>BSBM01001174.1:0-512500 GCA_027924585.1 Larix kaempferi
CCCCAGCATGACTTCCATAGGCTGGGTGGCTTCCCCCTTGCTTTGGCATCTTCTTCCTATTTTTACTTCGTCTATTCCTTTTAGACTGCTTATTACTAGTATTACTACTTTCACCACATGAGGTAGAAGGAGGAGGAGAAGATGTTACTGGCGAGGTAGGAATAGGGTTCTATTGCTCTTGATGTGAAGTGCTTACTTGAGAAGCATCAGGAGCATGCAAGGCATTCGGAGTGGAAAACAACCAAACCGGTAGCCTTATAATGAATCCCGGGAGATTCAAGGTAGCCATTAAGGGGAGTACCAATGTTCCCAATGAATGGAAAATCACAAGGATCCCCTTGAACATGGGTCCCTTGATCAGTGTTCACCGAGATTCTATCCATATTTTTCGACTCAATGGGCCAAAAATATCTAAGGCCAACTAAAAACAAACGGCACAAAGAGCACACCACTAAAAAAGGTCCTAGGTAATCAAACGAGGCATACAATGGAAAATACTCTCGGAAGCAAGTATGGGATGATTAGAGCCCATAATAGACTAACAGAGTATCGACGTTCAGTTACGTGGCGTCCTCTGGAGGTCCACTGGGTGCAAGCGCTTGAATCACCAAACTGCTTTCCCGGGATTACTGCCAAAGGGTTACCTTCCACGTCTGTCCGAGGTGAAGTGGGAATAACCGCCCCACTCTACCTATGTAGAATCCTAAAGGTTTGATACTAAGGCTACCATCAATATGAAATAGCCTGGGGGGGACAGTCGTCATCCTAGTCGAAACGCATGGGGCAGGAAACCAAAGCCCGAAGTCCGAAAGGACCCCCGTATGTGAGTCGACTATGGTTTATGGTTGAGAGGAAAGTGAGGGGATATCCTCAAAAATTCAAAACTCCCATGGCCTTGTGCTTACCTCTGGTTTAAGTAGAGTTTCCGAGGACTATTTGATATAGATGGATTTACCTAAATAAAAGTCGTACTACGATTGTTGAGTAATGTAGCCAGTTCTGAGCAGTTTAAGGTGATTTAAGCTCGAAACTCTAGCCTAAGCTAGTTGATGTCGTGTATAACTAAAAAGAAAAATGTTGCTAGTAAATTTTATTAATAATTCTTTTTTAAGGGCTACTTGTTACTCAAGAGTTGTAGTGTGGTGCATGGAATGGTTTTTTATGAACGTAAAGTGCAAATGCTTTCAAATTCACAAAAAAATTCTCTTTTTCGTTTGTATTCTTTCAGAAATCGAAAACTAGGCAATCCTAAAATCAAAATATTTTTGTATTTTCTTTTAAATTTCAAAGTAAACTATGCTACTTCAAAACAAAGGTAGATCTTACTACTAAGCGACTTAAAACATTTTTTGTCTTTTTCTAATAATTGTAAAAGAAAGAGAACTTGTATAAGTGCAAGTAAGACCTAAATGTAAAGTGTGCGTAAGAAAAACATCTAAATGGCTCAAAACAAACGAATCAAAAGACTCGATGAAGACTTGACTTACCAAGTTTTTGCAAAAAAAAAAAAACTTGAGGCTTGGAAACAAAGTGAAAAAGAAGCCGGGACAAAAGACACCGTGACGGAAAGGCAGACCTAAACAAGTTGCTCCTAAGCATCAAAACCGTAAGAAAACACTAAGCCAAACAAAAAGTAAGCAAGGGAACCAAGAATGACCTTACTAAACACACATACTCGAAAGAAGGATAACTAGAAGGCTTTGACTTACTTGGATTGAACTGAAAAGGCAATCAGGAAGTATCTAAACCAAGCAACCTTTCGAAAGCAACCCTAAGGACTCAAACTTGAAGCCAAACCCTAATGGAAAGGATAAGACAAAGTGAAAGCGTGCTAAACGTTACAACAAACAACAAACATTAATAATGCAGGTCTGTATGACTGCAACAGCAACTAGGATGAAAGCATGCAGCTATATCCAAAAACAATAGTGCACGTACTTCAAAAAGGGCTAGCAAGCGGTAAAGACACTTAACCAAGTACTCAAGCAAGCAAAAAAAACTAAAAAGACTTAACAGAGGTCAACAAGACTCAAGAGAGACATGGAAGTCTCAAGGGTCATTCAAGGAGGCAAAGCCACAAGCTGGAAGTGGAAACAAACCACTAAAAATCAAACCCTATCCAAAAACTGGACACTATAGGAAAATGCACTACTGTGCAGTGCAGAAACCAGCGCACACTAGGATATGTGTGCTACTGTGTAGTGTAAAGAGCAGTTCCCATCAGGAGATATGCGCTACTGTTACTATTATGATAGAAACAGGCTTTGCAGCAGTGGGCTAAGATGAATCAAGCAGCAAGGAACAGTAAACACAGACCGAAAAGACCTCTCAAAGAATAAAAAACTGAGAAAAGGGGCTCGAAGAAAACCAAAATTAAGTCTCCTAGAGCAGAAAAGAAAACTAATCGTTACTCCCCAACGAAGTCTCCAGTCTACTGTTCGGGATTTTTACCCTACAATGACGACATGGACACTACCAATTGGGCGGGGTTGATAGGTAAATAAATTAATTGCATTACAACTAGTTCTTACAAATGACAGAGATTGGGATATCGAAAGACATACCTTTAACCGACGGTTGGTCCGAGCTTTCACTTGATCTCCCTCTTAATCTCCCGCTTGATGAACCTATAATACAAAGCATACCTTCCTCAGTGTATCATGAATTTATAACATATGATGAAATTATAAACCAATTTAACATCAAACATAATTATATACTAAATTAATCCAAATAGATACATAATCCGATAGACATCTGATTTGGGACAGGAAGGGTATTTCGACCTTTTAATTGTCAAAGAAACATGAATCAATACAATATACCTAAAGTGTCAAGATGTTTTTGCAACCGAGTCCTGGGCTCTTGCTGTTCACAATTACTTGGGACTTTCCTCTAGCGTAACAACCCTTAATGCATTCTTTCTAGGCCTTTTCACTTAACCCCTCTCATGGATCCTCCTTGTATTTATGGGATGAGGTAGGCAGTTGGATTCGAGAGGTAGCTGGATTAGGAGGTTAGGGAAGTTGCAGAACCAACTTCAACTAATCCCAATTCATCAAATTAATATATTTTTGATTTCATCTTAAGATGTGCGTGAGTTTCCTCAAGGAATAGTAGCACATAGGATGCAACTTTTGTGTTTTGCAACAAGCGCTTGCATCTTTTTCAAGGTGTGCGCTAGTTTCACTTGAGCAAAGCAGGGCATACTAGCAGATGTGCGCTAGTCTACTTCCCACATAGTAGCGCACATGTCAAAAGATCAGGTAAATCAAGGAAATTATCAGCTGAAGAGAGTAGGTTCAGTCCATACATCATCCAGGGAAATCTAGCTCTTCAATCCATGTTGTCCTTTTGTGTGATCGACAGCATAATGTGATCATAGACGGAGAAGTGCAAATTTGACCTATAACAATATATATATATATAATTGTTTTATTAATATAAATTAAATATATTAAAAATGTAATGTATTAATACTGCATTTAATTAAATTTGACATTAAAATTGTTAATATATTTTAAGCCAGGTGGAAGGAATGAAATATCATAGCCTACCTTTGAGTCTCGATAATCTACCTTTTAAATTGAACGAGAACAACAAAAAAAGTTTGTTAATGGCATGATTTGTGAAAATTCTAGATACATGAGTAATTAAGAACTCGAGGCTCTAAAATTTGATGTGTTTTTTAGCAATCCACGATTTGATGAATTCATAGTCACTGGCATGAAATTTAAGTTATTTAATGAAAGAATTAATGTATCTACCACTATGTCAAAACCGTTTTCCATGCTAATGCGGGCCACTGCCCTCCTTATTGTTTTACCAAAAGGCATGAGAATGATGAAGAAGACTTAAAATTATGGACTTCACCATCAAATAAGCCATAGAATCACATTGGTAAGGAGTGATAAGAAGATCACAACAATCCAACATGTCAAATCTCAGATGGAAATGCCAATTAAATACTTATATAGTAAACTTAATATAAGACTTACTTATAGTTGTCTCTTAATCTTTGTGTCTTGACACATTTGATAATTTATGGTTGTCTCTGCGCCTTGACTCAATTGATATTATAAGGTGAGGATGTGCATGCATAATAATCCTTAGTTATGACTATGCGATGAGGATATAAATGGAAGAGGATGTAAATACATGTAATTTTTATACGTATTTTGGTGGTGAGTGTTGAAGACAAATGTGGTGAGAAACCACATATGTTTGGAAGGTTGGAGGGAGATTACATGATCATGATCATGCCACCCATCAAATTGAAGACAATTCTTGAGCCAAAAATTGTTTTTTTTTTTAAATTTTATTAATAACCATTGTGGTATGTTGGTCCAAATGTTTTTTCTAACTCATTGTTTCTCAATATTGTGTGCCTAGTGCCACCTCTCTATATCAATGCATAAATCAACCTCTGCTTGGTTTGTGATTCTAGTTGCATGCCATTATTTGTAGTTGTATGCCATTGAGTGTTGTTTAGAGTTTTCATGAGTCTGTGACATTCATGCAAGAAATTAAGTCTTGTAGAGGAGGACTCATCAAAGTGGAAATTTGAATTTCATTTTGATGAAAAACGAGTGGACATTGGTAGCCATGTTCACATAGGTAGTAGGAACAATGTTTCGGCCTTGTTTTGGGCCTAGTAGTGCTTCTCTATTGTTACAGCCATAGTCATTGACACATTGTCACACCTTAGATCTCATCCCGAAGTGACTTGGGATTTAGAATCAAATCCCAGTGGCTAGTACTTCGTAGTCGTCAGTCATCACTCGTCACCTTGCAAAGCTAAGCAGTGACTGCATGACATGAGTGAGTGAATGATTATAATTTATGATATTTCCAATATTTTGAATGACAAGTTGAATTTTATAGCATAGGAATTTAGCATAGAAATTGAAATTTATATGGATGGGTAATTTCAAATATTGCCCTTCTTTTGACATGTTGATATAAGCTATGTCCTTCCTATTGGAAGGGTAAAATTCAGATTTTAAATTTTTTTTTAAGGGCAATTTTAACTTTACACTTCTAGGAAGGGATATAACCCTTTGGAAGGGTGAGGAAGGGTTCAAATTTGAACGCTAAGTATAAGGCTAGGCACATCACATTTTAAAATACATTTATATGGATTCGCAAGAAAGCCACTAAATTATTAAACACAATGTTTAAGTAAATAATGATGATTCCACTTTAGAACTGAGCATAGCGATGGAGGATGCGTCAAGTACAGAAGCTTTTCAGGTCTCTTCAAGGTTTTTCTGGTGTTTTAGAAGTGCATGAAGACTTTCTCCATTTTGCTGTGTATATGTGGAAGAATGGAGTATTTTTTAGACGTGGAATGGGAGGCAGAGACTTGAGTCACCCTTCACAAAAAGGGGAAAACAATGAGAAGAAAGGGTGATTGAATGAAAATTACTAGCATGTTGAAATTGGCGGGAAAATTTTCATTTTTGATATTATAGATCTAAAAATTACCATCATATCCCCCTTGCAGTTGAAATTAGATTCACTCTTTAGAGATTATGTGATGTCGCAAGGCCTTATTCATCACTCGAGAGCAACATAGGGAATTGTTACATATAGACTAGATATTCCATATGTAGGTCATATGTAGTAGTCTAGGTTAACATGCATGGACCATCAAACCCATAGCAAATTAATATGGTATTAGGCCCTAAAATTAGTTTATAGGCCATGGTATAGGTCACGAGAACCATCGTCAATGTTACAAATATTGAAATGGCCACAATATCTCGCTTGTAAGGTAAACTAATTATGTCTAGGGCCCTACACATGGACCATGAATCATATAGTAAATTTATTAACCATGGACCATTATTTAGGTTAGGAGAACCACTATTGGCTTACATAACCTATAAATATTAAACCATGGTTGGTTTATTGGTTTACATAACCATGGACAAACCAACAACAACAATGACATCGATGATGGTGACAATGATGATCATGACGATATCACATGTAGGCTAGAGATTCTTATGTGGTAATATAGGTTAACATGCATGGACCATCAACCCCATGGAAAAATAATATGAAATTAGACCCTAAATTTAGTTCACACGCCATAGTCCAGGCCACGAGAACCATCCTTTGTGTTACAAATATTGAAATGGCCACTGTAAATAATGCCACTAATTATAAATTGACCTAACACAACCAACCCATGTAAATGACTCATGCACTTGGCACACTTGATCCATGCAATGAATTCATGCACCTAGGAAGCTTCAACCTCTAACCCCCTCACCTCATACCTAACCTAAACATCTAGCCCCAAACTGAATAACATGATAACTTATAAACCACTTAACCACTAGTACCAACAAAACCAGAACCCCTTGCCCACTAAACCATTGATCCCTTAGGTTCCTCGCTTCTAATCCAAAAAATACTCAAAGCCTACCACACTATGAAATTGTATATAAAATATCCCCTTAAGCCAGTGTCCCTCTAACCCTAACCCACTACCCCCTAACCCAATCACTAGCATGCCTACTGCACCGAATCAACACACCAACACAATAAAATTTGACCTTGGGTTATTTATAACCAAGGTTTTAGATCAAAGACTTTGACATCAAGGTTTGAATGATCAGTGTATGGGATTTTATCAAACAAAAATTAGTGCAAAAATAAACACAAGAACTTAGACTATAAACAAAATATTCCTTATCTAGGGTATGTATAATGACTCAAGTCCTTATACATGGCCCATGAGTCTCAAAATAAAGTTTTATTGCCCAAGAACCTACATTTTGGCCCTAGACCATAACATAGGCTCCTAGAACCATCCACGACATGAAAATACTAAAAAAAATGACAATGTGTTATTCAAAAGCTAAATATTCCTTGCTTATGACCTATGTGGTGGTACAGAGAAATGCACATAGGTCACAAGACCTTGAGGTAACTACCAGTCATTATAATCTAAATTTTGATTAAACACCATGGACACCATGGATTAGGCTTCAAGAACCATCCATGATGTTGTAAATATTGAAATGGCCACCATACCCACTTGCAAGCTAAATATTCCTTGTGTAGGAATCATGTGGTGATTAAGGACCTACACATGGCCCAATAGCCATAAAGGATAATTTTATGGCACACGAGTTTGTATTTTGACCATGGATCATGGAAAGTTGGAGTGTGAGAACCATCTTTGATGTGAAAAACCTAGCATGACTGCCTCAATTGTAGAGCTTTAATGGGATATGGTGTTGAATGATGATACACACCCTTCCTAACACTACAATAGCTTGTGTGTGCTTAGCTCTAATGTTTTGTTGAGATGCATTGCTGAACCCATGTGACACACCTAACCCACGTACATAAATGACTTTTAGGGGGTTTTAAAAAAAAATCCTCGAAAATTTCAATTCGCATGACTTTTAGGGGGGGATTTCAACAAACTACCTCCAAAAGTTCAATTCTCATGACTTTTACGGGGGGTTTCAAAAACCCGCCTCCAAAAGTTCAATTCTCATGACTTTTAAGGGGGGGTTCCAAATAACCACCTCCAAAAGTTCAATTCTCATGTCTTTTAGGTGGGGGGGCTCCAACAAACCACCTCCACAAGCTCAATTCTCATGACTTTTAAGGGGGGGTACCAAAAACCCGCCTCCAAAAGTTCAATTCTCATGACTTTTAAGGGGGGTTCCAAACAAATCGCCTCCCAACGTTCAAATCTCATCACTTTTAGGGGGGGTTTTGACAAATCGCCCCCAAAAGTTATGAGAATTGGGATTTTAGGGAGGGGTTCCAACAACTTCCTCCAAAAGTTGAATTCTCATGACTTTTAAGGGGGGTTCCAAAAAAACCGCCTCCAAAAGTTCAATTTTCATGACTTTTAGGGGGGGTTTTGACAAACCGCCCCCAAAAGTTATGAGAATTGGGATTTTGTTGAGATATTGTAACTTCAAAGAATATTATATTTGTACTTTATTATTCTGGAGATGTTTCATTCTTCCTTGAAGATCTTATTGTATATCCAGAGATGTTTATTCCTCCGTCAGATTGTGGTAACTTGGGTTATTAGACTTCCCTAGTGGGGGTCGGCCCTGTATGTGTTATATGGGTCAAAGGGTTATTAGACCACCCTAGAGGGGTTGGCCCAGTCAGTTATAGTGGGGTATTTAACCCAATGGTTAAATACGAGCCTACATGATTTGTGTAAAATACAAGTCAGAGTAGTGTATAAATAAAGGAGGTGTATTCCTCATTTAACACACACTCACTCACTTGAGAGTAGCGCACTTGTGGAGGAGAGGTATGATATGGTGGAGGAGGAGATATTGTCTTTGGTTTGCATCTTTGTATATTGCTGGTCATCTATATTGAGGAAGCTTTGCTAGGTTTTCTACACCATGAGGGTTTCCCAGGATAAATCTGTGTCTCTTGTGTTTATGCTGTGCTTGTTGTTTCTTCAGTGATCCTGTATATGCTATTATTGTGAAATGGAATGTAATGATGCTATTTTCTGTCTTAGCATATTGAATTTTAACATGGAATCAGAGCTAACCTGAAGGAAGGCAATGTAAGGCACTTACGACACTTGCTTCACTTGCGACAATTTGAAGGTTTGGGTTTTACATAACAAAAACCAGTCATCGTGGAACTTTCGCTATAAATCCATTTATGCAAAGGTTCGGGATCTGAAAAGTTTACAAGTCATAGATAACATCCCCAGGTACCTTGTATCCAAAGGGAACCCTCATATTCATTATACTTTGTGAGTTTTGATCAGTACAAGTTAGGGTTTCTGCCTCTTCCACATCTCAATCAAAATCAGGTGACCTCAGAAAAAAGGTCATAACTTGGGCTAGGAATCTCCAAATGAAATTTTGTAAAAAGTGACAGGTAGTACACAGACTGTACTATCTCAGGAAACTTTTTCAGAGGCCGAAGTTGAACCAGTGACATGTGGCACGCCATACAAGTTTGATCTCCTGTTTTATCCCATAAACAGGTCACGTTGCGACACTTGGCATAACTCTCTCTCAGAAAGGTCATGATACCACAGAAAAAGGTTTCATACCCTGTGGAGTGAAACATTCAGAGTTACAGTAGAAATAATCAGGTACATATTTCTGTCAAAACAGAATTATTTTTGGAGCACCTTCATTCATGGCTTCTAGAAGTTATGGTTTCGGAGAAAGTTAGAATTTTTGGATTCGGAATCCACGGCTGAATGATACTCAGGAAAATCGAAATTTAGAGACCAAGATCGAATTTTTTGGTTGGGTAGAAGACCGGGCTTGATCAAAACCCCAGTTCGAGATTTTGATCGGAAAGATGGAAAATTAGGGCTTCAGCAAAAGTTAGAATTTTTTAAGTCTATGACCACGGTTGGAAGCTCCTCAGAAAAATAAGAGTTTAGAGCCTTGGATCGAACCTTTTGATTGAGAAGAAGGGTGGGCTTCATCAAACCCTAGTTTGGGATCCTGTCCAGAAGATCCAGAAGTTTCGAAGGCAATTTTGAGGGGTCAAATTTTGGAGATTTCAAAATTGAAGTATGCTAGTTTTGATCAGCTCAGCAAGTCACATCCTTCCATCCATTCAGAAGTGTGAAAGTCAAAGATTGAATTTTTAGGGTTTCTCTAGCAAACCCTAATCAAGCTCCAAATCAAGTTTCAGGGGGAGTCGAGGCTAAGGCCTTACATAAGAAGACTACAAGAAGTATCGACAGGTATGACTTAAGGAGGTTCAGGTATGTCTTGAAATATGATTCCTGACTAAGTTCATAATGTGTTTGTCTTCATATTATTTATTAGTACAATCTTGATTAATGTTAGAATTGTCTTATCACCCTAGTAACAGTATGAATGCATGTGAATGATCGAAGACATTCATTGATTAAGGCTATATGATTGTACTAATGCATTATGGTGTTGTATGAGGTTGATGTTGTTTACTAACAAGATACAGGTACATCACGAAAGACAAATCAAGTTCCATGACCATGACAACAGGAAGACAAAGACTCATCCATAATATTTGTTCTACTTACAAGGTATGTATGACTTTGTTATATTATGCTTAACCTATGAGATATGCAGGTTCTAGCACAGGATCTCTAAATCATTGAAGAGAACAAAGAAGATATTGTTTAGGTATGTTAGACATAACTAAGCAGGTATACTAATCCAGGTATGTTTTCCTATGTCAAGTCAGAATCTTACCTTGTGCTAGGATCCCTTATATAAGTATACTTGGTATGATTGGTTATGCTTATTCATAAAGTTAGTAATCAAGGGTTTATGCACATTATGTCTCTTATCTTGATTGATGATTTAACTAACTAGAAGAGTCCCATGATCAAACAAGAATATGCATGAGTAAAAGAAGACTTCCCTGAAACCTTGAATACTAATGTTTATTATCTATACATATTCAAGATTATTTAGAATTATAATGCTTTGATAATATTGAGATTATACTAATGAATGTATGTTTGTGCATGAGATCATGAGGATCACACTAGTGCACATTTGAGCATGCACAGTGGTACAGAATAAATAGAAGTTCAAAAGTCATATAGAAGATCAAGTGGGAGGCAACCACACAAACATAAAAGATAAGTATTTGAGTTGATATTTAAAATAGTAAATGATATTGCTTGTAATGGTTGTATGCATATTTGTATTCCTAGAATATATCATGTTGAGTGTAAACATTCATATAGCATTGAACAGTATACTACTAATATACATATGATTGGTAAGTTGGAAAAACATTCCATTGTTGCTTGTCTAGAATGAAACCTCTTTGCTGACATGCTGAGAGCTGTGCACATTCTCAATAGTATGTTCTAGTAGAGATGGAAGGCATCTAGATAGCCACTGTATGCATACAGGATATGGAAAAGTGTTGTGCCAAAGTATTCGTCAAGATAGTTGCATAACTATGTAAATGATATCTATATGCATAATAAGTTATCATGATTTCATGATTATGAAATATTACTAATCATGTACTTAATTTTGATTTGTAGGAAAGATCATGAAGAATTATGAACACCGAACAAGTGATGGATGTTCAACAAGAAGATTTACAAATCAAGCAAAATATAGAAGGCTCATGGCTAGAAGATTCTCTTAGAAAGAGGAAGAGAATCATAACAAGATGTTTGCTCCAAGTGGATAGATAAGACCATTCTCTTAATGGTGTAATTAAAGAAGAAGTGTGAATCGGGTTCTGTATGGGTACCCAGGATCGATAGTAAATTGATGAGCTTAATGATCACCATGGGTGATGTGGATCTCAATCTTTGCTACAAGGTTGAATATGATTTCTATACACAGATGCAAGAAGGAACTCACCACAAAGTTCAAATGATGTTGAGGCTCATATCAGTAGACCCATCTGATGAGAGATGGCACAGATAGATGGCTGCAGAAATGAAAATGAAAGATCTCAAATTGATGCATTACTTTCTAGGTCTAGAAGTATGGAAAGGCTCAGAAGGAATCTTTCTCAACCAGGGAAAGTATGCCGAGAAATATTAAAAGGACTTGATATGTTGGAATGACCACTCTCATGGATTCCAACTTGAAGCTGTTAGTGAATGACTCATCAGATTTAGTGTATATAACTCTGTATAGACATATTATTGGGTCGTTGATGTATGTGACGAATACCAGGCCAGATATATACCTTGCTGAGAACACCTTGAGTCAGTATCTAGTGGAAACTAGATATGTTCACCTGATAGTTGCTAAAGCATGTGATGAGGCATCTAAAGGATATGATAGACTTTGATCTATGCTATCTTGGATATCATGACTTCAGATGACTACACAGATGTTGATTGGGCAGAAAGTGTATCAGACAGGAAGAACACATCGAGAGGATGTTATTGTTTGGGATCAGCCATGATCTCGTGGTATAGCGGGAAGAAGTCTAGTGTGGCTCTCAGCATAGCTGAAGCAGAATACATAGCTACTTGCTCTGCTAGTTGTGCAGCAGTATGGCTTCTGGATTGTTTGACTTAGAGATAGACCCAACTGTGATCCTATGTGACAAACAGAGTTGTATCAAGATGGCAGAGAATCCAGTGTTCCATGATATGGCGCAGAAAGGAACTATAAAGTTTGAATTTGTAACAAGTTGCCAACGTACTAACCAAACCTCTACCTCAAGAAAAGTTTGAGTATTTTCCGAGACAAGCTTGGTAGGACCCTCCTCGAGAGGGGGAGTGATGTGGTCACTTATGACGAGATTTCCTACATCGACAGTGAGGTCGATGATGTGGATACCTATATTGGTGATGCCGACAGAGAGGTTGGTGGATGGTCCTTAGACAGGGTCCAAGTTGACGAGGGGATTGCATCATCCTTGAACACATGTTCTAAAAGGATCCGTAGACGTATGGTCTTCGAGAATGAAGTCCGTAGTGGACAGGAGAGGATTGTATCATCCCTAGACTTCAGTTCTAAAGTGATCCATAGACAGATGTCTCCAAGAATGTGGTCCCTAGTGGATGAGAGGATTGTATCATCCCGGGACTTCAGTTCTAAAGTGATCCGTAGACAGATGTCTCCGAGAATGTGGTCCCTAGTGGACAAGAGGATTGTATCATCCCTGGACTTTAGTTCTAAAGTGATCCGTCGACAGATGTCTCTGAGAATGTGGTCCCTAATGGACGAGAGGATTGTATCATCCCTGGACTTCAGTTCTAAAGTGATCCGTAGACAGATGTCTCTGAGAATGTGGTCCCTAGTGGACGAGAGGATTGTATCATCTCTGGACTTCAGTTCTAAAGTGATCCGCAGACAGATGTCTCCGAGAATGTGGTCCTTAGTGGACGAGAGGATTGTATCATACCTGGACTTCAGTTCTAAAGTGATCCATATACAGATGTCTCCGAGAATGTGGTCCCTAGTGGATGAGCGGATTGTATCATCCATGGACACATGTCCTAAAAGAGATCTGTAGACATATGTCTCTGAGAAAGTGGTCCCTAGTGGACATGATAGGACTGCATCGTCCCTAAGCATTTGGTTCAAAATGTATGTGATAGGATTGCATCATCCTTGGACTTATGTCCTAAAGAGATAGGGATTGATCATCCCGTAAGTGGATCAGGATTGCATCATCCTTGGACTTATGTCCTAAAGATATAGGGATTGATCATCCCGTAAGTGGATCAGGATTGCATCATCCTTGGACTTATGTCCTAAAGTGATAAGGACTAATCATCCTGTAAGTAGGTTGGGATTGCATCGTCCCTAGACATGGTGAGGTGTCTTAAAGTGATAAGGACTAATCATCCTGTAAGTAGATTGGGATTGCATCGTCCCTAGACATGGTGAGGTGTCTTAAAGTGATAAGGACTAATCATCCTGTAAGTAGATTGGGATTGCATCGTCCCTAGACATGGTGAGGTGTCTTAAAGTGATAAGGACTAATCATCCTGTAAGTTGATTCGGGATTGCATCATCCCTAGACATGGTGAGGTGTCTTAAAAGGATAAAGATGGATCATCCTATAAGTTGATCTGGAGTGCATCGTCCATAGACATGAGAGATGTCTTAAATTGAGAGGGATTGATCATCCCGTAAGTGGATCAGGATTGTATCATCCTTGGACCTCTGTCCTAAAGTGAGAGGGATTGACCATCCCGTAATTGGATCATGTGTGTTGCAGGGTATGCTACTGTTGTGTATACTTGTATCGGTGTGGATACTTGTATTGATAATGTATACTTGTATCGGTGTGGATACTTGTATTGATGATGTATACTTGTATTAATGAGGATACTTGTATTGATGAGGATACTTGTATTAATGATATGTATACTTATACTGATGATCATGATGGTCTAGATGACGATGTTGCTGATCGTGATGATCGAGATGACGATGTTGTAGATCGTGATGATCCAAATGCTGAAGATCGTGATGATCCAGATGCTGTAGATCGAGATGATCCAGATGTTGATGATCGTATGATGACGATGCTGATGATCGTGAGGATCCAGGTGTTGATGTTGTTGTAGCTGTTTGAGTGTTGCAGAAGATAAAGACTCAGTACTGAAGATGTTGATGTTCCAGTATTGAAGATGTCCCAGTAACTGCTTCAGTGACTGATGATGTTGAGAAAGCTTCCAATGATTTATAGATGTATCATGTATGATGTTGATGACTCCTTGCTCATGCAGATGTTGTTATAATATCCTTCTCGTTAAGGGGGAGTGTTGAGATATTGTAACTTCAAAGAATATTATATTTGTACGAGATGTTTCATTCCTCCTTGAAGATCTTATTATATATCCGGAGATGTTTATTCCTCCGTCAGATTGTGGTAACTTGGGTTATTAGACTTCCCTAGTGGGGGTCAGCCCTGTATGTGTTATATGGGTCAAAAGGTTATTAGACCACCCTAGAGGGGTCGGCCCAGTCAGTTATAGTGGGGTATTTAACCCAATGGTTAAATACGAGCCTACATGATTTGTGTAAAATACAAGTCGGAGTAGTGTATAAATAGAGGAGGTGTATTTCTCATTTAACACACACTCACTCACTTGAGAGTAACGCACTTGTGGAGGAGAGTTCTGCTATGGTGGAGGAGGAGATCCTATCTTTGGTTTGCATCTTTGTATATTGCTGGTCATCTATATTGAAGAAGCTTTGCTGAGTTTTCTACCCCATGAGGGTTTCCCAGGATAAATCTGTGTCTCTTGTGTTTATGCTGTGCTTGTTGTTTCTTCAGTGATCCTGTATATGATATTATTGTGAAATGGAATGTAATGCTGCTATTTTCTGTCTTATCATATTGAATTTTAACAGATTTTAGGGGGGGTTTTCCAACTACCGCCTCCAAAAGTTCAATTCCCATGACTTTTAAGGGGGGGTGTCAAAAACCCGTTTCCAAAATTTCAATTCTCATGAGTTTTAAGGGGGGTTCCAAAAAAATTGCCTCCAAAAATTCAGTTCTCATGACTTTTAGTGGGGGTTTTGACAAACTACCCCCAAAAGTTATGAGAATTGGGCTTTTAGGGGGGATTTTTGAACAACCGCCTCAAAAAGTTCAATTCTCATGACTTTTAAGGGGGGTTCCAAACAAACTGCCTCCCAAAGTTCAATTCTCATGACTTTTAGGGGGGGTTTTGACAAACCACCCCCAAAAGTTATGAGAATTGAGATTTTAGGGGGGGTGCCAAAAAAACCGCCTCCAAGAGTTCAATTCTCATGATTTTTAAGGGGGGTTCCAAAAAAACTGCCTCCAAAAGTTCAATTCTCATGACTTTTAGTGGAGGTTTTGACAAACCACCCCCAAAAGTTACGAGAATTAGGATTTTAGGGGGGCTTTTCAAACAACCACCTCCAAAAGTTCAATTCTCATGACTTTTAAGGGGGGTTCCAAACAAACTACCTCCCAAAGTTCAATTCTCATGACTTTTAGGGGGGGTTTTGACAAACTGCACCCAAAAGTTATGAGAATTGGGCTTTTAGGGAGGAGGTTTCAAATAACCTCCTCCAAAAGTTCAATTTTCATGACTTTTAAGGGGGGTTCCAAAAAAAATCGCCTCCAAAAGTTCAATTCTCATGACTTTTAGGGGGGGGTTTGACAAACCACCCCCAAAAGTGATGAAAATTAGGTTCTTAGGGGGGGGTTTTTCCAAAACCACCCCCAAAAGTGAAATTTTAGGACTTTTGGGGGCGATTTAAAAAAAAAAAAAACCCTAAAAGTCCAATTTCCATGATTTTTAGGGACGGTTTCAAAAGACCGCCTCCAAAGGTCTCAAAAATCTTTTAGGGGGGGTTTTACCAAGACCCCTACAAGCCAAAACCGCCCCTAAAGGGCTATTTTTTTGTAGTGATTTGATTACCCTTCAAACTTATTTATCTCATGTTGAGCCCATTAGGCCCGAGTGCTGTAACCTATAGCTCTAATACCATTTGTCACGAACCCAAAAATTCAGTTTAAAAAAAAATGATGATTAACAAAAATTATTGAAGATCTCCATATAAGAAGTTCTCTTGTAGAAGAACCAAGATGTCCGCATCTATTTTATCAACACAATTATGTACAATTATGATTAATTAACTAGGAACATTCCTTGTACTTAAACTTTCTATTCTCACATCCCTTGCAGTGGTACACTATGTTCTCAAAATAATATTTTGTTTCAACTGAAGAGACCCACCAATATCTAACATATTAGCACATATTTAAATACTATCATTCTAACCTTAAGAATTATTAATACAACCTTGAATAAAAATAATACTTACATATTTGTGGTCATCATTTTATTAACATAATAACATATAATATCCTTTACCAAGATACATTTGAAAATGTGCAAAATGACTTACATAAAAAAAGATCACATAGTCATCATAAACACATACACATAAGAGATCACATAAGTCATCATAAACAGATACACATAAAAGACACAACATAAAGAGAGACCATCCTTAACATGGTTCACCCAATCCTTGGGCTACCTCCACAAAAGGTCATGTTGTATTATTTTATTTAGTCAACGAAGTTTACATCCGCAAGACTTGACGTTGTCCTAGTTACATTCTCAAGACCTCTCTCTCAGAGAGCATTTCCAAGGCATGCCATACTAAAATCAAACTATTACAGAGATTTATCTTGGGTTGACTAACATCATCATCATTACAAGGATATTTCTCTGGTTGTTTCTATATATATAAAACAAGTGAATGGAATGGGATCTAGCTTATCAATTATCACTTCTTGAGCGTCCTACAACAAGCATGTTTATAATATATATAAATCCATTTAATGAACAGGGATCTAGCATTCCTGAGATCTATCTGATCTTCAAAAATAACATAATATCTACAGTATCGGGCTCACATAATACTTTAAATCCGAAATATAATCATTCTTCCGACATTGCAATTAAAATGAAAATCAAAGGGACTATATCTATGATACCGGCGGATTCAAAAAGTGATCTATCTAAGCAGAGATTCAAATTATACCAATGTTACAGGATGTAACTTAAAAATAAAAGGCAAATGCACTCGTATGGGAGTTGTATTACTCAAAAGTAAAAGCAGAGGTCACACACCAACCTGTTCTCGGATCAGAAGCAAAAGGAAAACGCCCCCATACAGGAGGTCGTATTCTCTGGTAGGAATAAATGAAAACGCAGCGTTCAAAAACATTAATCCACAAAATCATAAAGATACTACATGGTAGTCATAACCTACTCCGCAGAGATCAATGCATCCTTTTAGTATTAGACTTGCTTCGCTCAAGCTTGGCCATCCCAAAACCTTATAAATATCTAACATGGTTTACAACATTATGAGGGGATCGAGCTTCCTCCACAGAGCTGAGCCTTCCTCTCCCTTCCCTCATTTCTGAGATTCGCACAGCTCTGTGTTGGAGATTCGCACAGCTCTGTGTATAATATATATATAATGAAAACCAACCATAGATTGGGGTCGCATGGCTCTATACATAAAATGGATATATATATAAATGCACCTATTAAAAATCTGCGACAAGCGGAGGGATCACTCTTCAACTCATCACTTAACATATATACAGATACAAAATTCTATCTATATATATAAGCACGATTTCAAGGGGCTCATCCTGTAAAACTAGCATAACCACATACAAGAGCTATCACTCAGATCGCATAAACTCTTTTTTTTTTTAAATGCAGAGAACCATCTTTTTCAGCAACAGCATATGGCTATACTTTAGTGGAATCGTTAGCTGTGGGATCGGGCCTCTATCCGTCCCATCCCCAAATATTAAAATATAACAATAGAAAAAATACATGCATATATTTCGACGAAGATCCATGCATTTGACAACATAAAAACAAAACAATGTAGGTCGAAGAAAAACTAGGATTCCACACTGTTCATTGGTAGCATATCCATAACGAGATTAACAAAAAAAATAGGGACCTGGTCAATCACTACATAAATCTATAGAAGAGATTTGATCCTAGCATAAAAAGATATAATCCAATTTCCTCATACCAGCATGGTATAAATACAGGGATCTGATCAAGTCATAAAATTTCAAACCAATTTTCTATGGCATGAGTTCCATACAAAACAAAAGTAATTAGGATGATATCGATCAAAATTGAAAGTGAAGGATTTCTTATCTGAGTTAGCACTTTCAGTCCATTGTATTTTTTCCCCTATTTCTTTTTCTCCGAAGTCTAGCAATCTGCATCTCAAACTGTGTCTCTATCCGCACAGTGGTTCGAAAATGAAGAATTATCTTCATGCTATTCTTTCCTTAGCCTGCCCATAAGGAATAAAAATACCTCCCCCTAAATTCCTCATAGAATCCCAAGCTGTTAATATGGTCCCTTAACTCATAGGGATGCTAACACTCTTATACCCCAACACTAACTCTCCACCTCCTAAAGTTATTACTCTTTCCGTGTGAATGGTAGTAACTCTGCTCCAAAACTAACGCGGACTTTTCTTTAAAATTACTATGCGCCCCATGATAAACACCATGTAGATATTTCTTTGAAGGTTTCTAACATAATACATTGGATTTGTGGTAGCTTCCTCCCCACTACCTCCATGATGTAAGCGTTTCTCACAATGGGAGGTCCGCCCCTTGAGTGGAAACATCCTCCACTTCTTTAGGTGTTTTCCATGTCTATCTTTTACTAAGAAATGAATCACATAGGATCGTGTTAGTTGGTTGGTACCAGCTCAGTTCCACCATGGTCTTTCTCATAAAGGCTCTTTCTCATAAAGGCTTGGAAGAACTCCATAATCTAAGTCAATTCAACTCCAACTGTCGTTTCATAACTCAAATGTTAACTCAAGGTAAGAGCACATGAAACTTCATGCACTACGTGTCACATTATGTAACAAACCCCAAAAATGTGAATTAGGAAAACAATGATTTTTAGAAAATTTTCATAACACTAACGATCTTCACAATAAAATTTAATCATGAAAGGACCCAAAATTCCTAGCATACATAACATCACTAATTGGAGATTACATAAATCGTGGCATTTATCATACATCCAAGAAACATTCTATAACACTATGCCTAATCATAAGCAATACATCCCTATATATATAAAAGATATGAAGAGATCAATTAACAACCAAGTCACCATAACTACTCAGTGAAAGATACAATCAAGTTCATACCCAAAAAGACTACACATAAGATACCATATAAGATACCATATAGAAGGTAGTTCACGCAAACTTTGGGCTACATCCATGAAGGAAGTTACGATCATATTTATTTATCAAAAGGGTTTACATGCCGCAACACAATCGGTTTCCATAAAACTTTCCACTTGTTGCATCCTCTCTCATAGAGGTAATTATCAAGGACATCAAACTAAACATCGATGATAGGGGTTGTGCTCCATCCCAATAAAACTCCACATAAACTCCTTGTACTAAAGAGATTGGAGCTAAGGTTTAAGCCCTTCTCTATCTATTCATAATAAATAAAAGATAGCATACAATTGTTTATATACTAAATTTCAGTCCTAATAAAAGTGCATCTCAGCCTTTATCTAACTCTTCACTGTATAAACGTAATACTAACCCTTATAAATTTTAATTCCACTTTAAAAGAGATGGGTGGCTGCGCCCTCTCATTTACTGGTAGACGTAAACAACATTACTTATTAAACGCAGACTAAGATCTGCAACTATTTATTCCTAAATAAAACATAACATAGCAAAGCCAAAATTCAGTAATCTACGCTGGTTTATGATAACCTTTGACAACAATTCTTAACAAGAATTAAACAACAACTACTCTATTCATGCATCTACGCTGCCTATGCTAGTATTTGAACAAGATTCCTACCATTTTAAACTAAAGCGATATTACTAAGATCGCAAAGGTCAAGAAAACAAATACGTTGGAAAAATCATTGCAGAAATCCCGAAAACAAAAATCCATCCTTCATTGGGCAGGCAGAGATCCAGATTCGATTTCTTCTAGTGACACGGAGATTAAGATCTCTAAACAAAGACCCGTCCAACCAACATAGATAAGGCATCGAAGTGCCCCTAAAGTACTCCACCGATCTAAATAAGATCTTAACACAACATCGGAAGGGACAAACACCGCAAACGTGTTCAGGACAGAGATTAAAAACTCGGGATCAAAATTTAACAATGATCAATAAAAGAAAGGATTCAGATCTGAATCAGAGATCAGGGAAAAAGACAAAATATAGTTTTCGCGTACCTTAAAATAGAGGTCCAACTGAACAAAGGAAGGCATACCCACATACATACAAAAGTTAATTCCCAAACAGAGATTGATAAAAGCAAATATTTATCGCAGGGATTCTTTGCTAACCTATAATGGAGATCATAGCTCGTGGATCACCAGGATTCGACTTACTCCCATTGTAGGTCGTAGATATCAAAGATGGCAGCCCATCGCTTGATCGCACTTAGCCAATATCGAAACCCATTGCTTGATCGCCTTACTAAAGATGGAAAACCTTCGCTAAAATCACACTCACTGAGCTCTAGTGAGTTGTCCTTCTTCTTTTTACCTTCTATGCAGAGTAAAACTGAATTTCTCCAGAACTCTTTTTTCAAAACCCCCAAAAGATCACATATTTAACACTCAGAAGTTCACCTCTCCACTTTGGGGAAATCCACCCTCGATAGAGGAGGATCTTCTGCCACTTGTAATCCCCACACGTACTGGGAGTCCATCCTGTCTCATTAAACCTCCCTCTTATGGTTGTGGGGAGTCGTCACTAAAATGTGACTCTTTTTTTCCACTACGCATCACCTCTCCACTTTGGGGAGGTTGCACCGATGTGTTCGTGGCACCGATGGCGGTTTTGGACTTCCAGCACTCCATCGACGGAGACAAGTGACAGAAGTCAGGATAGTTTCTACGACGTGCTTAAGTGATGACAACGTTTAGTAAGCTGGTAGTGCTCTGCAAAGTTAAAAGCTCCACAAAAAGGGGTGCGCCATAGGTAATAAGGTATTTGGGTCTCTCTTATGCTGATTACAAATGCATATATGTGTATAGTTATGTTCATGCATGTATCATGCCTTTTTCTACAAGGTTCTTCCCTAACACCTTAACTCCTTCATAAGTGACCTCTCCGCTTTATATATATATATATTAAGCTTATAATAAATCACTTTAAAGGTTTTTTCCTATAATAAGGTTAACATGGCCCCTTTGTGATATAATCCTCCTCAAGCATATATATATATAGTTGTTAAAGGTACTCTCTTATAATAACCACATCCAGGACTAGTTGTTAGGTTACTTTGTAGGTAACTGAGTTGTTAAACTAACATCGATTTCTTATAAGTGTTCTAATTACTTAATAATCTCATTTTTAATAAGAAAAATAACATTTATACGATCCAATCTTTATTTAGTTAACCTTGCAATAATTTTCCTTACGATACTATATCTAGATATTCTTAAATGTGCTTTTGCCATATGCTTTGTATTTGATAGTGTACCTAGGTAATATCCTTATTTTATATATATGAATCTTGTCATATAAGTTTTCTTCATATTTAATTATGTATCTAAATAGTTATACTTAAAATATCCTCTTAGGATTACCTTTTCCCTTTCAAGAAGGGTATAGAAATATAATAACCTCATATTTTATATATAACTTGAAATAGTAGTATTATCCAATAGGTAATCCTTTACCTTAAGTAGGATATATATATATATATATTATAAATATAAAAATATAAGCGCTTTATCTAAAGGATAGTTGTAGGAGTTTCTTATTGTTTTGGTAATAATAATTACTTTCTAGAAAACCTATTTAGGACTTAAAGTTAACACAGGATTTTGATAACCTAAGACGACACTTATAACTTTTACCCGTAACTCACTCTTCCTCAAGTGCTTGTGGTACTAAGATGATACCTATGATCTATAGTTAGCTTTTGGAAATCCATCTTGCCATTTACCTTCTTCTTAGTGACTTCACCTGCCTGGCGCTTGGTTGCACCCGTCATTAATTTACAATTTAAGAGTAGTCCCAACAATACTTTCAGGGTCCACTGGTGGGGCCTTGACCTTGAGCTCCTCACCAAGGCCGCATACATAATTACAATATGTATTTATTAAATTATTAAGGCTATAAATGAGGGGTGTTACACTTTATCTTCTTCTTCCGCCTTATTACAGATCTTAGTTCTATTTAAGTAAATCTTCGACACTCTTTATCTTTTCAAAAGATATATATATTTAACATAGTTTCCTATTTGTTAATATATATATATATAATTTTTCTAGGTGTATATATATGTATAACATTATAAGCATTGTTATAACTATATAACTTCAATTTGTGCCTTTCTTTAAACCTCATAACCTCATAATAACATATGTAATTCCTTTAATGAAGTATTCCTTTTTAAAATTACTCGTCCCTCTTCTATAAGAGAAAAACATTCATCCTTGGGAAAGCACCAACATAAGTGTTTAATATACATATATAACTATATGTAAAATTTATATATAAAAGTTACTCCCCACTATTTGAATATACGTTATCATATATAAATATATTTTATATCTCCAAAATAATAACTTTTATTTTGGGAAAACTATTATTCCTCTAACATCTTTCCATGTATGGGATAAATAAGTAATTGTGTATACCATAGAAATACTTGTGAGTAGTTATACTATACTATATAGATGTGTAGCATCTTTTTAGAATTTCCATGTCTTCATGGTGTTTGAAAGTATCTTTCTTAAATTTGTTTAAAATGTATTCTTTCCACCTTATTCTCAAGGTTATATTTATATATAAATATATATAATTAATGAAAACTTAGTTTCATACCCTTTTAGGGTTAATAAGGATACTTTCTTTGACACTCTTGTCAGAGTTCATATTATCTAGCGATAATACTTATTCAATAAGCTAAGCTTCTTTTAGATTTTAGGAGTTTTTCTCTCACATCCTCTCATAGGGTATGATTAATATAATCCATATAGATAATAGTTAACCTTTTGATGCTAAAAGGTAAATAGGAACTAGAATAATACTTGTGTAACTAATTAATCACTATCGCCCATCCTCTACTTATGATGATAATACGAATAACTTAAGGTTCTCAAGTAAGTGCTTGAGATACTGAGATGACACCCATCATCTATTCATGCTTTTAGTTACCATAGCTTCTTCCTTAGTGGCATCACTTGCCTGTCACTAAGCTGCATCTGTCCACTTAAGAGTAATCCACAACAATACTTTTCAAGGTCCAGTGGTGGGGCCTTGGCCTTGAGTTCCTCACCAGGGCCATAATAAGAGTTACAATATACATTTGTAAAATTTACTAAGGCTAAAAATGGGGGATGTTACAGGCCACTACGCAAGAGGAGCCACTACGTAGAAGATATTGCGAGTTGGGCTATGGTGGCCTACCATTCATAAAGATGCAAAGGAACATTGCGAGAGCTGCAATGTTTGTCAAAGGACGGGAAATCCATCACGAAGAGATGAAATGCCCCTGAATCCATAGTTGACACTTCAAGCATTTGAGAAATGGGCAATTGATTTCATGGGACCTATGAACCCACCAGGAAAAAGGATTGGTGCGAGGTATATCATCACTGCTACTGATTATCTCACCAGATGGGAAAAAGCAAAGCCAGTGAAGGACTGTAGCGCAGTCACTACCGTGCAGTTCATATTCGAGAACATCCTTACTAGGTTTGGATGTCTAAATATTTTGATGAGTGATCAAGGAACTCACTTTCTGAACAGAACCATTGAGGCCCTCACTGAAGAATTCCACATTCATCACCAACAAAGTATGCCATATCATCCGCAAGCAAATGGAACTGTGGAAGCTTTCAATAAGGTACTGGAGAATGCGCTAACTAATATATGCAATGTCAATAAGGATGATTGGGATCTGCGCATTTCAGTTGTGTTATGGGCGTATAGAACTACTTGTAAGAAACTGACTGGACAACCTCCTTGACCTATGGACAGGAAGCAGTAATGCCTATGGAGTATATTGTACCCAGTTTGAGAATAGTTGCATTTACAGGAATGGAAGATCAAGAGGCACTAGAAGAAAGGCTTCTACACTTGGTTGGGTTGGAGGAAGATCGCTTCATCACAGGCTTCCACCAGCAAGTGTAGAAAGACAGATAAAAAGCATGGCATGACTGCCATATCAAAAACAAGTTCTTTCAGGTAGGTTATCTAGCCCTCTTGTATGATAGCAAAATTATGAAGTTTCCTGGAAAGTTTAAGATGCATTGGCTTGGTCCATATACTGTTGTACATGTTACTAATGATGGCGCAGTTCAGTTAGCCATGTTATCTAGAGACAATATACCTGGATTAATCAATGGAAGTAGGCTTAAATCCTATCAGGATAGCCCTACTTCGCAGAACCATCTGTAGAGTGAATCCGTGAATTAAAAAAATAAAAAATAAATAAGAAAAGAAGAACCATGCAGTTGGAAGCTAAAAAGGTAGTTGCACAGATCAAGTTAAACAAGCCAACTGTGAAGAATGAGAAGCTGCGATGCGAGGCATGCGATGGGACCGCAGCTGCACAGCTAAATACTAAAAATCACACATGTACATCAGAACTGCTTGTCAGAACCGCCAACACGTCACAACGAAAAACGTTAGCCATGGAAACTTTTGGCCGGTTAGCGGGTCGTTATCCAAAATGGCGGCACTGGCAAGATCAAGCATTAATGGTGAATATGACCATTCGGGCATAATAAAGGGCTAAGTGATTGAAATCTTGCCGGGATACGGATGACAGGTTGGCAATTAAATGTTGACTTAAACTGATTTAACAGCTTGGTAGTACTAACACCTTTTGGCAATTAAGGAAACATCATTGGTTCAGGCATGATGATTAGTCGAGAAGACGGAGATCCCCGAGGAGATTTGGTGGAAGGATGAACCATTAACCACCCCATTAACAGTCAACCGCCACATTCTAGACTAGTAGGGTCTATAAATAGCCCTCATCCAAACACTTATATGTTTTACCAGATATGTTTTACCAGGAAACTCTATTTCGTCTGTGTGCGATTTCAAAGCTTCCAAAACCAAAGAGCCGAGCAGCCTGTAAGTGCATGTCCTAGCCACTTACCAGTGCCGAAGTCCTGAAAATATTCATCCAATCCGGCTTCCAGGGATTAATGTCGGCTCCAGCTACGAATCCTGTAGGGAAGAAAGGGGCTTCATCTCAAAGCTCTGCAAGACAAGCTGAGACAAAGAAGGATAAACATCTAGCAAAAGACCAGGGAGAGTCGAACATAATTAAGCCGCATAAACCAGTCTCGTTCCATGAGCGACCCATCCATCTCATCCATGAGTATAGGCCACCTCAAAAAGATGATGCACCACTGGTCCAACTGAAGAAAAATGATGTGTATGAGATTCTAGTCCCTCCCATCTCTAGTAAGGTGAGGCTTGTAGAAGACCTTATGGGGAAGGTACAAGTATGCAAGTTCGAGGACCATGACTTGCTAGAAGGAGCACATTTGAAGCTGAAGAAGTTCCCACAATTCCAACCAGACTAGTACATGCATCAGCAGTTTGATGAACAATCTGGCACTGAAACCCTATATGTGAAGGATTGGATTAAAGGGCTCGAACCATCACGATTGCTACACCTGCTGCGCATCCCACACTTTGACAGGATCCTAGAGCTCAATGCAGTAGTGCGTTTTTTCCTGTCCTGCATACATGGATGATATCTATGGCTGGACAAGCAAATCGATATCAATATCGATAAAATACATTACATTATTCTACTAAGTAAGAGAGGTGACGACCCTTCACAGGTGTTTGTCAGAAAAGAACAAGAAAAAGAGCTCTCTGCCAAAATCAGAGACGAATTTTGTGTAATCTAGGAAAAACGTGGCTTCCCCACCAAAAATATCAAGGATGAAGCGACCAAGTTCACAGTGCAACTGCTCACAGGGAAGATATTGCGCAAGAGCAGACCGCCAGAGGTATCATCCGCAGCAATCCGGCTCGCATCTAAGACATCGAAAGGCACCTCTTACAACTGGGTGCAGTACCTACTAAATGAGATTTTGGCAGATATTCGAGATACTCAAGATAATGGAAATCCGTTCCACTATAGTTGGTTATTAGTACTGATTTCCTTCATCGATTGAAAAGAACCGACCGACTATCAAGGTGTTCCAGTTTTCAAAGGACAATGCTGCGAGACACACTTTGCCAACTTATGGGAAAACTCGCAATCCTCCAGGAAACACCAAATCAATGAGGTATTTTACACATACTATGAGCAACTGTGCGAGGTAGTGCGGCGTACACCGTGCATTTCACAACCGCTGACATATACCTACAAGGGAATAATGAGATTCATGGCAGATAAGCATAGATCGTACATTTATCCCAAGGGTGACTTGGATACAGAGCCATGGTATCCAGTATTTTATTGGCTAAATGATGAGAAGATCGAACAGATGATTGAGGAATGGGAACTGGAATGGAAAACGGCCCAACCAATGGACATTGAGTCCGACTATGAACAGAAGAAAGATGAAGAGAAGGATGAAGAAAAAGATGATGAGATAAACGAAGAGACAGATGAAGACAAGGATGAAGACAAAAGTGAAGATAGGGAAGAAGTAACAGCCACACCTATTGTGGAGGAAAAATATCCTGCGTAGAACAAACCAGAAGACAAGCCGAGAGAGAAGAGAAAGGTGACTAGTAACCCCTCATCGGCGAAAGGCTACCGCAAGAAACAAAAGGCTAATAAGCCAATGTTGGTACCAATACTACACGCGGATGATTGTGAGATGATCGCAATAAAGGTGCAGGAGTTATGGGACGAGAACCGTGCAGAGAAAGAGGCCAAAAAAGAACAAATGCAACTAAGCCTCATTCAGGCAGTGGAATCAATCAAGATAATGGTCGCACAGATGGGGCTAGGGCAGGAGACGTCATATTCCAAAGGGAATTTAGGAGTAACAAGTGCACAGAAAAGGAAACCTCATGCAGTGAGTACATACCCAAGGGTAGTGCATATAGAGCCGACGCACTTTATTTTCCCAAACGATAAGGTACACGAAGTAGCAAAAGACTCAACACATTTTGACCTCAACATTGGGTCATTAGCACTCGAGGACTTAAACAATTTGCATATACAGATTATGGAGGAAATCCATGAAAGAGGCATTGCCTCATATGACCAAAATACCCAGTTGAGAGAAAACATTGATGAGCTAAAGCAAGAATCAGCAAGGACTACAAAAGAATTATTTGAGGCTCAAGAAAGAGACCACAAGCTCAAAGAGACTGTATCAGTGGTATGTGCAAAGATTGCAGAATGCGAAGAAGAGGAGAATGTTGAGTATACAATAGTAAATATAGGGGCCAAGGTAGAGTCCCTCACAACAGAGAGGATGGATATGGAAACTTCCTATAAAAGGAAGATTGCGGACTTGGAGGCTTAAAAACCCACTACATTGCCAGATCAGCATGCAGCCCCAAGTGAGGAAGTGAAATAAATGATAGACAACATCTCGTCCGAAGTGACGAGGTGTCAAGACTTACTCGAGAAAGTAAGCACAGTTTTGACAGGGTTAAACGAAGATCCAGGGCTCCAGAAGATCAAAGCTGATCTATAGCAAACACAGCAAGAGATCGATGCTGCAAACGCGGAGTTAAAGACCTTGCCTGCACAGCAGAAGATGCCAAAATTTAATGAATTCAATGCGCTCTAGAAGTAGTTGACAGCACTAAGGGAAAAGGAAGCCGCCACTTCTACACAGCTCCAGGATATAAAGGAGGAAGGATTACAGCTAATGCAACAGTTTGATGAGAAGTTCATGGAACTCCAAACAACTGAGGGCATAGTTAAAGAACAAGCCTAGGAGAAGGTCTCGCAGGCGTAGCTGGATACCATTAGAGATTTTGAGAAAAATGTAAAGGAAACAGTTGAGGAGATTGTTGTTACTTTAGGAAAATTCACTGCAAAGCTAAGAACCGTCGAAGATATGTAGACGAAGTTGGCTAGCGGGAGTGGATCAGGGATGATCCATAGGTAAGTGTCAGGGGCCTATTGGGCCTGGCCCAAGTGGGTATGATTTTGTTGAAGTGCAATTTTGGGAACTGTGTAGCTCGGGCTATGGGGGCATATGGCATAGTTTTGCAAAGTGTGCAATTCAGACTACGGAGTTAGTTTTTGTGAAGTTGTGCTGGTGCGTAGTGCCAATGCAACAGGCATTTTGGGTAAAAAGTATAAGGGAAGGTCGAGCCGAGGAAGCGACCTATTTTGGGAAAGGAGAAGAATGGAGAAAGAGGAAAGTGACCTGTCAAGAGAGTGGTGGAAAGAAGTTAAGGAGCTAAGCCACTAAGCTGTGGCTACAGGCAGGCTAAAGGGGCAGAAAGTGACAGGCCACGATGTAGTTGTAATAGTTTGTTGATGACTGTAGCTGTCAGAAGGGCGTTAGAGCCACGAGTGGCCCAACAAGGTGGCCAGAGAGAGTGGAGCAAGCTGTCGACGACGACAGACAGGGTGGTGGGTAACCGCACTAGTTTTGGGAAACCTTAGGGTTTTTTCCCATGCATTGTAAAGACATGACCTATGGGCATGATCTATAAAAGGGTACAGTTTTGTAAGGGAAACAGTTGGAAAATCTCGTATCTTCATTGTAAAATATTCTAATTGTTGATTTCCATTGTAAAGGCTCTACAAGACGTGTGCGCAGAGGCCTATTGAGAGAGAAGAGCGTCTGCAGCTGAGTGCGCAGACGAGAACTATTGTACCCTTCCCAAGATAATATAACAATAGTTCCTGTGGACGTAGCTCCCATCGTAGGGGTGAGCCATGTTAAATACCATGTTGTGTGATTGCTTAATGTGTTTGCACCTGTATATTTGCTTATAATGAATGCTTAAGATCTTGCTTATCAGTTATGCATTTCACTTTTATATGTATTTGCCGTAAGAATGAGATGGGAATAATATGTTAAGTATCGCATCTGTGGGTGGAGGTTAATTGCGCAAGTATTTTTGAGTTAGAATGAATGCATAAGTCAGTTTCATAAACATGTAAGTATGGCTTGTTCAAACTGGTTAAGTCTAAAGAGGAAGTGCAGCTGTCAGTCGCGTTGTCCCGTTATCAAACATCCATCAAACCACGCAGTCCTTGGATGCATGAGTTGCACAAGCCTTCTAGTTTGTAGAAGTATTGACCACGAAGGGGTTAAGCTTCGCGCAGTCCCTAGCCTGTAGCGCGAGCTCTGCAGCATGCTGTTCATCAGATCCACTACACACTCATCACGTAGCTGTGGAAACCTGATTCCATAGATCCCCCATTACTTCGCCTTGGGTGGGACCTCAGTTTGTTCACAGATTGTTGCCGAAAGGGCTGGTGAAAAGGGGTTTTGTTGGTTCGTTGAACCGTGGAGAACCTGGGTCTTTATAGAAAACCTCAAGAAAGTTATGTAAGTGAACACTCTATATGCTCTGATTCGAACTCATTACCGTTTCCATAATGTGTTTAACTCTGATTTGTATTAGGAATTTATTTATAATACTAAAGTAAATGCTAAATATAGATCTTGAATTAGGTTGATGGAATTTGTTTTACTTAGGCGATGCTGGAAAGCCCCGAACCTGTAAATTCAATTTATGAGATTATTAAAACATCTGTTTTGAGTTTTTATAATAGATGATGATGAAGTTTCATTTCTGTTTTGATATGTTATAATACGTTATGGAAAGTATTTATAGTTTAAATATGCTACACATAGCAAGTTTTACTCTATTAATAAAGTACCGAGATTCTCTAAGTCCATACTTTGAATTTATAATAGCTTTATATGTTACTATTTCTGGTATAATCTATGTCTATAATTATTGACTTAGTATTAGGGTTGACCGTGAGACATAAGGTATTTCTAGCATTATGTACTAGCAATTAACTAGCTACTACTCTACAATTTTTATAAACCTGTGAAAGATTTTAAACTGGAAACCCTAATAAATTTAGAGTATTTCAATATGCATTTGGGTCTACATTTTATCACAGCACAGAAGTTCAGTATGCTAATCGAATTCATTCAAATCTTCTGAATAAAAGATCATCTAGTTCTATCTATTTTAACAATCTTTTTGTAATAGAGTACGTCTCTATGGAGGGTGGAAAATTAAGAAAGAAATTTATTCATTCAGTTAACTCTCAGATTCAATCATTCTACCATTTTTACATAAGTAAGCTAATAGTTCCATGTTATAAATCAAAATAGTTAAGCAACATGCAGTCTTCAGAAATAATTACCAATCCAAAATGAAATAACTGAAAATAATGCAGAACCTGATAACTGTAGAGGGGAACAAACACCCAAAGGAGCCCATTCCACCCAACCTTTTCCCGAAGACAGCCAAAGTCACTTTCCTTAGGACCCCCGAGCCTATTCACTGAACCACCAGTAAGAAGATGTTGTGTGGAGGCAACTGTTTATCCTTCTGCAACTCAGCAATAATGTTTACTATACTCAAAAATATTACTTCTGCATTCAATAGTATTGAACTCTGCACTAAGTAGTACTAGCTCAGAGATGCAGACTCATCACTCACTTCCTAGCCTTCCCCTCATCGAATCTCTTGTGCACTCTCATTTTCTAGTCTCAAAATTGTGACAAGGAAAAACTTTTTGTGAGCCTCTTGCTCAATTCGATGGGTGTAAAAATAGAGTGCCTAGGTCTTTGGTCAGTTTCATAATTATTGAGCCACCAGCTCTATTCCACTTTCTTGGGGAACATGACCATAAATGTATGGAAGTTGCCACCTTCAATAGCTAGTAGTGGATTGATGATGCTTCCAATTTTCCATTTTCTCTTTACCCCAGTTCATTCCTCCTAGTGGGGCAGTGAACATTCTTTTAATAGTCTCATTTGGGTATTTGTCTCCTCTTTTATTTATTAATAATAAAAATAGTAAAGTATTTAATTACAGTCATCCTTGACCCCACTTGGTCAATAATCATAAAAACTTCACAACAACTTATAACATAATTTTTTTTCTCACAACATAAAATATTCAGATTTTGGGTATGTGACATACACCCCCTCTTAAGTTAAACATTGTCCTCGATGTTTCTTTATTCCTCATCCTCTGAGCCTTCTTGGAACATAATTGGATATGCTTCCTCCATATGACTCTCCAATTCCCAGGTTACTTCATCTGGACTAAGGTGCTTCCATTGCACCTTTACTTGTCCAATGGTGCGATTTCAAGGTAACCTTTCCCTCGTGTCGTGGATACAATCTAGTTCCACCAGAAAATATCCTTCTGATTCAACCTCTACATCATTCCAATTGATCACATGAGTAGCATCATGTATGTACCTCTTCAAAATAGAAATATGAAAAACATTATGTATTTTAAGATTCGGTGGCAAGGCCAACTGGTAGGCCACTGGTCCAATCCTTGACAATATTTTGAAGGGTCCACAATACTTGGGTGCTAATTTAGCACAAATCCCTAACTTTAAGGAGCTCTTTTTGGGTTTTACCTTAATGAAAACATGCTCACCAACCTGAAACTCTTTCTAAGTTCTTTTGAGATCTGCATGACTCTTCTGTCTATCTTATGCAATTTTCAGATTGCCTTGTACCTGTTTCACTATTAGTTCCATTTCTTTCAATAACTCAGGTCCTAACATCAACCTGTCAACTGGATTACTCCATGAAATAGGAGTATTACACTTTCTACCATATTGAATTTCAAATGGACTAAGTTTAGACAAAGCTTGATAATTATTATTATAAGCGAATTCAACTAAGTGCAGATAATCCTCCCATTTACTTGGTTGATCTCTAACATACATTCTTAGCATATCCTCAAGAATCTGATTTACTCTTTCTATCTATTCATCTGTTTGCGGATGGAAAGATTTACTGAAATTTAAAGTAGTATCCAAACCTTTAAACAAAGACCTCTAGAAATTCCCCATAAATTTAGAGTCTCTATCGAAAATTATGACTTTCGGTATTCCATGCAAATGAAAAAATTGTTTCATAAAAATTTCAGCAATGCTAGCAACCTTGTAAGTTGTTTTAACATGTATAAAATGGGATGCTTTACTAAGCTTATCCAAAACTACCATTATAAAATCATTTTGCTTTTGATTTTTAGGTAAACCCATTATAAAATCAATGCTAATTATTTCCCACTTCCAGTCTGGAATGGGAAATGGCTGTAATAAACTAGCTGGGTGTTTATGCTCATCTTTAACTTGCTGACATTCAATGCACTGAACTGTGTATTCATCCACCTCATTGTTCGTATTTGGCCAGAAATAATCCTTTCCTAACATTGTTATCATTTTTTGGTAACCCAGATGTCTTCAATAAGGAATTTTATGCATTTCATTTAAAATCAGCATTTTAAATTCAGGTATGTTTGGTACATACAATCTATTTTTATACATCATTAAACCTTTCTCATTCAGACTGTAATATGTTATTAAATTTTTAGATGTATTTTCAACAACCTTTTGGTGTAATTTCTGGTAATTTTCATCCAAATTTATTCCTTCTTCAAGCTGATTTTCCAAATTTGTTTTATAAGTGTTGATTGCTTCCATAAAATTTAATTTCGCATTTCTGTTCAAGGCATCAACCACTTTATTTTCTTTACCTTTAGTGTGTTGAATCTCGAAATCATATTCGCTAAGGAAAGTTGACCACCTAGCTTTCCTTGCGTTTAGATTTGGTTGATCCAACAAATATTTTAGACCTTTATTATCTATTATTAATGAAAATTTTCTTCCAATTAGATGATGGCGCCACATCTTTAGAGCATGTATCACAACAGCCAATTCTAAATCAAAGGTAGCGTAGCTCTTTTCATGAATTTTTAGCTTCTTTGACTCATACGCTATTACGTCACCTTCTTGTGTTAAGACTTCTCCAAGGCCATCGTTGCATGCATCAGTGCATACAACAAAGTCCTTGTTTGTATCTGCATTTTTTAGAATCGGTGCAGTACTTAATAGTTCTTTCGATTTATTAAAACTTTCTTCACACTTTTGATCCCAAACAAATTTCTTCCCCTTTTTCTGTAAGGAGGTTATGGGATTTGTGATTCTTGAGAATCCTTCAATAAATTTTCTGTAGTAACTTGTGATTCCCATGAATGATCGTGCATTTGTTACATCTTTAGGGACAATCCACTCATTAATTGCTTGTATTTTATCTAGATCAACTGAGACTCCATCCTTGGATATCACATGACCTAAATATTGTATTTTATCTTTGAAAAAGTCACTCTTACTAAATTTAGCATACAATTGATGTTCTTTGAAGACTTGTAAAATTATTCATAAGTGTTCATCGTGTTCTTCTCTAGTCTTTGAGTAAATTAGAATGTCGTCAATGAAAACAATTACAAATTTATCCAAATACTTATGTAAAACATTATTCATTAGACACATGAAAACTGCCAGAGCATTAGTTAGCCCAAAAGGCATGACTACGAATTCGTAATGCCCGTAACAGGTTCTAAAAGCAGTATTAAAAATGTCTTCATCTTTTATCTTGACTTGATGATATCCAGATCTCAAGTCTATTTTTGAAAATATCATTTCTCCACGTACCTGATCAAACAAATCATCTATGTGGGGCAAACGATAACTGTTTTTAATCATCATTTTATTTAACTGACGGTAGTGTAACATCCCCAAATTTCACAAAAATTTGAAATTTTATAAGTAGCAATACATGCTTATTTTTGTTATGCGGAAAGTATCGATACTGATAATTTAATTATTTTAACAACAAGCTACTTATATTCTATGATGACACCTACTTAAAAAGTTCGTCAGTGTTGTAAAAGCATTATACATGACATGCTGTGTTTCCTATACTTTGTCGTAAACATCTTTTAATGCCTTTAACAGTTTTAAGTACATGTATATTAATGCTATAATCACATTATTGATCTGTATAAGCCTTTCCTAGATTCAATGCTGAAGAGTTATATTTTATTCTTCAGTGTATGACAAGATTATTATTTATATGTGCACATCATCATTTAATTTTATCTATTGCGGCACGATAATTCTGATTATGGATACTAACTCTTTGATTTTATTTCTGATTAAGGAGTCGTAAGGATACCCATAGGCTTACATAGCTTTTCCAAAGCTAATGCTCTTACTACTTTTGTACAGATCACGGGTATGAGCGATACCTCCAGTTGAAGATTAGATTATTGTACGTCATTGTTACACTTACTCTAGACTTGATGTTTAAACATACATATTGACGACTTACTTAAAAACTCTAGGGTAAACCCACCCTAACCATACTTGCCATTTTAAATCTTTTGTTTAGTTATGGACAATATAAGTAATAAGAGTATATAAAGGACTCTCTAAATTAACTTATGCATATCATAAGTGCATTCTACAAATGCTTGGTACGAGATTACCGAACACTAAACTCTATGTTTCTTTATCTCGATGACCTTGTATTATGATCTTGGTTTAACATAGTATAATTGATGTATTGGATACCCTTTATCATAGTTTTTATGTATGAATATTTTATATGACAAAGTCACAATCCTTGTCCACGATGTATCAAATGGTAATGTGAAAAAATGGATTTCGTGAATGTTAACATGACCTATCTATACTTTAAACGTAGCATAGATTAATATTGAACCATAGTGGGATTCTGCATTGGCAGGAGTACTAGGATTTGATAGCTGTAACACTTAATGTTATTTAATGTGGTCTTGGTGGAATGCTTATTGGTAGCCTCGTGGCATGGCTTCACGTGATGTTTCTTGAGTTTTGTGTTAAACCCTAGCTATGTTTTGATTGAAATCGACGAGGCTTAACTTAGAACATTCATTTGGCACCAATGGTGGTAGGAGAGGCCGACAGGCTCTCGAAAATCTAGGGTTTGAAAAACAACTGATGTAAGTTCCTCCAGGGTTTCGATACTGAGACCTCGTAACTTGTAACTTTGACCTCGTAACTTGTAACTTTGACAAACTGGGTCCGATGGTGAATCTTTGCACCATAGGGTTTGATGGTGTAAGCACAACCACCGCATTCGTTGGTGATGTTCTTGGTATTTGCTCAAGCATGCTGATGAACCAAAGGTAATGTCACATTCAACCTTAGGTGTTTCTCTGAGTGTTTTAATGATAAACATCGCTTAAATTTGTGTTTGAGTTACTTCTTTTATAACATATCTTAATGAGTTTCTCTTGTTGCTAACCTTGACAAGTCAATTCCTCAGCATTGTTTATAGTTGGAAAGAGTGAGATCAAAGCTTCTTTGGCCCTGTTAAGCCTCGGTGATTCCCTATGGCCATCCTATTTGTAACTCAAGAAGGAAATGGTGAAGCTTGGCATTAATGCTGGTCTAGTTTGGCTTTGCCGAGATTTCTTTTTAACTTGTAATTTGTTTTTATAGTTTGTTGTAAACATGTAAGCCATATGGCATTTTTGTAAATTTAAGGGAAGAAACCCTTGAGCCTCTGGCTCCCGTTGATCTCTCAATGTTTTTCTTGAAGTTACAATAATGGTATTTTGTTTTTATTTAATGGCTGTGTGTACATAATTTAAAATGGTTAAACGTGGTTCCTTCGAGCTACAGCTCTGGAAATGAAATGAAATATGTTCTTTGTTTATTTTTTAAAAAGGTGAAATGTTACTTGGAAAACGACTCTGGTCATTAACCTAGCTCTTATGTAGACTTTGTGTTTTTTACTGCATTTTTTAATGGTTACGATGTGTTAAATTCTTTGAGTTCTGGGCATGTAAATAACCGAGTTATGAACTTTGTTAAGTGCTTAATAGCCTTGTAGTTGGATTCCTATCGAACCCTAACCCTGTCTATAAAAATTAATATTGCAAAACTTCCTGCTAGGTGAGTTCATTTATGAGACTCAAACCTATGGCCCATTGTGCTAGCTTCTTTGAAATCGTTGTTTGTTATGGCAACGATGCCCTCGATGGGTGACATCGTGCTCTGTCTAAAATGGATTTTATTTCGTGAATAATATTGGTACATATTTACAATGTTTACTTATGTTTACTTATGTTTAAAATAGTGATAACGCTGAATACTTTGTTTAATTGTTTAAACTTTATCCTTAGAGGATTCTGGCAGCATTGCTATTAAAATTAACTGAATGCATTGTGTGTTTAAGAACATAGTTTGGGTTTCCATAATGATTATGTTTCTTTCCTTGAGTTTTATAATGGAATGTATTTGTTGTTAATCCTACAATACTGTTGTATATTATGAATGATACGGTTTTGGGTTTTGGAACTATTATTATTTGAAATATATAATTCTCATACTGTTTATAAGATTGTATTTATAGTGTTTCTCTGAAGAGTTTCAAACTCTGATTTATATATATATATATTTATATTTATTTATTTTATATAAATATTGGATTTGGCTTATTGATGTACTTAATGGTTAAATTTGAAGAAAATTCGATGCTCATATAAATTTATAGAAGACTCTATAATTGATAATATTGTATAATGTAAATATATAATAGTATTTACTTAGAAGTTCGAAAGTAGGGAAGAATTATAATGCTGATAAGTATGCATTTTTACTTTTAAAATATAAAATCCAAAATTTGTTCTAACTGCTGGAAAAAGAGTAAAATATATATAGTTTTATAAAATATACACATTGAAAATGGAACAAGTCTACCATAGCTTAACTATTATTAAAACTTTGTATTCGATGTTAGTTTATAAAGGAAACAGATCTATAGGATTATGTTTCTGAGTTTATTTCGGTATTCCTTTTATATTCATAAAATTGGGCAGCATAGAATCTTTAATGTTTCTACTCAGAATTAATAAACCTGTTCATAATGAAATCATTCAGATATATCTATAATTCCACTTCTTTGTACTAGAGGACGACACTTAACTATGTGGAAAAATGCAAAGAAGTATTTATTTCGATCAAAATTCCATTATTTAGAAATGAGGTTTCAATTCAACATTCTAATCTAGCAGTTAAGTAAAAGACAATTTTTATGAAAGAGATAACAGTTCAGAATTTTATCATTTAGAAAATAATATGACAAAAAATAAATAAGATAACACAATGAAAAACCTATTAACAGTAGAGGGAGACAAGCATCCAAAGGAGACCGTTCCACCCAACCTTCTCCTGAAGACAGCCAAATCACTTGCCTTGGGACCCCTGATCCTGTTCACTAAACCACCAGGACAAAAATGCTTTGTGAAGAATGGAATAAATTCCTCTGCAACTCAACAGTAGTACTCAACAGTAATACTTCTGCCTTTAGCAATATTGAACTCAGCATAAAGCTTTATTAGTTCCTAATGCAGTCTTAAGTCACTCAATCACTTCCTAGCTTTCCCTTCATCGAATCTCTTGTGCTCTCTTCTTTTTCTCTTCAGAAAATATCACAAGGTAAAAACTAAACAACCTCTTGATGAATTCGATGGGTAGAGATAAAGCATGCCTAGTTCTTTGGTCAGATTCTTTAGTTAATGATCCACCTACTCAGTTCCACTTTATTGGGGAACATGACCATAAAAATAGGGAAGTTTCCCCCTGCAACAACTAGAAGTGAATTGAGGATGCTTCCAAGTGTCAGTTTGCTCTCACCCTAGTCCATTCCTCCTAGTGGATCAGTGAACACTCATTCAACAGCCTCCCTTGGATATTTGTCTCCTCTTTTATTTATTAATAATAAAATATTCAAAGTAATTAATTACAGTCATCCTTGTCCCCTCTTGGTTAATAATCATAAAAATTTACAATAACATAAAAACATAATGTTTTTCTTACAACATAAAATGTTCATAATTTGGGTATGTGACAAACACCCCCTCTTAAATTCAATATCGTCCTCAATGTTTCTTTATTCATCATCCTCTAAGTATTCCTGGAACAGAATTGGATATGCCACCCACATGATACTTTCTAATTCCCAAGTTGCTTCATCTGGACTAAGGTGCTTCCATTGCACTTTTACCTATCTAATTGTACGATTATGAAGCAAAATTTCCCTCTTCTCAAGGATACAATCCGGTTCCACCAGAAAATATCATTTTGGTTCCACCTGTACATCATTCCAATTAATCACTTGAATAGCCTCATGCACATATTTTTTTGAAGGAGATATGTGAAATACATTATGTACTTTAAGATTTGGTGGCAAGGCCAACTGATATGCCATTGGTCCTACCTGGACAATATTTCAAAATTTTTGCAATACCTTGGTGCTAGTTTAGCACAGCTTCCTAACTTTAAAGAGATCTTTTTAGGTTTTACCTTGATGAAGACATGTTCACCAACCTGAAACTCTTTCTGAGTTCTTTTGGGATTTGCATAACTTTTCTGTCTATCTTGTGTAATTTTCAAATTGCCTTGAACCTGTTTCGTGGTCAGTTCCATTTATTTTAATAACTCAAGTCCTAACATTAACTTGACAACTGGATTACTCCATGAAATAGGAGTATTACATTTTCTGCCATACAAAATTTCAAATGGATTGAGTTTTGCTGAAGCTTGGTAATGATTATTATAAGCAAACTCAGAAAGATGTAAATATTCTTCCCATTTACCTAGCTGATCTTTAACATACATTCTCAAAATATCTTCAAGAATCTGATTGACTCTTTCTGTCTGCCCATATGTTTGCGGATGAAATGATGTACTAAAATTTAAAGTAGTATCTAAACCTTTAAATAAAGACTTCCATAAATTTCTTGTAAACTTAGGGTCTCTATCAGAAATTATAACTTTTGGAATCCCATGCAAACGAAAAAAAAAATTCATAAAAATTTCAGCAATGTTAGCAGCGTTGTAAGTTTTTTTAATAGGTATGAAATGGGATTCTTTGCTAAGCTTATCCACAAATACCATTATTGAATCATTTTGTTTCTGATTTTTAGGTAAACCGGTTATAAAGTCAATACTAATTATTCCCCACTTCCAATCTGGAACTGGTAGTGGCTGCAATAGTCCAGCTGGGTGTTGATGCTCACCCTTTATCTATTGACATTCCATACACCTAGCAATGTATTAAGCTACCTCATTTTTCATATTTGGCCAAAAGTAATCCTTTCTCAGCATGGTTATCAACTTTTGGTAAACACAATGTCCTGACTAAGGTCTTTTATGTACTTCATTTAAAATCAACAGCTTAACTTTAGGTATATTTGGTACGTACATTCTATTTTTATACATCATTAAACCTTGTTCATTCAGACTCTAATCTACCATTAAATTTTTGGATATATTTTCAGCAACCTATTGCTGTAATTTAAGGTAATTTTCATCTAGTTTTATTCCTTCTTCAAGCTGATTTTCCAAATCTGTTTTATAAGTGTTGATTGTTGTTACAAAATTTAGTCTTGCATTTCTGCTTAATCCATCAACAACTTTATTCTCCTTACCCTTAATGTGTTGAATCTTGAAATCATATTCGCTAAGGAAATCTAGCCACCTAGATTGCCTTGCGTTAAGATTTGGTTGATCCAACAAATATTTTAAACCTTTATTATCTGTCATTAGTGTAAACTTCCTTCCGATTAAGTAATGGTGCCACATTTTTAACGTATGTATCACGACAACCAACTCTAAATCGCAAGTTTCATAGTTCTTCTCATGAATCTTTAACTTTCTGGACTCATAGGAAATCATACGACCTTCTTGTGTTAAGACTCCTCCAAGTCCATCATTGCATACATCAGTGCAAACAATGAAATCCTTGTTTGGATCTACAATTTTTAGAATAGGTGCAGTTGTTAACAGTTCTTTTAATTTTTTAAAACTTTCTTCATATTTTTTATCCCAAATAAATATATTACCTTTCTTTTGTAAGGAGGTTATAGGATTCGCTATTCAAGAGAATCCTACTATAAACTTACGATAGTAACCTGTAATTCCCATAAAATATCATACGCCAGTTACGTCTTTAGGGGCAGGCCATTTATTAATTGTTTTTATCTTGTCTGGGTCTACTGCAATTCCATCCTTGGATATCAAATGCCCCATGTACTGTATTTTATTTTTAAAGAAATCACATATACTGAAATTAGCATAATGTTGGTGTTCTCTTAACACTTGTAAAATAATCTTTAAGTGTTCATCGTGTTCCTCTTTAGTCTTAGAATAAATTAAGATGTCATCAATAAATACCACTACAAATTTATCCAGGTAATTATGTAAAACATTATTCATTAAACACATGAAGACTGTTGGAGCATTGGTGTAACATACCCCTTTTTGCTGAAAAACATTTTATGTTGGAAACATTATGTTAACTTTTATTGTAAAGTTTTATATTGGACAAGTGTCCAAGGATGATTGTTGTGTTGGAAGGTGCAGGAGAGGTCATTTTTGACCCCAAGGGAAGCAAAATGAAAAGCTATGCCTGGAGAATTGGAATAAAAATCAATAACGACGCAGAATGGCTCGCCTTACTTAAAGGTCTGGAAATCGCTATCAAGGCCGGGATAAAAGATCTGATAGCCATTGGGGATTCTCTTCTTATAATCTGAGAAGCCCGCAATCTCACCTGAAAACGCTCCACCCCATCAAATAAGTATCACCACATCCTCAAATTTGTCAGCAGATATTTCAACACTCTTAAATTCCTCCATGTTCTATGCTCAAATAACCACCACGCCAATGAAATGGCTAATAAAGGGTGCTCCAATGTTTTGGTTTTCTATCATATGATGGTGATGACCCCACTCCTTGTTGGATTCCCTAACCACTCTCTCCCTTAGGGTTCTCCCTTTCCACCCCGACCTCCTTATTTCCCACCCCTCACCACCTTTGATAGCGGCCACCCTTGCTTCTGCATGCAAACACATGTCACTTTGTACGAGGGCCGATGGAGGCATTTATTGCCTTCACATGGCCTCTATTCACCCACCTCCACTCTTTTGCATGCTCTGATTACCTCTTCGTTCAGATGCTTCCAAAACTATTCTTTGTTAACCTCTACCTTGAGAATGGATGCTCATTCCACTGCTTGCTTTGCTCCTTCCCTGGGTGCCAACTCTGCCTTTTCTCCTCCTTTCCTCTCCTGCTCGCTCTGCGACAAGCCCTTGCTCTGCTCCCTCGGCATTTCTCTTCCTGAAGAAAAGCTTCTGGAGCCTTTACGCACCCTGCTCGTGGACCTCTCGTCCCTCAGTTTGTGTGAAGACAAGCTAGCAGCCCTTGATTCCTCTTGCCCTTCGATCCTACAAGGTTTAGTGGTTGAAACCATGGAAGCGCAGGTGAGAAGGATAAGAATTGAGGTGACAGACATAAAGAAGAACATGAAGAGAATTTTTACCCTCCTGCATTCTCTCAGCACCGAGATTAGGCATAACAATGACCTAATGAACGACTGAATTTCCTCCATGTCGAAAGTGGTGGACTACACAGCAAACAGTATATCAAATGTGGACTCCAAGGTGGACGATAATTATAGGAATATCTTAGACGTTGAAGGAAAGGTGGATAGGCTCAGAGAAGATTTGGCCCACTGCATTCCATGGTTCCAGGACACTACAGGTTCCAGTTCCAACCCAGACAACTCCATGGAAATCCCAGAACCTCCTAGACCACATCAGAAATGACTCAGCTTGCTGGTTCTTCATTTTTGTGGGTTATACTTTATCTTTCTTCTATAGTCTAGAAGAAACTCTGGTTTAGTTTTAATGGTTATTCTTAGCTTTAATGGATTCTATATCTAGTTTTTGTAATATATTGCTTTTGAAATCTCATTTTGGGACAATTTGTTAAGTTCTATAGCACTAGCTTCAGACCTGTTAGAGCTAGGAGAAGAATTACCAAAACAGGAAAGGAAAACTTAAACGTTGGTCCCTCATGAAGGAAAACTAGAATCTCTATGTCTGTATTTTTTGAAGACTCTTTTTAATACAATCTCTATAACCGTTCTTGTTAAAAAAAAAAAGTGTCCAAGGATGACTGTAATTTGCACATTATTTTATTATTAAATAAATTAAATAGGAGACAAACACCTAAGGAGACTATTGAAAGAGTGTTTACTGACCCACTAGGTGGAATGGAATCTGGGGTAGAAGGAAATGGACAAGTGGCAGCATCATGATGCAACTAACTAGTTGTTGGTATGGGACAACTCCCTTGAAATGTGGTCATAGTGCCCTGGAAGGAGGGACTGGAGCTTGAGGCTCATTTATTGAAAACCGACCACTAAAGACCTAGGCAGTCTTTATAAGAGCCATCGAATTATGAACTGAGGTTCATCACTTTTCCTGACTAGGAAATTTACCTTGGGGTTTTGTTGTGCTTGCACCCAAGAGATTTGATGAGGGGATATGCTGAGTTTATGATCATGGTGTAAGTCTTCCTGTTATACTACTGAGTGCAGAAGTTACATTGTTGAGTGTAGAAGTTACACTATTGAGTGCAGAAATTATATTACTGAGTGCCTTGCTTCTACACAGAGTCCATATACTTAGTGGTTCAGTAAGCAAGCTTGGGGGTCCAAAGGAAGCAAGTAGTTTGGCTGCTTATTCTGGATAAGGTTGGGAGGAACATGCCTCCTTGGGTGTTTGTCGGTCCTATCTACATTTACAGGTTCTACTTGTCTTTTCTAATTCTAAGTAGTTAAAAATTTCTATCTGCAGTTATTGATTTAAGTGTTTATAGGCTATCATCATTCAGATGCAGTTGTTTTAGTTTTTCTGGTCTAATTAGGATTCTGCATAATATTGATTAAGTAAGATGAATTGAATAAATATATTTCTCTGCATTTTTCCCCATGCTATCTTTTCGGCATCGTACTCTAGTACAAAGAAGGAGATTAAATAGAAGAATGATGGGCAAAATGCCAAGTGGTTGAATAGATTAAACACTGTTAAGTTTTCCTAACAACTATCTACTGAAATATAATTTAGGTATGTCTAAATTTAGGAATTTTTACAATATATCGTATCACAGGTACTATAAGTTTCCTTGCATAAAAATGGAAGTAATTATCTTATCCCTATACGGAATCTAGGATTTCCTTCCGTCATTTAATTCCTCATAAAAGATAAATTCTATGTTTTTCTTTTCATTAGTTAAGTGTTTAAAGTTCACTATATCTTTCCTTCACCAGTTTTCATTGAAAAATAACAACTGCAAAATAATTATTTCCTAAGTACACAGTACTGTTATCCAGTGCTTCTAGCAAGTATATATATTTACGAGAAACATAACTCTTTCAATTACAAACAATGTATGATTATTTAGCACTAATTTTCATCCACAATATTCATATCTTTTATATTATTTTATTATTTAAAAACTACAGTTAATCCCAATTACATTTAGCATAGGATTAGAAACCCTAGCTTATTGCCTCATCATTTTTCTTTATTTGTCGCAATGTTAAGAAAGAACTAATATGTTATCCAAAACAGAGTTTCCATTTAAAACTTAAACATCATGACAGGTTTGTAACCCTTCAGTGAGAAAACCCTAGTAGTATCAACACCTACCTTTCAAGTTAAAAGTTTAGTTACGATTCAACACCATCATTTAAAACAGAACAAGAAAATAGTTATGATTTCATTACATAGTTGAAAACAAAAACATTGATTCTTGGCTCTCAGCCATCACTTAAATCGACAGACAAGAACAACAAGTGAAGCTTTCAACATCATAAGCTTTAGCCACAAAAACATTTATCTTATATACTCCTTAAGACTGAAATAATGAGTATCTTGGCATTTACATGAGACAACAATATCACGTACCTATTGAAAACCATTAACTGAAAAACCATACAATTTCTTAATTTAGAATTCTACTTTCAGAGCTCGACATTTGTTACCAGAACAACAAAACTTTTATCGAAAAAACTACATGTTAGGGTGTAACCACTTAGCACAGCGCTAAACCCTTGGCTCTCAAACTATTCCTTAAAAACACAACAGTTGCAAAACGATAAAATTCATTTTCATATAAACTGGAGCATTGCTCACAATCTCAACCACATAAACACCATAACGTATGAAAACACAATTCTTTTATTTATCAAATATAGTAGAAGGATAAAACCCTCTCCTTAGTGACTTTCCTTACAGTTTATACATTGAAAAAAAAAACACCACAGGCCTAATGTCGAATGGGTCGAGGATTTCATCCTCCCCAAGCTGCCAGTTAGCTCACAAGTATTTCGACGGTGATCACTTCTCAGAGCTCGAGTAAAATATGAAGTCTCGGCAAGAACACATTAAGCTCCATTAGTCACCTAAGCAAAGCAACAGGGTAACCACCGAGGCTTACCATTCTTTTTGCAACTGCCAGTTATTGAAACCTAAGCATGGGTGTTGGTGGATGAAGGAACCTGCTATTGAAAATACATTTTAGGAAATAAGTTGTTACATGGCATTGACTAATAACTGAAACTCTTAATATATTAGAAGGATACAAGGTTCAAACCTGAGAACATTACCTTTTATTTATCACTGGAGCAGAACGCCAAAACCACTGCCAAACTATACCCATCACTCCATAACCGAATGCAATTAAGGATGAAAGAACAACTCTGAAAAACTATCACTTAACAAATGAGGAAACCCGAGTATCAGAGCAACCTACACATAGAACTGTCACTCACCCTGGAACCCTTGCAACACCAAGCTGTTACTGTAAAACCCTCACAGGAGTATCGGTCCTTAAAACATCAACAGGCTCCAGTTAAACATCATCAGGTCACGGTTTCGAACTGTGGAAACTCCAAACCCTGCTAACAAAACCCGAAAGGCTCTGGTCCTATTGGCCTCTCCACAGAGCCACTCCAGACTACAATGAATGACAAAGATCAATAAATTCGAACATACCATAGGTTAGGGTTAGATCCCAAAGCTCAAGACTGTGTTTGATCAACAATGGAGATTACCTGAAGGGTATCACGTACTCCCAAGCAACCACCATAGTAAAGACACCATTAATAACTCTTGCCACCAAGGAGGACAGCTCGGATAACTTCGAACCAAAGCACTTACAACTCATCATGTTGTTTGACTCATCACCATAACTTCACATGTCTAGCACCACAACGGTATCCACAGAGACATTCCACTGACTCGGTGGTTGGAGTATTAAATGAAAAAGGTAAACCAGAGTGCCTGCTAGCACGAAATCATCATGGTATTATTCTTACTCATCCTCAGCATGTATCAGTTCATTTGTAAAGTTCACAACCCTGTCATATTATAACACCTTGTGGTAAGTCAAGGTTGTATCGGTTTCTTTTGCTAGGAATTCATCATGTTAAAGGATCACGTGATGCACACACGATATGTGTATAATCATTGTTCATAGGACTTTACATAAGGCTTTGCATATATTTCGATAAAGTATAGAAATGAAATATAAAATTGTATAAAGACAATAGTGTAAATAGCACTTACATAATTTATTGCATATAATTCTTAGGCTCTAGAGAATACAAAGAATTTGCATATAGATATTGCACATTAGTTGCACTTAGCCATTACATCCAGGATTTGTTTGTATATCATTATAGTTTGCATTAAATAGAAACTCATGATAATAATATATTGAGGCCAAAATATGATATATTGAACCTATCTATTGTTTGAACAAAGTAATAAAAGGGCTAGCAAAGTATTGTGAATATTATAACCAACATACTTCTTGTTTTAAATACTAGGCTAACTAAAGAATCTCACCCGGTGGCATTTTCGACATTTTGTCTCTAAGACCATTAACACTTTGGATATTACTGAAAACTGGTTAGAAACTCTTCAGTCACACTTCGTAAACACTAAATCTCTTACCTGTAATCTGCGAAAGGGACGATTCAAATGCTTTAGCATGAATGCTAAGTAAGCCTCAGGGTATCCATAGCACCCCTGCATCATCAAACAGAAGAACAATAGTTAGCACTTATAAACTTTATATTGTTGATCATCAACATAAGTAATATGAAAACATAGCTTGGTTAAGAAGATCATTCAATAGCATCGAAGTGTAGATATTAATTAACTTGTCGCAAAATATTACACTTTTGACCAGCACAACATTTAGTATAGCAAAACAACATTTAGGCATTTATTACATTTTCGCACAGTTAAATTATGCATTAAAAGCTACATTGAAATTTTTTTTTTTTTTTTAAATTTTGGGATGTTACAGTTGGTTAGCCCAAAAGGCATAACCACAAACTCGTAATGCCTGTAGCGGGTTCTGAAACCAGTCTTAAAGATGTCCTCATCTTTAATCCTGACTTGATGGTACCCTAACCTCAAGTCTATTTTATAAAATACCGTTGCACCGCGTAGTTGATCAAACAGATCATCAATGCGGGGAAAAGGATATCTGTTCTTTATGGTCATTTTATTTAACTGATGGTAATCTATACATAATCGTAAAGTTCCATCTTTCTTTTTAACAAAAATAACAGGTGCTCCCCACGGAGACACACTTGGCCTTATATATTTTTTATCAACGAGTTCCTTTAACTGTGATTTTAGTTCATTAAGTTCCAAAATGTTCATTCTGTAAGGAGCCTTTGAGTTGGGTACCGCTCCTAGTACTAGCTCAATGGTGAAATCTAATTCCCTTTTCAGAAGTAGTCATGGAATTTCTTCCAGGAATACATCAGAAAATTCCTTTAAAATTGGTATTTCTTCCAACTTTAACTTATCTTCCTTAGTTGATTGTTCGTCATTTATTACATTTACCGCAAACAATTTACACCCTTTACGAACAACCTTTTTAACTTGCAAAGCAGAAATTTGTCTAACATAAGTCTTTCTAGGAATTCCTTTTACTGTTACAGTTTCACATTTATCATTCAAACAAGTAAAAGTCTTTTCAAAACAGTTTAACACTACCCTATGCTTTTCCAACCAATCCATTCCAATCAGAACATCGTAAGAACCTAATGGTAACACATTCATCTTAACATGAGTCCTAAACTGATTCGTCAATAATTCACACTCTTTTACATAATCAGTCACCTTTCTTTTAGTTCCAATAGCTAATTGGACTAGCCATGACTTTTCAAACTTGTCTATTTTCAGATTGCAACATTTTACTAAATGATGTGACAATAGATAAGAGTTTCTCATGGATCAATTAAAATAGAAATGGGTTTATCTTTCAGCATACCTTCTACTTCAACCATGGAAGTTTGATGATCAGCCTATCTGTTTTCCAAGGCTGCATTGATTCTGGGCATTTCCTTTGTTAGGTCACCAATAGCAGCATCTTCCTGTATTATGTGTATGCTTTTTACGGTCTTCTTTCCGAGTGGGCAGTTTGATGCATAGTGAGGTCCTTGACAGTCCCAACATTTAACAGGTTCTTTCTGTTCATTGTTTTTAACAAAAATTTTAGGTGGATCTCTATTTCTTGCAGCTATAAAATTGGACTGTACATTATCTCTTGAATTATTCCCTTGAAATTTTATGTTAGAATAATTACGTGAATTATTATTTCCAAAGTTGCAATTAAATGAAAATTGTTTCTTCCTTTGTTCAAAATTATTAGGCCTCTTTACTTTCCAGCTTGGTATTCCTTCCCTTTTCTTGTTCTATTCATAACAGATATTTGCTTTTCTCATGGACTCTTCAAGAGTTCTAGGATCATCATACTCAATTATGTCCTTTATATGAGAGGGTAAACAGCTCAGAAATGTCTATACCTTAGGCTTTTCTTCAGTAATGTAAGCACATACCTTAAAAAATTTAATAACTTGCTGCTTAATTCCTTCATATCCATGGAACCTAACTTTAATTCATAAAACTCTTTAGCTTGTTCCTCATAATACCATTCTGACAGAAACTTTCTTTTAAAATACTTCTTAAAATTACTCCAATTTACATTTTTCTCTTTTAAGCTTTTTACTCGTTTTAGATCTTGCCACTAGATATATGCTTTTCCAGTCAGATTATAAATTTCCATTCTAGTTTTTAAATGACTTGAGTAGTTATAAATTTGAAAGTACTTATTCATACCGAACAGCCATGCTTCGGCTTCCTCACTCTTTTTGTTTCTCCATTAACAGTTGGTGGTTTGATCTTCTTAAATTCGCCAGAAATTTCTTCATATGGCTTGTACTTATTCTTTTTAGTGTAGCATTCACTTTCACTACTATCGCTGGAATACTTTTGATTTTTCCTGCGTGTTTTTTCATAAAATTCAAAAGAAGAGTTGCTGTCATAATTAATGAGTTTTAACTTTTTAACCTTACATTGGTAGGGCATAGTCCAGATTCATAATTATTTTCTGTTATTTTATCCTTATCGCTATTATGGAGTTTATCCAACAGGATTTGATTCAGCTCATCTTCAGCTTTTAAGATTCGTTCATCCTCCTCTTTAACAATTTTTATCTCTATTTTTAAATATTTAACTATCCTTAGCAATTTAGAGGAATTGTCGTTTAATTCAACCAATAAATTTTTTGCATTAATATGTCCTTGTTCATTATTATTATTCTGTTCATTATTGTGGGACCTGTCCTCAGCTGCCTCTTCTGGTCCTTCCATACCTGGAAACTAATTTATGAAGTGTTGAACAGAAAACAAAAACAAAAATTAATAATTGCAATTCCGTTTTCAAATTTTAATTGCACGAGTTGAGCCACTTCAGGCCTAGTATTTGAACTTGCACTCTGATACCACATGTAACATCCCCAAATTTCACAAAAAATTTAAAATTTTCTAAGTAGCAATAAATGCTTATTGCTTTTATGTGGAAAGTATTGATACTGATAATTTACATTAGAGGAAATTTGGGTAAAAATGGGCCTCCTAAGGAAAATAATAAGAAAATATTAAAATAATAGTAGAGAGAGTAAAAAAACTATTTTTTTGGATCATATTTTCAACTTATCTCCTTGTAGGTTTACTCAAATTTCAAGCGGAAGGATTCGTTGGATGCATAATTAAATTATGCATCCAACAAGTACCCATGTTGCATACTTTTAACAGCATCCACACCATGAAAAATTGAAAATACATTAAAAAACGTGTTTCTAGTGAGAGAAAACATGTTTTTTTAATGTATTTTCGATTTTTCATTGTATGGATGTTGTTAAAAGTATGCAACATCGGTACTCGTTGGATGCATAATTTAATTATGCATCCAAGGAATCCTCCCGCTTGAAATTTGAGTCAACCTACAAGAAGATAAGTTGAAAATACGATCCAAAAAAGTAGTTTTTATTTTTTCCCTCCAATTTTTTTAGGTGCTCCCTTTTTTAAGTTTAAAGCATTTTGATTGGCTAATACGTAATGACATGGAATTTGTATTATTTTTTGAAGGCCCATTTTAAATTGAAATTTCCTCTAATGATTATTTTAACAACATGTTGTTTATATTCTATAATGACACCTACTTAAAAAGGTCATCAGTGTTGTAAAAGCATTCTACGTGACATGTTGTGTTTCCTATACTTTGTCGTAAACATCTCTTAATGCCTGTAATGGTTTTAAGTACATGTATATTAATGCTATAATCACATTATTGATCTGCATAAGCCTTGCCTGGATTCAATGCTGAAGAGTTATATTTTATTATTCAGTGTATGACAAGATTATTATTTATATGTGCACATCGTCATTTAATTTTATCTATTATTGCACGATAATTCTAATCATAGATACTAACTCTTTGATTTTCTTTATAATTAAGGGGTCCTAAGGATACCTGTTGAGCCCAGAATTGGCCCTTTTTGACCATCATTTATCACTGTCCCTTACCTTGTCTCACACCAATTACCTTGGCAATTCAATTTATTGTCCTTATATATTCCCCCAATTTACCAAGGTATGGCCGATTATTGTTTTATTGTATTAATACTTATGATTGTGATGATTTAAGCTGTGCATCTCTTAATTCGTGCTAACATGATGCAAATTATGAAGGTAGTAAGATAAAGGGACTGCAGGAAGATCGGAGCTGAACGAGTCACGGAGGAAGGGACGTCCATTGCTTAAGGAAGGTTCCTTGGGGCTCAATTCGTCAATCAAGGCACAGTCGTGGCAGGACAGCTGTAACATAAAGTTCTATCTTAAGTATGTCGCTGCTCAAATCCAGCTGTGAGCTGGAAGGACCGCCACTCTTGGGACAGTTGATAACTCCTCGTATATTTGGATATTTCAGTTCTGCCACGCATTGTAACAGCTAGATTATTTAGGGCGCCTGAAGATCATAGATCTTCATGGCCGCCCAATTATAGGTTTAGATGTTGCAACTTTATGTATAAATATGTGGTATTACCTCGATCAAGGGGTTGGACAGCAATTAATTAATTCATCTTGTATTAGCAGTCAAGCTGAAACTATGTACTCGTCCTTCTGTTAATATAAAGAGTTGTTTCTGAGTTAAAGAGAGCGTTGTTCAACCAGCGTCTCTGTGTGAAGACTGGGCCCGTCTTCCACAGAGATTGCTGTGTTAATTTAGGATTTCATCTTTCTGTTGTGTGATGATTTGATCTTTCGTTTGTACGCAGCAGCAATATTCATTGTGTGGATTTCTCAGTAATTGATTTAATCGTGAGATTGGGAATGGTATCAATAACAGTCGACTGAGTCAGGTTTGTTTTATGTAATTCAATTTCTGTTCACACTGTTGTGCTCATCCTACAGCTGAACGTAATCCCAGAAGCTCCTAGGAATTAGCTTTCCTGTTATGTGTTGATTGATTTATATTTTGCAATTCAGTATCTTAGAACAGTTGCATCAATCTCCTTTATTAAATTCTAGAGTAATGTTCAGGTTATGCTTCATGATTCTCAGCCTGATCTCATTAGACAGTTGATTACTTTAGAATGCAATTGAGTTTTCCTTTCTGCAATCGTTGATTAGATCTGATATTCGTTTTGCTTGATGCATAATAGAAAAGGATTGTAGTACAGCAGTTAGAAGGCAATTGGGATTGCGTAGATTCTTGGGATGAACATAGATGATAGAAGATAAAAGTATTCACTTCTGATGGTTTGTGTTTAAGCATATATTGTGCACTTGTCCTTTGAAATAAAAAGACTTTCTCGGGTTGACAATAAATTTCATACGCTCTGTGTGTTGATATTTAATTATCTGCAATTAGAGTGCTTGACATTTTGGCGCCGTTGCCGGGGAAGGATAAAAATTAAACACTAGTCATTAGTTGTATCTGATAATTGCTTTCAGTCAGTCTTTTGGTTGTTTTTGAAATGATCTGCTTCGCATGAATACGAGGGGGGTAAAACGCGATCACCTCCCGACCCCCAAAACCCCACAAATTACTAACAGTACAGGTGGTTCGGGTCGTGGTCGAGGTCCACCGCTGGGCAGAAGAACATTCATTGACGACCTTGTTGACAAAACTGATTCAGCTGCTAGATCTCGTCAACAGGGGACTCCTATCAAAAGAGGCCCTACTTATCCTGGAGCGTTAGCATCAGGATCTACAGTGGAAGGTACAGGAGCAGCGGTGATTTCTGCATATACTCCTGCTAAAGAAGGAACAGCTGATTCGGCTGTTGCAATTAAAGAGTACGCAGTTGTTACAACTGAAGAATACGCAGCTGCTACAACCGAAGAATACGCAGCCGCTACAACCGAACAATACGCAGCTGCTGCAACCGAAGAATACGCAGCTGTTACATCCGAACAATACGCAGCTGTTACAACTGAGGTAAGGGATAAAGGAACAAACGAAGGAGAAGATACAGAAGAAAAGATGAATAACAGACATGAGAATGAAGAGGAAGAAGCAGTGGTACAATACCATCATGAAGATAATTCCCCGCCGGAAACTATGGCTACATTGCAATTCCCAATACAGCAGCTCGAGGGGACAGCTCCTATGAAAAACATCTCACCGTCGGTGTTACCCCCGCTTCCATGGCAGGGCGGCAGAAGATCCAGACGAATTCCTGTTTGAATTCGATATCCTCTGTCGCAGCTATGATTATGTCACAGATGCTCAAAAGTTGAAGCTTTTTCCTGCCACCCTGAAGGACAATGCATTACGTTGGTTCATGAGCCTTGGGGGAGGAACTGTTGCTAATTGGAACAAGATGAAGCAAGTGTTCCTGGAAAAATATCAAGAATATTGCAACACCAGGGACAAGAGGGAGGAGTTATTCAAAATGGTACAGAAGGAGGACGAAAGCTTGGAAGATTTTGTAGAGAGGATGCTGTATAATGTGCAGAGAGCTGGACAGACGAACATGGGACTAGATGTGCTTAAGATAATCCTGCTTCGAGGAATCAGGGACGATTGTTTAGACATGCTCAATTTATTAGGAAAAGGGGATATCTCTAAGGAATCTTTTGAGACAATTGTGGAATTATGTAAGAGATATTCCAGGGGATCTTCTAGGCATAATAAGCAGAATAAACGAAATAACCTGGAACGTGATGTCTTCGACAGAACTCAGAAGTCATCCAATGGGGGAGCTACACGTGCAGAGATAGGCAATCTTCTTGAAAACTTTAAAACAGAAATGATGAGCTCTATCTCTTCAGAGATTGACGTCTTGAAGGCCAAGCAAAGACAGGCAGTGGAGGATCTCACACTAGGGGTATTTTGTCCCCGATGTAGAAAGACTCATCCACTGAAAGAATGCCCCCTTGACAAAGTTCAAGTATGTCAATTGTGCGAGCTGAATCATGATATGAAAGAATGCCCCACGCTGCCCCAAGTGAAAGCTGTTCTGCAGGCATCAACTCCAGAGGTGGATTCAGCCTACTTTATTGCACAGAAGAAACCCTGGCAGCCCCGGAATCAAGGTATGTCTCCCGATTCATTTCCATTTTTGAATAATTTGAATAATTGGAATACTAATATGCAAAACGTGAATACACAATTCCCTTCAAATTATGCTCAGTGGAATTCTCCTCAACCTACGATGCAAGGTTATAATTCATGGAGTCCTTGGACACAGCCACCTCATCAACCTACTTCATGGTCTCCTGGATGGAGGAACTTCCATCCTGGGAATCAGTTTCCTCAACCACCTCCACCTCAACAGTTACCGTATCCTCCATATCCTCAATTTCAGCAATATCCTCAATACCTACCTCAGCAGTCGCAGCTGCAGCTGCAAAATAATCCTGTGCCTAACATACCAATACGGCCTCAGCTGCCTGCCCAACCTAACCCTAACCCAAATAATAAAACAGTCCAGCAACTGGAAACTCTCAATATGCCAGCCTACTCTCTCTCCCCTGTACCTTGTAATGACATTCGCTTACGGTCTGGGAAGGTAGTAGAGCGTATAACTTCAGAAAATATTCCACCAACCGTGTATGACAAAGGAGAGAGTTCCCAGCATCCTGTTGAATCGGTTCCTATCATTGAAGATGCTGAGCATCCCTCAGATGGGAGGGCTGAAACATTGAACGATGAAGTGGATAACACGCAGCCCGCCCAGTTGGTAAGGCAACCACCTTACCCTGAGAGATTGATGCTGCCACAAAGGGGGGGGCAACCTCAGTTCAATCTCTTAGGAGAATTGAAGAACCTTTATGTTAAGATTCCCCTCTTACAAGCTCTTCAAGATGTACCTATCTACGCTAGAACTGTTCGAGACCTGTGCACTAAAAGACCGGGAAGGAAACCCAGAGATCCTCCTACTGTTCATGTTATAGAGAATTTATCCGCTTTAATGACTGGAAAAACCCCTGTAACTAAGTATGAGGATCCCGGCAATCCTACTGTCACTGTACACATAGGACAAACGCAGATACCCAACGTACTAGTGGATTTAGGAGCTGCGATCAATGTTATAACGATGGAGACTGTAAAAAAACTCGGATTCACCAATATTAGACCGACCCCTACTATCTTAGAACTGGCAGACAGATCCACTATCAGACCTGAAGGGATTTTGGACGACCTTGTTATTTCAGTAGACTCGTGGGAATACCCTGCCGATTTTCTGGTATTACAGCCAAAATCACAGCTGGGGGGACATCCATTGATTTTAGGGAGACCTTGGTTGGCTACCGCTGATGCTTGCATCAGCTGTCGATCAGGATCTATGACTATATCTGATGGCATGGAAACCAAAAATCTTACCCTGCACCCTCCAGCAAGGCCGAGTCTAGAAACTGAAACCTCCCTTTGGATAGAACAAGAAGAAGAAGAAGATGTTCAGCCATTACTAACAATAGGGAAGGCACTAACTTTCAAAAACGAAACAGAAGACGATGCCATTAATAATTTCATTAGCGAACCTGCTTCTGTAGACAAGGAAGTTTATCAACTTCTGAACAGTACCCTCGGCAAAGAAGAACAAGAACAGCTTACGGAGGAAGCACAAGCCAATGACGCAAATATAATCCCAGTATTGAAAAGCTCGAGAAGTATTTCTATTGAGGTAGAGCCTGGAAGAACTTTGAACATCAATCCTGCTCTCTCCTCAGAAGAACAAAAGCGCTTAACCAATCTCTTGAAGGAACGAAAGGGGGCATTCGCCTAGGAGTATACAGACATGAAGGGTATTCCTTCTAGTCTGTGCACTCATCATATCTATATTAAAAACGACTCCCGGCCTGTATGTCAACCCCAACGACGCATGAACCCCAATCTGAGGGATATAGTGAAGGAAGAAATCCAGAAACTCTTGGAAGCAGGATTCATCTATCCTATTTCAGATAGTGAGTGGGTTTCCCCACTTGTAATTGTACCCAAGAAAAACGGTAAATGGAGAGTCTGTGTCGATTATAGGGAGCTGAACAAGGCTACACAAAAGGATCACTTTCCTCTGCCCTTTATTGACCAGGTACTTGATAACTTATCTGGGAAGAAGTTCTTCTCCTTCCTGGACGGATTCAGTGGGTACAATCAAATCCAGATTGCTCCAGAGGATCAGGATAAGACTACCTTCACCTGCCCTTGGGGAACGTTCGCTTACAGGGTGCTTCCCTTTGGGTTGTGCAATGCACCTGCAACGTTCCAAAGAGCTGTGATTGGCATATTTTCTGAATTGGTAAATGATAGCATGGAAATTTTTATGGATGATTTCACTCCTTATGGCAGGGATTTTGATGAAGCGTTGGAAAATTTGAAGAAGGTTTTAATTCGCTGTGAACAGGCTCGCCTCTCACTGAGCACTGAAAAATGCCACATGATGATGAGTGAGGGGGTGGTATTAGGACATTTCATCTCTACTAACGGTATTCAAGTGGATCCTTCAAAAATTAAGGTGATAAAGAATATACCAACCCCTTCAACTCAGAAAGAGGTGCGAAGTTTTCTGGGACATGCTGGGTATTACAGGAGATTCATAGAAAACTTCTCCAAACTGGCTTCTCCTTTGTTTTCATTGTTAATGAAGGATGTGCAGTTTGCATGGAGTACAGCATGCCAGACAGCATTTGATAAGCTTAAAGAGAAACTGTCCACAGCCCCTATTTTAAGGGGACCTAATTGGACCATACCTTTCCACATTTCTTCAGATGCTTCTGATACCGCCATTGGAGCAGTACTAGGACAGCAGGATGGTCAAGTACCTTATGCTATTTATTATGTGAGTAAAAACTTAGCCCCTGCTGAACTAAATTATACTGTTACTGAAAAAGAATTTCTTGCTATTGTTTATTCTATTAATAAGTTTCGGCATTACATTACTGGGTATCCTACATTTGTGCATACTGATCACTCTGCCATTAAGTATTTAATGAATAAACCTGTCACTAATGCCAGAGTAACCAGGTGGCTTTTATTATTACAAGAATTTGATATTACTATTATAGATAAACCTGGAAAAGAAAATGTTGTTGCTGATTTTTTATCACGATTTACTAACAGTGATGACAGTTCACCTGTTGAGGATGCTTTCCCGGATGAACATTTATTCGCACTCTCAGCTCATTCACCCTGGTATGCAGATGTTGCTAATTATTTGGCTGCAGGGAAACTTCCGCCACATATGTCTAAACGAGAGAAAAGAAAAATTATTCAGCAAAGTGCCAGGTATTGTTGGCTTAAAGGCCATCTCTTTTACACAGGACCTGATCTTGAAATTAGAAGATGTGTAAGGGAAGATGAGATCTTTCATATACTGAAGGCCTGTCACGATGAACCTTGCGGAGGACACTTTGCAGATAAAAGAACAGGACATAAGGCGTTGCGGATGGGCTATTATTGGCCGACACTGTTCAGAGATGCTAAAAAATATGTTCAGTCCTGCGACAGCTGCCAAAGGATGGGCCAACCTAATAAGACAGACCAGATGCCTTTACAGCCCCAAGTGGTACTAGAACCGTTTGATAGATGGGCATTGGACTTTGTTGGTCCTATCAACCCTCCTTCCAAACAGAAGGTTTACATCTTGGTGTGTACAGACTACATGACTAAGTGGGTAGAAGCTGTAGCTTTGGCTAAGGCAAACGACCAGGCGGTGATTGATTTCCTATACAGTGAAGTTTTTACCCGATTTGGAGTACCAAAGGAAGTAGTTACTGATGGCGGACCACAATTTATTTCACATCAATTTGAATCCTTGCTCCGGAAGTATCATGTGCAGCACAAGATAACTTCACCTTATCATCCCCAGGCCAATGGTCAGGTGGAAAGCACTAATAAGGTTATCGAAGCAATCCTTACTAAAACAGTTAAAAGCCATCGAAGGGATTGGGCTGACAGACTTCCAGAAGCACTGTGGGCATATCGCACAACTTGGCGCAATACCACGGGCTTTTCTCCCTATGATCTGGTGTATGGTAAGAGTGCCATCTTTCCAATTGAATTTGAGATCAAGACCCTGAAAACAGCCATTGAAATGAACCTGGATGTAGCAGAAGCTCAGAAAAGAAGATTGAATCAGTTGAATGAACTGGATGAGAAACGATTAGCTGCGGTAGACCAGACTGTGCTACTTCAGCAACAGAGATCTAACTGGCATGACCGATTCATCAAGAAGAAAATCTTCCATGAAGGAGACTGGGCACTACTGTACGACTCTAGATTCAAGAAAGATTTTAAGGGGAAATTACGCACAAGATGGCTGGGTCCATATTTGGTTGACAGGGTATTTGACAACGGCACTGTTCGCCTGATCACCATTGATGAAAACCGTATGCCATTACTTGTTAATGGCCACAGGCTGCGACTGTATCGGAAGCCCATTTCGAAAGATGCATTCATTTCACAGATTGCTGCTGATCCAAACTACCAATTGGCACCAGAGCAGGAACATTTTTCTACCTTTCCCAAATCTTAAAATGAAAATCATATTTGCTGTACATAAATAATTTCTTGCTGTAGCGTATAATTTTCGTTTTCTTTCTTTCTGCATTTGATCTCTTTGCTTGCTGTTGTCTTTTAAGAAAAAAATTTCAGGGAGTGCCAGGAGAATGATCAGTTTGGGGCCCATAATGAAAATCTCTCTGTGCCGTCCTTGTGTTAAAAAATAAAAAAATAAAAAAAAATAAAAAAAAAATAAAAAATAAAAAATAAAAAAATTTCGGCAGCTGCAACATATTTTCCGGCAGCTGCAACATATTTTCCGGCAGCTGCAACATATTTTCCGGCAGCTGCTTTTTCCGGCGACCGTATTCTCCATTTCCCGGGAGCCGTAAATGCCCTTTCCGGCAGCCGTCAATCTTTTTCGACAGCTGCAACTTTAGCGGCTGCAACATCGGCAGCTGCAACATCAGCGGCTGCAACATCGGCAGCTGCAACATCAGCGGCTGCAACATCGGCGGCTGCAACATCGGCGGCTGCAACTCCAGTTTCCGCGGCTGCCACCTCATCTTCCACGGCTGCCATCTCATTTTTTTCGCAGCTGCCATTTCATTCACCAGCTATGGCCACCTTATCTTCCACGGCTGCCATCTCATTTTCCGCAGCTGCCATCCCATTTACCAGCCACAACCGTATTCTCCATTTCCCGGTAGCCGTAAATTTTTCCCGTCCACCGTCAAATCTTTTCCGATAGCTGCAACTCCGGCAGCTGCAATCCCGGCGGCTGTAATTTCGGCGGCTGCAACATCTTTTTCTCGCAGTCGCCACATCACTTCCCGGCCGCCACCTCATTAACCAAGTCACTTCCACACCACAGCTGTCATTTCTTTCCAGCGGCTGCGACATATTTCCCATATTCGAAAAATCTTTCCCGCCAGCCGTAAGTCTCTTCCGACAGCCGTAATTTTTCCCGGATATTGTGAATCTTTTTCCGGCTGCCACGAATTCTTTCCCGATGGCTGTAACTTCTTTCTTGTCAGCTGCAACAAGCTTTTTCATCGGCCGTGTGATCATTTCTTTGGCAATTTGCAGTGGTAACTCCCGTGTTAACAGAAGGATTGTTTAAACTTGCTAATTATGACGCTGATTCAGCCCAGTCCTGCCGGCGAACTCATCATTTCAACCCGGAGGATGCGACGCCTTGTGTTTTACCGGCGAAGGAAATCAGTGCCTTATCCGAGTCATCATGATTCCACGTCTGATTGTGCACGCGTTCGGCTCCACGACGTCACCAACTCCATGCTCCACCAGTTTCCGCAGCCTTCCGACGCACAGTTTTATGAGGTATGGCTTTCATTTATCACGTGACTAAGTATTGATATCATGTAAACGAGATTGGCCGTACCTTCACTCGTACCACCATTTATATCCGATTGAACCTTTCCCTCGTACGACGTAATACTAATAACTGCCACCTTCCCCAATTCGGCATGAAAATTTTAAACTCCTCTCTGCGCTTAACTTTCCGAATTAGTTCATTTGTTCAACGTCTCCGCTCAACGATTCGTGCATTCTCCGCGCTGCAACTTCTATTCTGGATCCTGTACTCTGTCGAAACAGCACTTCTATCTTGCAGCCAGGACCATGGGCATTCCAGTTCGCCATGAACCTTTCAATACCCGGGAACTTAGACGGAATTTGCAGGTTCTGGCCATTTTTCAAGCCGCTGGCTGGGTCGAGTTCTTTGAACGATTGGATGGATTCGACCGGGACGCAGCCCTGCAATTTGCATTGAATCTCACTAAAACACACTCCACGGTGTGGGGGCTGTGTATAGATGTTTCGGAGGTCATTATATCCGAGGTTACAGCTATCCCATTGGTGGGAAAACCTTGGTTTAACCGTTGAGTTCCTGCAATAGCTGCACGGGAACAATTTTTACTTCCGGGGGAGCAAGTTGAAGCATCCAGGAGAGGGATTGCATTGAAGTCACTGCCGCAGCCATGGGACCAGGTCGCTATCTTCCTCAAGAAATACATAACTTGCGAAGGCAGATACCAAACTGTGTACAACTCTGAACTTCCTTTGCTTTCTCATCTCCGTCATGGCATTTTGTTAAATATTCCATTTTATCTATTGCATGATTTGCGCCATATGGCAACATTCGTTCAATCTGCAAAACACCCATTATCCTCCCTCACACACCATGGCCTCATCAAGTTAATTATTATGAGAACCCTGGCCCAACATAATATAACATGGGAGCAATTCATCACCCGGCCACAGCAACCTGTTCCCTTGAGGGTTATTCCATTACAGCAATTACCGGTTCCGCCACAACAGGAGGACCGGAGTTCCTCCAGTGAAGTTGGGGGGAGGGATGAAACGGAAGAAGAACCACAGAGGGCACAGGCAGGACCATCCGGAAGGGATGAAACGGAAGAAGAGCAACAGAGGGCACAGGCAGGGACATCAGGGGTTGACAAAACCACAGAGGAAGAACAGCCCGAGGCACAGGTAGAGCCATTTGAAGTATATGAATCCCCAGCACAAGCAGAACCAGTGGGGGATGACACTGCATCTGAAGGAGAGCGAGGGGAAGCTCAAACAGAGCTGCCAGGGGACAATGTAGATGAAACCCTCGCGGAAAACCTAGATAATAGGGCAGCTCCGACAGCAGAAGGTGAAATTGGAGCAGCATCAAAAGCTGCGACAATGGAACCTGAAGATGACGGAGCTAGAGCAATGGAGGACGACATTGAGCTGGTCACAATCGAGTCTTCACCGGAATGGGCAGGAGGAGCAGCTGTGATTGAAGAAGAACAGCATGGGGGGCAGGGAAATGTTCCTTTGACTTCAGTTTTGCCTCCCTATGTTCCAGCTCCACGAGAAGAAACACTACAGAAAGGGAAGTCACAAAAGAAAACGCAGCAGAAAAGGAAGAGGACCACCAATGAGTTTGATTTAGTGGCACCAATTAGAAGGAAGCGAACTCGGTCAATTACAGCAGCAGAGGCAGCTAGAACAAAATGGGAAACCTTAGAGACACAGGTTGAACCCCCAATCCTTACACCAAAGCCGAGGGATGCTCCACAAAGGCCAGTAGAAGAAGAGCCGGGAGTTGAGGGACTCTTGTATGAGAATGCAATGCTGAAAGAGGACCTCCAAGCACTTAGAAAGGAGCTGGAAACATGGAAGGAAATCTTCCAAAAGCAGGGTGGAAGAAAGATGTATACATTAATAGAGGCTGCAGACCAAGTGGAGGAAACAGCTTCTGCTGAAGCTGGAGAAAAGGATGAGCGAATACTCTGCCCCACCTGTGGGGAGATCTTTGAGGAAGCAGGTCATAAAATTTTACTTAGCACCTATTCAGCACAACAGCCTGCAGCCACAGAAGGGAAAGCAGTGGAGAAAGAGGATGCTGTAACACAAGAACCAGCACCTTTAAACATCCTTGCTGCAGCTGCTACTTCCCATGATGCAGAAGTCATAGAACGGATGGGAGAAGAACAGGGAGTGGAGGATGCCCTGGAAATTTATAAGGAATGTATGGCAATTCCAAAATGCTCCCACAACATAGAAATCATAGAACAAATGGGAGAAGAACGGGAGATGAAGAATGCTCTGGAGCTTATAAAAGAGTATGGCGAGACCCCAGAGTGTTCTCATGACACAGAAATCATGGAGCCAAAGGATACCCTGGAGGATAGTGAAGAATTTTGTGCTGTAACCCCAGAACGTTCCCAGGACACAATAATTTTAGAAGGGGAAATGGAAATGCAGGACAGTGACAAGTTGAAACAGGACGCTGCAACACAAGAACCAGCAATCCTGAACTTGACCGTCCAACCGACTGAGCAGATAGAAGAAAAAGCTGGGACAGAGGATATTCTGGCATTCAACGATGAACTCTGGGTGGTGACCCCAGAAAGCTCTCATGATACAGAACTCATGGAAGAGAAGCTGCAGCAAAATAAAGATGAAGATGTAAGCCAGGATGTTGTCACACAAGAACCAACATCCTTGGATGCTGCAGCAAGAATCCCTGAACTGCAGTTGGAGGATAACCCGGGAGTAGAGATCATTCCTGATATACAATGGAGTGATGATGAACAGGTACAGACACCCTGCTCAGGTGACACTGAAATCTTGGAGGAGGAGCTGCAAATCGAAAAGGATATCCAATCCCAGCAGCCAATTGACAAAGAAGACACTGTTACACAAGAACCAGTGTCTCCAAAAGCAATAAAGGCAGCTGCTGAAGAAGGTTTAAGGGATGTTGCTGTTACACAAGAACCAGCAACTCCCTTGATAAGATTAGATGCGCTGGAAGACACTGTCCCACAAGAACCAGTGCTTCCACCTCCTACAGGTATTATTGAATTGGATTCAGATTGAGTGTGTCTTTTCAACTTCCCCAGGCAAAGCATAAGAGAACTGCAGATATTAGCAAGTAGTGGGGGAAGGGGAACAGTAAAGTTGGGAACTGCTGGGTTGCTCACAGAAATTTTTCAAAGGGATAGAAGGGATGCCTGATTTATCTACATTCTTTCCTCTTGCCTGGACAAGGTTCAGTACAATATTCAGCTGCAGGTTGTTGCATGAGGACATGCAACAGGATAGTTGGGGGGAGATGTTGAGCCCAGAATTGGCCCTTTTTGACCATCATTTATCACTGTCCCTTACCTTGTCTCACACCAATTACCTTGGCAATTCAATTTATTGTCCTTATATATTCCCCCAATTTACCAAGGTATGGCCGATTATTGTTTTATTGTATTAATACTTATGATTGTGATGATTTAAGCTGTGCATCTCTTAATTCGTGCTAACATGATGCAAATTATGAAGGTAGTAAGATAAAGGGACTGCAGGAAGATCGGAGCTGAACGAGTCACGGAGGAAGGGACGTCCATTGCTTAAGGAAGGTTCCTTGGGGCTCAATTCGTCAATCAAGGCACAGTCGTGGCAGGACAGCTGTAACATAAAGTTCTATCTTAAGTATGTCGCTGCTCAAATCCAGCTGTGAGCTGGAAGGACCGCCACTCTTGGGACAGTTGATAACTCCTCGTATATTTGGATATTTCAGTTCTGCCACGCATTGTAACAGCTAGATTATTTAGGGCGCCTGAAGATCATAGATCTTCATGGCCGCCCAATTATAGGTTTAGATGTTGCAACTTTATGTATAAATATGTGGTATTACCTCGATCAAGGGGTTGGACAGCAATTAATTAATTCATCTTGTATTAGCAGTCAAGCTGAAACTATGTACTCGTCCTTCTGTTAATATAAAGAGTTGTTTCTGAGTTAAAGAGAGCGTTGTTCAACCAGCGTCTCTGTGTGAAGACTGGGCCCGTCTTCCACAGAGATTGCTGTGTTAATTTAGGATTTCATCTTTCTGTTGTGTGATGATTTGATCTTTCGTTTGTACGCAGCAGCAATATTCATTGTGTGGATTTCTCAGTAATTGATTTAATCGTGAGATTGGGAATGGTATCAATAACAGTCGACTGAGTCAGGTTTGTTTTATGTAATTCAATTTCTGTTCACACTGTTGTGCTCATCCTACAGCTGAACGTAATCCCAGAAGCTCCTAGGAATTAGCTTTCCTGTTATGTGTTGATTGATTTATATTTTGCAATTCAGTATCTTAGAACAGTTGCATCAATCTCCTTTATTAAATTCTAGAGTAATGTTCAGGTTATGCTTCATGATTCTCAGCCTGATCTCATTAGACAGTTGATTACTTTAGAATGCAATTGAGTTTTCCTTTCTGCAATCGTTGATTAGATCTGATATTCGTTTTGCTTGATGCATAATAGAAAAGGATTGTAGTACAGCAGTTAGAAGGCAATTGGGATTGCGTAGATTCTTGGGATGAACATAGATGATAGAAGATAAAAGTATTCACTTCTGATGGTTTGTGTTTAAGCATATATTGTGCACTTGTCCTTTGAAATAAAAAGACTTTCTCGGGTTGACAATAAATTTCATACGCTCTGTGTGTTGATATTTAATTATCTGCAATTAGAGTGCTTGACAATACCCCGAGGCTTACTTAGCTTTTGCAAAGATAATGCTCTTACTACTTTTGTACAGATCACAAGTATGAGTGATACCTCCGGTTGAAGATTAGATTATTGTACGTCATTGTTACACTTACTCTAGAATTGACGTTTAAACATACATATTGACGACTTACTTCAAAACTCTAGGGTAAACCCACCCTAACCATATTTGCCATTTTAAAGCTTTTGTTTAGTTATGGACAATATAAGTAATAAGAGTATATAAAGGACTCTCTAAATTAACTTATGCATATCATAAGTGCATTCTACAAATGCTTGGTATGAGATTAGCGAACTCTAAACTCTATGTTTCTTTATCTCAATGACCTTGTATTATGATCTTGGTTTAACATAGTATAATTGATGTATTCTATACCCTTTATCATATTTTTTATGTATGAATATTTTATATGACAAAGTCATGATCCTTGTCCATGATGTATCAAATGGTAATGCGAAAAAAATGGATTTTGTGAATGTTAACACGACCTATCTATACTTTAAACGTAGAATAGATTAATATTGAACTCGTGTCGGATTCTGCGTTTGCAGGAGTACTAGGATTCAATAGCTGTAACACTTAATGTTATTTAATGTTGTCTTGGTGGAATGCTTGTTGGCAGCCACATGCAATGGCTTCACGTGATATTTCTTGGGTTTTGTGTTAAACCCTAGCTATGTTTTGATTGAACTCGACGAGGCTTAACTTAGAACATTCATTTGGCACCGATGGTGGTAAGAGAGGCCGACAGGCTCTCGAAAATCTAGGGTTTGAAAAACAACTGATGCAAGTTCCTCCAGGGTTTCGATACTGAGACCTCGTAACCTGTAACTTTGACAAATGCAAGCTATATGAACCAAGGTCTTTTTAAAAAAGTTTTAACCCTTACTGGGTTCGATGGTGAATCTTTGCACTACAGGGTTTGATGGTGTAAGCACAACCACCGCATTCGTTGGTGAAGTTCTTGGTATTTGCTCAAGTGTGCTGATGAACCAAAGGTAATGTCACATTCAACCTTAGGTGTTTCGCCGAGTGTTTTAATGATAAACATCGCTTAAATTTGTGTTTGAGTTACTTCTTTTATAACATATTTTAACCAATTTGTCTTTTTGATAACCTTGACAGGTCAATTCCTCGGCATTGTTTATAGTTGGAAAGATTAGGATAAAAGATTCTTTGTGTAGTGCCCTTAGACTACTATAGACTTTGAGGGCACGTGTTGAGTGACTCGAATGATTGAAACATTAATAAAATGACCCTTCAATTTTATTTTGAGTGTGTTCATGATTAGGATTGATTGTGAATCAATAAATAAGGATATATGTGTATCTGGCTAGTTGATGTAAATGAATGATTACATGTTCTTTAACGATTAACTTTTATTATGGAAAATGTACATGTGAATGATGCTTAACGACTAGCTGTATGATTGATTATGTGATGAGAACGAAGAAAGTAAATATTGACGAGATGCATTTTTTATTAGATGAATGAGTAATGTTATGAGTAAAATATAAATGCTTAATGAAGTAGCAGATTGAAGAATCAAATTATGATAATTGAGGATAGTACTACTAATATATGTTTGTGAGAAATGTGTGTAGCGGCAGGTGAAACGGTTCACTGACAGACACACAAAGGAATTGAAGGGTTGTAGAGTATGGATAAATCACACACAGGGAGAGTGACGATGATGTCGAATTCCGACAGAATACAAGGCATGGGAAAATAAGCACTGATCCGCTTGCTCAAGAGTAAAGCGTGAGGGCATACGAGGTGGGCCATGACGGAGTTGGTCACGTACGAGTTGGGGGGCGCGCAGTGAGAACAGACTCACTTATTAGCACCATTAGACCCTAATAGCGTGTAGACATAGTATAGAAGGTAACGTCTCCTGAAATCCCTACATGAAGTTCCCGCAAGTCAAAATTTAAGGATGGTGGCAGAAGGGCTTGACAGTGTGGTACCCTGCCGAGAACAGAAAGAGTGGATGCAAGGACCCAACGATGTGGTACCTTTCTGAGAATAGGAAATGAAAGATGAATGAACCCGATGGAGTAGTGCCATGTCGTAGAAATGAATTAAGGAATGGGGAGGCCCAACGATGCGGCACCGAGATCCTAGTAAAAATGATGGCTAAACTTAATTTCATAAAAACGTACAAATTTGCTCCTAGAATTTGAACTTAGGAAAATACATTCTAGTACTTTAAACAAAATAAATTAGTACTTGAGAGTATTTGCATATAAAAGATTATTTTAACATTTAGAATAATATTAAATTGTCATTTGTGCATTTGCATATAAAATATTATTTTAGCATTTAGAATAATATTAAATTGTCATTTAAGCATTTGCACATAAAAGAGTATTTTGCCATTTAAAAATAATATAAATCTTTATTTAGGAGCAAAATGGAATCCTAAGCATGGACACCTAGTCAAATCCACCTATACCACAAACCTAAGAGTTAAGTGAAATATTTGGGGGACAAACATGAGAAAACTTAAGAATGTTGGTGCATCTCCTAGAAAAACTGACACATCGATGGGTGAGTTGTTTTTAATTATAAATTTTATAAAATAATTAAGTATGCATGAAGCGTCATGTGTCGCATGAGATTTTCCTTTATAGAAAATACATTGGGAATGGGTAAAGGACCCAAACCCTGGCTATCGTAATTGTGAAAAGGAAAAAGACTTGTTTCTATTGGGGTTTGGCTAGAAATTCTGGTGGGGGGAAACCCAAGCAGAGTTTCTCGATTTGTTACATGTGAGTTCTACGACCCAAAGCTCAGGCGTGGCCATGCAATTGAAAGCATGAGCGTATGGTTGGGTGGCGAAGCTAACGATTTCTTTGCCTATGGTTCAAACAAGCTTTACTGGAGAGATCTTACGGAAGACGCGGACGACAGTGGACAAGATGGACCGGTTGACAAGTTATGTTTTTGTTTATTTTGTTAATTTATTTACTGATTTTATTTTATTTTTCTAGTAATTATGATAGCTAATCTGTTTGTATTAAGTTGTCAAAGTTTCAGGTTAACCACAGAAGGACCCTATAGGAGGGGCTCTACATTTGGTATCAAAGCCCGGTGGAGCCTTGAGGGCATCGGGAAAATGCACATAATTGAGTAGATTTTTCTGTTATGATTGGAATGTGAAATTTCTTGCATTTAATAGAAACGAATGTATGTTACATTGATTGGATCTGCAAGTTTATTTGACAATCAAGCATTGCGTGTGAATTTGTTATTGAAGAGATCTGTATAGTCATTATTTTCTTCCTATCTTCTGCAATCTGGATTAAACCGTCTAAACTCTGTGCATTATATTTATTAAAGTCCCTGTGCATGTAAATCGTGAGGATTTTAAACTCTGTTCTTTTAGCTGTTGTATTATTTAAATCTTTTGTTGTGTGCGGTCTACCAACGATTGACCTCGGTTATAGACTGTTAATGGCTGGTGCGAATCTCATTTCAGCAAACATTTATGGTTGTTCCCCAAATTTAGAAGGCCGGAAGGAATACACAATTAATTTCCTTATTTAAAAGGCTCTTCAGATCCTGTTCTGAAAATTAGGTTGTTTCAGAGTTTAGTTTCCATCTGTTTATTATTTAAAATAAATTGGCTTTCGGACCTGTTCAATAAAATATAAAATGTTTATCATAGTATGGAAACTACCTCGTAATCTCCGTGAAATTTTATTTATGTATAAGTGATTAAATTTGGACATACTTAGCTAACAAATTACCTATAAATCCGATTAGAAAACTAGCATTTTAATGGCTTTTTCATTTTTGCTCAAGGCAGATTGCTTTACATATTTTAATGGCTTTTCATTTTTGCTCAAGGCGGATTGCTCTACATGTAGAAGTTATGTATTTTATATATTTCTTATAAATTACAAGATTTTACTTTAATGCATTTTATATGAGAAGGCTTTTTATTATATATATATGAATGGTGAAGAATATATTAAGGTTATATATATATTAGCCATAACGGCAAACTACATTTTTCCTTTTTATAAAGAAAGAGTATAACCTTAATATATTTTATGTATTGTGTATGAATTGAATATATATATATATATATATATATTAGAAAAAAATACTTTATAAGTACTCTACAATAAAGGTTTTCATTAAGGTTGTTTTCAATGAATTAAATAATGTCATTCTTAAATTTATATATAGACTTAAGGGTTCCATCATATTGGTGCTAAAAGGAATTGAGATTGTTTTAGGAAATGTGAAGATAAAAATAAATTGTATAGGCTACAAAAGGATAAAAATATCTATATTCAATATTGATAATTCATCTAGGGTTGGCAGGCGCGAGGGGAGTAATCCTAGACTCCTTGGGGAACAAGTAGAAGAACTTCGCCTAGGGCATTGGGAGAAAGACCAACAATGCAGCAGAATGGTTAGGACTCATCAAAGGATTGGAAATTGCAACCAGCTTGGGAATCAAGAATCTCATCATTCTTGGTGACTCTATAATCATAATAAGAGAAGCAAGGTGACTTATAGCAAATCAGAAAGATCCCATCTCTAAAATGCATCTTCTGCTTCAATGCATCAGTGATGAATTCCATAAGCTCGCCTTCCTTCATATTCTTTGAGGATTGAACGAGAAGGCAGATAAGATGGAGAATATTGGCATCAAGCTAGATTATGGGACTCTAAGGCTCGATGATGAAAAGTTGGAAAACACTTGGATCCCTTAAATCCAATTCTAGTTCTTATCTAATCCAATGGATACCTTGCATTTAAGAGGCATATCTTTTTTAATTAGCCTCATTATTGAGAATTCTTGGGATTTCTCCCTTAGAGAAATGGCAGCCTTTCCACTCCTCGACAGTGTCCTTCGCATGCATGAAGTTAATGCTGCACAGACCCCGGACATCTAGCTGGCATGTGAGCTCCATGGATTGATTAAATTCCTGTACCAGGCATCTCTCGGATTTAATTTTTCTGTTGTCTATCACTTCGATGCATTCTCTAGCCAAAACTTGTTGTTGGTATTATGGAACGGATCCTTTGTTGATAAGGAAATGGCTTACCCTGGAACTGGAAGCAGAGGGGATCACTATTGTCATGGTGGGGGGCATAATCAAGGGAATGTGAAACCTGCTTGTGGGAATTGTTGCAACTCGAGACGTGGCCTTATTGTGGGGTGTGGAAAGGGCATGCAACATGGTGAAATGTGGGGGGAGTCTGTGGACCTGGGAATCCATCCAGAAATGGGACCCTGTCGAAGGCATTCAGGAACTAGAAACGTAGTCGGCCAAGATGGAAACCATAGTATCTCCAAGTTTGAGGTGAAGTTTTTGGATCGTTTGTAGGATCTAGAGCTGAAGATGAGGATGCTTCGTGGAGACAACATCGAATTCAAGAAGGTAATTTCCCATATGTATAATTTTGCAATTGCTTCTCAAGTTGAGATTCGAGATCAATATTCTTGCATGGCTACAAAGATTGAGCACTTAGAAGAAACCTTGCGTCTGGCCTACCCCCGCAAGGTTCGGAAGCCCAAGGTAACTGATAGTGAGCTTGTGGATATCAACCAAATGATGGAGAAGCTAAAGAAGTTCATGGCCTCAGCTGGTAACTTTGTAGATCTGAGTAATGAAAAGAACATGGTTGCGGAAGCTGCTGAAGCGACCATGGATATTGGACCTAACTAGCTCCGAAGTCTCGGGTCGGCTCTATTGTTGTTTTTTTGAATTCTATGTTTTCTAGTATAAAGTACAGACTCTCTGTCTCTCGCAGTTTAGGCTCTAAGTTATATGAAGGAACCTAGTTGGGCTTAATGGCCAATTTTGTACAAGGCAAACTATCAGTAATGTATTATTTCTGCATACTCATCCTAGGTCAGTTTGTTAGATGTTATAGCTTCAGCAGGACTCACAGGCATCATGCTATTTCTCACCTGGAACTTGATGAATTTGGACTGATGATTTTTTTCCTCACAAGGGAACAATCTGATCAATCTTTTTGATGTAACCTTCTTTTTTTATAAATATAATCAGTGCTTATAGCCGTTTTCGTTAAAAAAAAATAATACTTCTTGATTAATTCATTATTCTAACTTCTAGGGATTCATACAATGATAAGAAGTAATTGAGAAGAAGATTGCATTATCAAGTGGAAGGATAGAGTATTAGTAGGTTTATAAAACATTTAAATATCATTTTATTTCTTAAAACTCTTTTGTTGTGATAATATGAAAGAAAAGTATTACCATGTTTATTTAAACATTATTTTATTTCTTAAATTCTTTTGTTTTGATAATATGAAGGACCAATGTATTATTATGCTTATAATTTATGTATATAGTAATATGAAATAGATGAAGGAGATGGCAATATTACATTCATTCATTTATGTGACAACATGGATTATATGGTAAATCTTAGTTAAAAACTGTATTGATGTTATTTTTCAATTTTTCTAAAGAAGGTTATGAGATGTTGTTTAAATAGATAGTCATAGTGAAATGATGTGTTATTGATATGTGGAGGTATCACACATATATAGATGGGATTTTAATTATTTAATTTATAATGATTATCTAGCAGGTGATTTAGGAGGGGAACCTTAAAGGCATATATATATGTATTTAGGAGAAGGCCCTTCTTATTGAAATGTGTTTGATTTTAAACAAGGAGGTGTAATATGATGTTTTAGAGAACCTTAGTTGCTTAGGGAAAATTTCATGTAGGAAGCAATGCACATATACATATATTTTTAGAAAAAGATGGGTATTAAGGTGGAAGACGAACACAAAATATTTAAGGAAAAGATAGACAAATTGATGAAGATGATGCATAAATGACATGGTAATGATAAAATATAACTTGGAAGACATACCAAGGGGACAATGTCAGCAATTTTTGACAAAAGAGTAGCAATTGAAAAGGTGATGATTAGAAGTAAGTGGATATTTAATGGATACATTACAAGCAAATATATATGTATGATCAAAGTACCTTGTGAAAAGCGAAGGAACGCATATAGCCATTGTGGGATGAAACGTACTTATACATATAATTGATGAATTTACAAATAACGGGAAATTGATAAACATTAATTGACAAGGCACCATGATACTATGATTGATGAGACTTTAATGTTAAATTTTCAGAATTTACTTCAATCTGATCTAGGATCTTAACTGAGAGAACAACATGTACAGCAAATCTACAACATATCAATCATGGACACAATAATGCAAGCACACAAGAGACACAGAGTTTACTTGGGGAAAACCATAAAGGTGAAAAACCCCAATAACTTCCTCAGAGATAGATAGAGCAATGATACAACCAGAATACAAGAGATAGTCTTCACTAGCAGTAGAGCCTCCTCCTCCACAAGTGCGCCACTCTCCCAAGTGTGAGTGAGAGAATAGAATGTGTAAAATGAGAGAGAGACACTCTCTATTTATACACTAACTTGACTTGACCTTTACTCAACTAGGTCGGCCTCAACTTAACCACTTACCATAATGTTGACTGGGAAGACCCCCACTAGGGTGGTCTAATAACCCTTTGACCCACATGGCCGACCCCCAATAGGGTGGTCTAACAACCCATCAAGTATAAGTTACGACACTTACAATATAAATGACAACACTTCCGTATAGAGGAATAATAACATCCCTATAGGAATACAACCACTTCTATATAGAGGAATAATAACATCTCTATAGGAATACAATATACATATATGTGAAATACATTCCGAAGTTACGTATACATCAACACTCCCTCTTAACTAGGAAGGTATTTCTTGACACAGGTCTTCTAGTACAAGTCATCTTCTCTAGATCATCATCATTGGATAATCATCATCGATTCATCATCATCGTCATTGCTGCTGCTATCTCAATCAATCTCTGAATCTACTCATCATAGGAAGTTCTACAGAGCCAGTCGTTTTTCATACTAGATGTAGGCCCACCACCTGCAGGTCTTCATCATCACTGGCCATACTGTGGAATCTTCAGGACTAATTACGTGCATCACAAAACCTGGCTGCAACATCCTAGGCTATTACGAGCACACAGCTCTACCTGTCAGATTTCCCAGGAGCACATTACATGTGACCCATCACAAAACCTAGCTGAAGCATCCCAAGCTATTACAAGCACATAGCTCTACCTGTCAGATCTCCCAGGAGCACATTACATGTGATCTCACCACAAAACTTGGCTGAAGCATCTGAGGCCCTTTTCATCCTGTCCAGATCTCCCAGGAGCAAATTACATGCCATAGGACAAAATATCGCAAGAGCATCTTAGGATGTTACAGGTACACAACTCCGACCTAAAGCTCTCCCAGGGAACAAATTACATGTCCTCCCAGAGCAATGTCTCGAAGGAGCATCCCAGGCTGTTACGGGTACACAACTCCGACCTATAGGATCTCCCAGACATGCTCATTTGCACAACCTGATCCACAGCCACAAAGTATCATCCTGATACTCACCATACATCATCCTGATGTACACATGATCATCCTAATCATCATCACTGCATCGTCCTGATGCATGTCATCTGGAGAAGCTTGTCATCCACGGTCATCCAATACATCTACCTGATGCATACCAACATATACAATGTATCTACCTGATACATACATAGATACATGATCCACACAATGTATCCATCAACATAAATGATCTACCTAATCATACAAAGATACATGATCCACACAATGTATCCATCAACATACATGATCTACCTGATCATACAAAGATACATGATCCACACAATGTATCCATCAGCATCCAACATGATGCGTACATACATAAATGATCCAACTGATCATATCCAACATCCAACATGATGCATACATACATAAATGATCCAACTAATCATATCCAGCATCCAACATGAAGCATACATTCATAAATGATCCAACGGGTCATATAGAGCATAAACTAGAACATCATCTTGATGCTCATCATCCATGATCCTCTTGATCATCATAGCATCGCCCTCTTCAGATCACCTCATCGTCCATGAAGCACATCCTAGATGCACATCATCCAGCACTTACACCACCGACATGGGAGAACACATCTACCACCATTCGAGGAAGGCTCCAACCCTTACTTTTTGACCATGGGAGAACACATCTACCACCATGTGAAAAATGGCTCAGCAATTACATCACGACCAAGGGAGAACATATCAACCATGTCAGAAAAGCTCATGTGCATTTGCATCTTCCGACCTCATCACTTCCCTTTGGAAGGAACCTTGATCTGAAGTGCACCAAGACTCTCTCTGAAGTACTCAAACTGCACTCTGGCCAACAGCTTGGTCAATACATATGCAACTTGCTCATCCATCGCAACATACTCTGCTTCGGCTGTACTCAGTGCTACGTAGGACTACTTCCTGCTAAACCAAGAGATAACACCTAATCCCATTTTTCAGAAGCACCCAGAAGTGCTCTTCCTATCTGTAGCACTGCATGCCCAATCTGAATCAACATAACCCTGTAGGTTAAACTTTTGATTCACATCGTACTTAAGCCCATAATCAACCGGATCGGATGGAGCATCACACAGAAGCTTCAGGTTTGATTCCATAGGTGTGGCCATAGCCTTGCAGTCCATCATCTCGAACCTCTTCCAGATCTCTACTACATACTTCCCTTGTCCAAGGAAGATTCCATCTGCACTCTGCCACACCTTCATGCCAAAAACAAATAGTGCATCATCCCCAAGTTCTGCACACATATATGACTTCACCATTCAAGAAAGTTGTCTTGAAATTCATCTGGTGTATCTTCTATTTCATCACTTTTATATTTCTCTATGCTGCCATCTGCAGCATGCTTGATCTGATAGTTCCACTTGGAAGTCACAACAGACTTCCCTTCAGCTCTTGGGACTGCATCCCAAACATCGTTCTTCATGATCGATGGATCATGGCATTCTTCCTGTATCCTGGGAACTTCAATATCTTCAATAGATAATTTTGTTGCTTGAACAAATGTTGTAGTCCTTCTTTTATAGGTGAAGGTATATGATCTTTCCTACAAAACAAGTTAAATTGCATGATTAGAAACATCTCATAATTTTCAGACAAATTCTTACACATAAAGAAATATGTCATATAGTCATGCAATTATCTTAGCCAATGCTTCAATACAACATTTATCCATATTCCGTAACTTTCTAGATGCCTTCCAATCTCTACCAGAACATTGTTAAGAGTATGCACAACTCCCAACATGTCAGCAAAGAGGTTTCATTCTAAATAAGTAGCAATGGAATGTTGTACAGTGCCATAGTCCACTTACCCATCACATGCATATTAGTAGTATACTGTTCATTAATGCAATCATTCTAATATGCACAATACATATCCTAAGTCTAGGAATATGAGCATATACATCATTGAACAATTTTATTTAAACAAACAAATATGCAAGAAATGATAATTAAAATACTTATCTTTGTTTATTCATTGGGTGGACTCCCTCTAAGTCTTCACTTCCTTGCAGGAGCTGCTGGAGTCCTAATCTGAAGTAGCTTCTTCTACACCTTTCTATTGTGGAATGTAGAGAGATGGTCAACTCCCTCTGAATATATGTATCCTTGCATAAACCACTGGAGTGTACTCCCTCTTGATCTTTGCTTCCTGGATTACTTGTCCTTGAACTTATATTCATTCTCGATCCCTATGCATGCTTGTTAGTATCATCATTGTGTTATCCTCTAGGTCTCATACATAATCAAACATTCATTAGTATAATCTTAATATTATCAAAACACAATAATCTCAAGCATTTATAGTCAGGATCAATTCAAACACAGATACTAAACATTAGTATTCAAGGTTTCAAGGAAGTCTTCTTTTATTCATACTTATTCTTACTTGATCGCGGGACTCTTCTGATTAGTTAAATCATCAATGCATAAACCCACGATTACTCAAACCTATACCTTCACGATTCTTCTGGTTAGTCATATCATCAATTATGGTAAGAAACATAATATGCATATAGCCATGACTATTCAAACCTATGACTTCATGAATAATCATTATCAACAACACAACAGTATAAGATCCTAACACAAGGTAGGATTCTAGCTTGATATAGGAAAAACATACATCGATTAGCATGCTAGCTAGTTATGTCTAACATACCCACATAATGTCTTCTGGTTCTCTTTAGTGACTTGTGCTAGTAACCTGCATGTCTCATAGGTTAACCATTGTAGGACCAAGTTATACATACCTCGAAAGTAGATCTTCTATGTGATCCATGACAATGGATGAATCTTTGTCTTCATGTCACCATGATCATATGTTCTTGAAGTAGAACATGATTTGTCTTTCTTGGTGTACCTTTTATGTTAGCGAACAACATAAACCTCATACAATATCACAATACATTAGTATATTCATAAGTGTCAAAACCTTAATCAATGAATATCTTCTATTAAGGTGATACGAAAAGTCTAGTAATTAATCAAGATTGTACTGTAATGATATGAAGATAAACATAAATCATAAAACATACCTGTCAAGATTGCTTGTAATCTTCTTATGGAAGGCCTTAGCCTCATCTCTCTCTGAGACAGGAACTTCTTCACTTATGCAGGTGACCAATCCATCTTATTCTAGGATTAACCCAATCCACTTGATTTGCAAGAACTGGACCTGGAGCTGGATTAGGGTTTGTCAAAGAAACCCCCAAAATTCAAACTTTGAATTTCAAACTTTTGAAAGGATAGAAATATGTGCCTTGATGAGCTGATCAAGTTGGTATATTCAGAATTTGAAAACTGCAAAGTTTCACCCCTCGAAATTGCCTTTTAGATTTCCGGATTCATTAGGGATGACCCTAAATTAGGGTTTGAGTTTCCTGGAGCTTCACCCAACCAAAAGATTTGATTCAAAGCTCTAAGATTCGATTTTTCTGAGGAGCTTCCAGCCATGGTCATAGATTTCCAAAATTCCAAGTTTTTCAGAAGCCCTAATTTTCCATCTTTCCGATCAAAGTCCCAAACTGGGGTTTGATCAAGCTCGGCCTTATGCCCAACCAAAAAATGTAATCTTGGTCTCTAAATTTTGATTTTGATGAGTAGCATCTAGCCGTGGTCTCCGATTACAAAAATTCCAACTTTCTCCGAAGCCCTAAATTCCGGAAGCCATGAATGAAGGTGCTCAAAAATAATTCTGTTTTGACAGAAATATGTACCTAATTGTTTCTAGTGTAACTTTGAAATTTTCGATCCACAGGGTCTGAAATGTTTTCTTGAGATATCACAACCTGTTATATTTCCATCCCGACAGGTCTGACCTCAATTGGATTCTCTGTGAGAGAGTTATGCCAAGTGTCGCAACGTGACCTATTTATGGGATAATACAGGAGAGCAAACTTGTACGGTGTGCCACGTGTCACTGGTTCAACTTCGGCCTCTAAAAAATTTTCGTGAGATAGCCTGACCTATTATCTTTCCATCTCAATAGGTCTGACCACAATTGGATTCTCTGAGAGAGAGTTATACCAAGTGTCGCAACGTGACATGTTTATGGGATAATACAGGAGAGTGAACGTGTACGGCGTTCCAAAAGTCATTGGTTCAACTTCAGCCTCTAAATTTTTTTTTTGAGATAGTACAGCCTGTGTACTACCGGTCACTTTTTATGAAATTTCATTTGGATCTTCCTAGCCCATGTTATGACCTTTTTCCCAAGGTCACCTGATTTTGACTCAGATCTGGAAGAGGCAGAAACCCTATATTGTACAGATCATAAATCACAAAGTACAATGAATTAGAGGTTGTCATTTGGACACAAGGTACATGGGGATCTGATATTCGACCTATAAAAGTTTCAGATCCGAAAACTTTTCCAAATGGATTTATAGCGAAAGTTCTACGATGACTGGTTTTTGCTATATCAAGCCCTAGCATCATAAGTGCAACAAGTGTCATACATGCCATATCATGACTTCTTTCAGGCTAGCTCTAATACCATGTTAAATTTTTAGAATTTACTTCAATCTGATCTAGGATCTTAACTGAGAGAACAACATGTACAGCAAATCTACAACATATCAATCATGGACACAATAACGCAAGCACACAAGAGACACAGAGTTTACTTGGGAAAAACCATAAAGGCGAAAAACCCCAATAACTTCCTCAGAGATAGATAGAGCAATGATACAACCAGAATACAAGAGATAGTCTTCACTAGCAGTAGAGCCTCCTCCTCCACAAGTGCGCCACTCTCCCAAGTGTGAATGAGAGAATAGAATGTGTAAAATGAGAGAGAGACACTCTCTATTTATACACTAACTTGACTTGACCTTTACTCAACTAGGTCGGCCTCAACTTAACCACTTACCATAATGCTGACTGGGCTGACCCCCACTAGGGTGGTCTAAAAACCCTTTGACCCACATGGCTGACCCCTAATAGGGTGGTCTAATAACCCATCAAGTATAAGTTACGACACTTACAATATAAATGACGACACTTCCGTATAGAGGAATAATAACATCTCTATAGGAATACAACCACTTCTATATAGAGGACTAATAACATCTCTATAGGAATACAATATACATATATGTGAAATACATTCTGAAGTTACGTATACATCAGCATTTAAGAGATTGTCGAGGGACAAAAATGGACTTAAAGTTTGAAAAAAAAAATGTCAATGTAACCAGCATGATGAGATGAACTCAACGACATGAATTTTGCTTTATAAAACACCATTTATGAAATCTAAAAACTACAACTTGACTTGACCATAATCTAATAAATGGAGACATAGAACTTGGAGATCCTGTTGAAGCATTTATTGAAGACGATCCTGTCAACCAAAGTATGTAAACGATAAACACGACGAGCTGAATGCAATGATGCTAATCATTGGAGATGATGGATTCTAAATGGAAATATGACTAATTCCCATGATACGACTCGAAGAGATTACGACAACCCATACATGACGAGATAGGGAAAATATGTCATATGACAACAGAAATGAGGAAATGAGGTAAGGGCATGATGGGTTCCTTAACTTGAACCACTTGTGCTTATAGCCATGATTGTTGGAGAAAAATAGAATACAATGACATGAAGATGAGAATAGAAATTAAGATAAAGTCGAGCGTCAAAAGTGTTGAATATTGTAACTTCTAAGAATATTATATTTGTACATTATTATTCTAGAGATGTTTTCTCCCTCCGAGGTGACTCTATTATTAATCCGGAGATGATTATTCCTCTAATGGCTTGTGGTAACTAGGGTTATTAGACCCACCATGTGGGGGTCGACCCTAAGTTTATTTTTTAGGGGTTATTAGACTTCTCCAGGAGAGGTCGGCCCCATTAGGGATTTTTTGGTCAGTCTGGATCTAATATAAATAGAGGAGGAGAGCTCCTCATTTGACACACTTCCACAAATTAGAAAGTGGCGCACTTGTGTCTGGGAGACCTGTATGTAAGGTAGATAAGAAGGACAAGTCTTGGATCACATCTTGTATTTTGGTTGATCATCTTATTGAGGAAAGCTTTGCTGGGTTTTCTACCCCATGAGGGTTTCCCAGGGTAATTTCTGTGTCTATCTTGTGATTATGTTTCTTTCAGTGATCTTGCTAGTATATTGGTTTAAACTTAACATGGTATCAGAGCTAGCCTGAATAGAACATCTTTCACAAGGTGAAATTATATTTCTCTCTCTCTCTCTCCCAAAATTAGGGTTTCTGCAAAAGTTATTATTTTCTGGATTCTAGTTACATGGCTGAATATCCCTTCTAAAGATATATCTTTTGAGCCTTGGATTGAGGTTTTTGGTTGGGTAGAACTCCAGGAAAGTCAAACCCTAGTTTTACCAAAAGTGCGATAAACCAGAAATTCTGTTGCAGGTCCGAAAAAGTGAAAAGTTAAAGTTTCCAGGGTAAGTACTACTCTATCTTTTATCTCTTGAACTCCCCCAAGAGAAGATGGCTCCAAACACTAAGCTTGAAGACAAGCTAGAAGGTATAGAAAATTTTCGGGCATGGAAATACAGAATTGGTTTCATTCTTGAAGAAAATGACCTTGCTCATTATTTCAAGGATGAAGTTGCGGAACCTGAAGGAGATGAAGCCAAAGAGAAGCATAGGAAGGATTTTATTAGGGAAAAGAGAATCATAGTTGATTCTATTAAATACCACTTGATTCCCCAAATGGCTTCCAAGAAGACTCCAAAGGAAATGTATGATGCCCTAGGAAGGATGTATGAAGAAAATAACATCAATAGGAAGATGAACCTAAGAACTCAGCTAAAGAGTACCAAGATGCACAAAGCAGAATCCATTCAAGACTACTTCTCAAGGGTCTCCCAAATCAAGGAGCAACTAGATGCCATTGGTGATACTCTTGATGAAGATGAACTTGTGATGACAGCTCTAAATGGTCTCACTAGACCTTGGGAGTCATTCATACAAATTATATGTGCCAGAAAAGAAAGTATGAATTTTGATATAGTTTGGGAGGATTGTGTACAAGAAGAGGCTAGGGTTGCAAACCGAGAATCCTTGCTCAAAGAAGATGACCAAGCCTTGGCCACCCACACCAAGAGAAGAAGGAATCAATCCTACTCCAAAAGGGATAGTCACAAGGAGTCTCATTCTCCACATAGATTTCAAAAGAAAAGAGGAACTGTTCAAAGAAGAGATTACTTCTCTTTCCAATGTTTTTATTGTCACAAAATAGGACACCTTGCTAGAGATTGCCCTCTAAAGAAGAAAAATGGTTCTCATTACAAAATACATCAAGCACATCTTGTAGAAGATGATAGTGAAAAAAAAGTAGAAGAGGAAGAAAGGCATCACAATAAAAGACCTAGAAGTGAAGAAGAAGAAGAAGAAAGGACTTTCTTCAAAAGAAGATCCAGGAAAAATGAAGAAGAAGATGTAGAAGAATATGTTCTTTTCTCTGCACTCTCTGGATCTATAACTCCTGGAGAAGATACATGGCTTATTGACAGTGGTGCTTCAAAGCACATGACAGGTCAGAAAAAGACTCTCTCAGGACTTGAAGAAAATACTTCTCCACAAAAGGTATCTCTAGGAGATGACTTTCAATATCCCATCAAGGGAATTGATGAAGCAAGCTACAAGCTTGATTCTGGTACCTCCATGAAAATGAAAGAAATATTGTATGTACCGGGATTGAAGAAGAACTTGTTATCCATCTCAGCATTGGATAAGAAAGGCTATAGGGTTGCATTCATTGATGGACAAGTATTAATGTGGTCCAAAGGAAAATTTATCAAGGATGCAATTATCATTGGTGAAGAAGAAGGAGGTTTGTACAAGCTTAAGGGCCTTCTAGAAGTAGCTCTTGTTCATGAAACCATTAGCCCAAATGAACTATGGCATAGGATACTTGCTCACATTAACTACAAGGAACTACCTTATGTAAGCAAGGTAGTTATAGGTTTGCCAGACTTAAAGATTGATCATGATGGCACATGCAAAGGATGTGCAAAAGGGAAGAATATCAAGAACCCATTTCCTAGGAGTGAAACAAAGACTAAAAGTACCTTGGAGTTAATACACTCTGATGTATGTGGACCAATTCCCTCCACATCTTTGAGTGGATATGAATACTATGTCACATTCATTGATGACTATTCAAGGAAAACTTGGATATTATTTCTAAAAAGTAAGAATGAAGTCTTTGGAAAATTCAAAGAGTTCAAGGCCTTAATAGAAAACCTCTCAGAAAAGAAAATCAATATACTCAGAACCAATAATGGTGGAGAATATACTTCAAAGGAATTTGAAGACTTTTGTAGAGAAGCTGGAATCAAGAGGGAACTAACCACTCCCTACAATCCCAAACAAAATGGGGTTGCTGAAAGAAAGAATAGAACTATCATGGAAGCTGTAAAGACTATGATACATGATCAAGATCTTCCCATGTATCTATGGGCTAAAGCAGCCAGGACAGCTGTCTATGTTCAAAATAGACTTTCTCATAGTGCTCTTGAATTTAAGACTCCAGAAGAAGTGTTCATAGGAAAGAAGCCTGAGGTAAGTCATCTCAAAATATTTGGATGTCCTGTGTATATTCACATTCCAAAAGAAAAGAGAACCAAGTTGGATCCCTCTAGTAAGAAAGGAAAATTTGTTGGATATTGTGAAACATCAAAAGCTTTTAGAATTTACATACCTGGTTTTCATCATATGGAGATACGTAGAGATGTAACATTTGATGAAGAAGCAGCTATCAAGAAATCTAGGAAGTGCCAACTTGAAGATATCTATGAAGAAGATTCACCTCCTAGAGTTACAAAAGCTGTTCCCATCCTTGAAGATGATACACCAGAAGACCATGACATGATAGAACCTCAAGAACCCCCCATTTCAAATCTATCTAGAAAAAGAAGACTAGCATGGGCTAGAGACATTATTCAAGGAGCTGAAAAATATGGAGCTCCTGAAGGTTCCACTAGAGAAAGGAAGAAACCCAAGTTAGTATCCAACTATGTGGCCTTAATGTGTGATCTTGTGGATAATCAACCCACCAGCTATGAGGAGGCAGCTCAGGAAAAATAATGGGTAGAAGCTATGACAGAAGAGTACCAGTCAATAATGAAAAATGATGTTTGGGATATAGTTCCCAAACCAACGGATAAAAGTGTGGTCTCTTCCAAATGGATATTCAAGATAAAGGATGCTGTAGATGGTAGCATTGAAAAATATAAGGAAAGATTTGTAGCCATAGGTTTCTCTCAAAAGGAGGGAATAGACTATGAAGAAACATTTGCACCAGTTGCTAGGTACACATCAATTAGAACTATCATGGCACTTGCATGTATGATGAAGTGGAAATTACACCAAATGGATGTTAAAACAGCCTTCCTGAATGGTATCATGGAAGAAGTGTACATAGAACAACCACAAGGATTTGAGGTTAAAGATAGAAGAACTCATGTATGCAAGCTTAAAAAGGCTTTGTATGTATTGAAGCAAGCTCCCAGAGCTTGGTACGGAAGGATTGACAGTTTCTTAACAAGCATGGGCTTTACCAAGAGTAAAGCTGACCCAAATCTTTATCTCAAGGTTATGGATGATGAACCTGTTATATTACTATTGTATGTAGATGATCTATTTCTAACAGGAAATGAGAACCAAATTATCGAATGTAAGAAGAAGCTTTCTTCATAATTTCAAATGAAGGATCTAGGATTAATGCACTACTTCTTAGGTCTAGAAGTATGGCAAGAACCAAAAGGAATCTTTTTAAATCAGGGTAAGTATGCTGTGGGGATTTTGAAAAGATTTGATATGTTGGAGTGTAAGGCCATGGCTACTCCCATGGACTCCAACTTGAAATTATTAGTTGATGACTCATCAGAATTAGTGGATGTAACTCTATATAGACAAATCATTGGGTCATTGATGTATTTAACAAATACCAGACCAAATATATGCTTTGCTGTAAATACCCCGAGTCAATATCTAGTAGAACCAAGGAAGGTTCACCTAATAGTTGCAAAGCATGTAATGAGGTATCTAAAAGGTACATTAGATTTTGGTCTTTACTACCTTGGAAATCATGAACTTAGATTACATGGTTACTTAGATTTCGATTGGGCAGGAAGTGTTTCAGAAAGGAAGAGTACATCAAGTGGATGTTATGGACTTGGATCTGCCATGATCTCTTGGTTTAGCAAGAAACAATCTAGTGTGGCTCTCAGTACTGTTGAAGCAGAATATATAGTTGCCTGCTCTGCTAGCTGTGAATCAATATGGCTTCGGAAACTACTATCTGGAGTATTTGACTTAGAATTGGATCCCACTGTGATTATGTGTGACAACCAAAGTTGTATCAACATGACAGAAAATCCTATATTTCATGATAAGTCAAAACACATAGAGATCCGATACTTTTATATACGAGATATGGTGCAGAGAGGAGCTATTAAGCTCGAGTATGTGAGCACTGAGGATCAAATTGCTGATATTTTGACCAAACCTTTGTCTCGAGTGAAATTTGAATACTTCCGAGACAAACTTGGTGTGGTTCAAAAGGACCATCCTCGAAAGGGGGAGTAGTGTAGTCACTGATGATGAGATTGCCTCATCGACAACAAGGTCGATGATATGGATACCTGTTTTTAGATACTTAGATCACATAGACTTAGGACTCTTATACTTAGAATACTTATTTTTCTCTTACTTACTTTTACTTTACATGTTTTATTGATGTATTGATGAGGATACATGTTTCATTGATGTATTGATGAGAATACATGTTTTGATGACATCTGTATTGATAAGGATACAGGTGGGGATTGTATCATCCCCGGACTTCAGTCCCTTGAATTGATTTGTAGATGTATGGTCTCCGAGAATGAAGTCCTTAGTGGACAGGTGGGGATTGTATCATCCCCGGACTTCTGTCCCTTGAATTGATCCGTAGATGTATGGTCTCTGAGAATGAAGTCCTTAGTGGACTGATGGGGATTGCATCATCCCGCAACCACTAAGTTCAAAATGTACGTGATGGGGATTGCATCATCCTGGAACCACTAGTTCAAAATGTATGTGATGGGGATTGCATCATCCTGAAACCACTAGTTCAAAATGTACGTGATGGGGATTGCATCATCCCGGAACCACTAGTTCAAAAAGTACGTGATGGGGATTGCATCATCCCGGAACCACTAGTTCAAAATGTATGTGATGGGGATTGTATCATCCCCGGACTTCGGTCCCTGAATTGATCCGTAGAAATATGTCTCCAAGAAAGTGGTCCTTAGATTTTGTCTAAGTTGATGAGTGGACTGTATCGTCCCTAGACATGCTTTGGTGTCTTAAATGATGATGTGTATACTTGTATTGGTGTGGATACTTGTATTGATGATGTGTATACTTGTATTGGTATGGATACTTGTATTGATGATGTGTATACTTGTATTGGTATGGATACCTGTATTAACGATATGCATACTTGTATTGATGACGATGCTAATGATCATGTAATGATGATGCTAATGATCATGTAATGACGATGCTGATGATCGTGTGATGATGATGCTGATGATCGTGTGATGACAATGCTGATGATCGTGTAATGACGATGCTGATGATCGTATAATGATGATGCTGATGATCGTATAATGATGATGCTGATGATCGTGTGATGACGATGCTGATGATCGTGTGATGACGATGCTGATGATCGTGTAATGATGATGCTGATGATCGTGTGATGACGATGTTGATGATCGTGTGATGACGATGCTGATGATCGTGTGATGACAATGATGATGACTATGTTGATGATCGTGTGATGACAATGCTGATGATCGTGTGATGATGATGATGATGATCGTATGACAACGATGATGATTATTGGTCAAGTTACTGAAGATGATGTATTAAAGAAAGCTTTCAATGATATACAGATGTATCATGTGAGATGTAGTCGATGACTCCTTGCTCTTGCTACCGTTGTTATAATATCCTTCTCATTAAGGGGGAGTGTTGAATATTGTAACTTCTAAGAATATTATATTTGTACATTATTATTCCGGAGATGTTTTATCCCTCCGAGGTGACTCTATTATTAATCCGGAGATGATTATTCCTCCGATGGCTTATGGTAACTAGGTTTATTAGACCCACCATGTGGGGGTCGGCCTTGATTTTATATTTTAGGGGTTATTAGACTTCTCCAGGAGAGGTCGGCCCCATTATGGATTTTTTGGTCAGTCGGGATCTAATATAAATAGAGGAGGAGAGCTCCTCATTTGACACACTTCCACAAATCAGAAAGTGGCGTACTTGTGTCTGGGAGATCTGTATGTAAGGTAGAGAAGAAGGACAAGTCTTGGAGCACATCTTGTATTTTGGTTAATCATCTTATTGAGGAAAGCTTTGCTGGGTTTTCTACCCCATGAGGGTTTCCCAAGGTAATTTCTGTGTCTATCTTGTGATTATGTTTCTTTCAGTGATCTTGCTAGTATATTTGGTTTAAACTTAACAGAAAGCACGAGAACAAAAATCAACTTCGGGACGAAGTTTTATTAAGAGGGAAAGTATGTAATGCCCACCTCGGTACATTGACTGACCATAGACTTGAGGACACTTTCCAAGTGACCCGACTGAATAAACTCTAGTAATTGGTCCTTTAAATATTGAAAATACTTGAATGACTGAAGAATACATGATGGTTTGAATGACGACAATAATTGGTAAATGAATTAAGGAATTAAATTATATGTGTGGAGTAATATAATTGATTGATTAGTTCTTGCTTAATGATTAGCCTTGATTGATCAAGTCAAAGTGCAGTAGGACAGTTATAGTCCTAGCTCTGCGACTTGGGAGGATGCAACTGAGATGCATCATAGCTTTCCACATTTATTCTGAACTTCAGGATGAATTTCTAAATAAGTAGGGGTGTATGTAGTGCCCTTAAACTACTGTAGACCTTGAGAGCACCTGTTGAGTGACCCGACTGATTGAAACATTAATAAAATGACCCTTCGATTTTATTTTGAGTGTGTTCATGATTAGGATTGATTGTGAATCAATAAATAAGGATATATGTGTATCTGGATAGTTGATGTAAATGAATGATTACATGTTGTTTAACGACTAACTTTGATTATGGAAAATGTACATGTGAATTATGCTTAACGACTAGCTGTATGATTGATTATGTGATGAGAATGAAGAAGGTAAATATTGACGAGATGCATTTTTTATTAGATGAATGAGTAATGTTATGAGTAAAATATAAATGCTTAACAAAGTAGCAGATTGATGAATCAAATTATGATAATTGAGGACAGTACTACTAATATATGTTTGTGAGAAATGTGTGTAGCGGCAGGTGAAACGGTTCACCGACGAACACACAAAGGACTTGAAGGGTCATAGAGTATGGATAAATCAAACATGGGGAGAGCGACGATGATATCGACTTTCGATGTAATACAACGCATGAGAAGATAAGCACTAATCCGCTTGCCCAAGAGGAAAGCATCAGGGCATACGAGGTGGGCCACGACGGAGCTAGTCACGTACGAGTTGGGGGCACATAGTGAGAACGGACTCACTCCTTAGCACCATTAGTCCATAATAGCATGTAGACGGAGGATAGAAGGTAACGGCTCCTGAAATCCCTACATGAAGTTCCCGCAATTCAAAATGAAAGGATGGAGGCAGAAGGGCCCGATGGTGTGGTACCCTACCGAGAATGAAAAGAGTGGACGCAAGGACCCGACGATGTGGTACCTTTCCAAGAATAGGAAATGACAGATGACTGGACCCGATGGAGTGGTGCCATGTTGAGGAAATGAATTAAGGAATGGGGAGGCCCAACGATGCGACACCGGGATCCTAGTAAAAATGATGGTTAAACTTAATTGCATAAAAATGTACAAATTTGCACCTAGAATTTGTACTCAGGAAAATACATTCTAGTACTTTAAACAAAAGAAATTAGTACTTGAGAGCATTTGCATATAAAATATTATTTTAGCATTTAGAATAATATTAAATTTTCATTTATGCATTTGCATATAAAAGATTATTTTAGCATTTAGAATAATATTAAATTGTCATTTAAGCATTTGCACATAAAATAGTCTTTTTCCATTTAAAAATAATATAAATCTTTATTTAGGAGCAAAATGGAATCCTAAGCATGGACACGTAGTCAAATCCACCTACACCACAAACCTATGAGTTAAGTGAAATATCTAGGGGACAAACATGAGCAAACTTAGGAATGTTGGTGCATCTCCTAGAAAAACTGACACGTGGATGGGTGAGTTGTTTTTAATTAGAAATTTAATAAAATAATTAAGTATGCATGAAGCGACATGTGTCGCATGAGATTTTCCTTTATAAGGAAGGCATTGGGAATGGGTAAAAGACCTAGACCCTGGATGGCTATTGTAATTGTGAAATGGAAAAAGACTTGCTGCTATTTGGGTTTGGCTAGAAATTCTGGTGGGGGGGAAACCCAAGCTAAGTTTCTCGAATTGTTGTGTGTGAGTTCTATGACCCAAAGCTCAGGGGTGGCCATACGACTGAAAGCATGAGCCTATGGTTGGGTGGCGAAGTTAACGGTTTCTTCGCCTATGGTTCAAACGAGCTTTACTAGAGGGATCTTACAGAAGATGCGGATGGAAGTGGACAAGATGGATTGGTTGACAGGTTATGTTTTTGTTTATTTTGTTAAGTTATTTACTGATTTTATTTTATTTTTCCAGTAATTATGATAGCTAATCTGTTTGTATGAAGTTGTCAAAGTTTCAGGTTAAGCACGGAAGGACCCTACAGGAGGGGCTCTACACTTTGGCCCTGGTAAGCCTCGGTGATTCCCTATGGGCATCCTATTTGTAACTCAGGAAGAAAATGGTGAAGCTTAGCATTGATGCCGTTCTAGTTTGGCTTCGCCGATATTTCTTTTTAACTTGTAATTTGTTTCTACAGTTTTTTGTAAACTTGTAAGCCGTATGGCATTTTTGTAAATTTAAAGGAAGAAACCCTTGAGCGTCTGGCTTGCGTTGATCTCTCAACGCTTTTCTTGAAGTTACAATAATGGTATTTTGTTTTTATTTAATGATTGTGTGTACAAACTTTAAAATGGTTAAACGTGGTGCCTTTGAGCTACAACTCTAGATATGAAATGAAATGTGTTCTTCATTTATTTTGTAAAAAGGTGAAATGTTACTTGGAAAACGACTCTGGGCATTAACCTAGCTCTTACGTAGACTCTGTGTTTTTTACTGCATTTTTTAATGGTTACTATGTGTTAAAGTATTTGAGTTCTAGGAATGTAAATAACCCAATTATAAACTCTGTTAAGTGCTTAATAGCTTTGTAGTTGGATTCCTATCGAACCCTAACCCTGTCTATAAAAATTAATATTGCAAAACTTCTTGCTAGGCGAGTTCATTTACGAGACACGAACCTGTGGCCCATTGTGCTAGCTTCTTGAAATCTTTGTTTGTTATGGCAACGATGCCCTCGACGGGTGACATCATGCTCTGTCTAAAATGTATTTTATTTCGTGAATAATCTTGGTACATATTTACAATGTTTACTTATGTTTAAAATAGTGATAACGATGAATACTTTGTTTAATTGTTTAAACTTTATCCTTAGAGGATTCTAGCAGCATTGCTATTAAAATTAACTAAATGTATTGTGTGTTTAAGAACATAGTTTGGGTTTCCATGATGATTCTGTTGCTTATCTTGAGTTTTATAATGGAATGTATTTGTTGTTAATCCTACAATACTGTTGTATATTATGAATGATACGTTTTAGGGTTTTGGAACTATTATTATTTGAAATATATAATTCTCATACTGTTTATAAGATTGTATTTATAGTTTTTCTGTGAAGAGTTTCGAACTCTGATTTATATATATTTATTTATTTTATATAAATATTGGATTTGTCTTATTGATGTACTTAATGGTTAAATTTGAAGAAAATTTGATGCTCATATAAATTTATAGAAAACTTTATAATTGATACTACTGTATAATGTAAACACATAATATTATTTACTTAGAAGTTCGAAATCAGGGAACAATCATAATGTTGATAAGTATGCATTTTTACTTTCAAAATATAAAATCCAGAATTTGTTCTAACTACTGGAAAAAGAGTTATATATATATATATATATATATATATATATATATATATATAGTTTTATAAAATATACACATTGAAAATGGAACAAGTCTACCATAGCTTAACTATTATTAAAACTTTGTATTTGATGTTAGTTTATAAAGGAAACAGATCTATAGGATTATGTTTCTGCGTTTATTTTAGTATTGTTTTTATATTCATAAAATTGGGCAGAATAGAATCTTTAATATTTCTACTCAAAATAAATAAACCTATTCATAATGAAATCATTCGGATCTATCTATAATTCCACTTCTCTGTACTAGAGTACGACACTTAACTATGTGTGGAAAAATGCAGAGAAGTATTTCTTTCGATCAGAATTCAATTATCCAGAAATGAGCTTTCAATTCAACATTCTAATCTAGTAGTTAAGTAAAAGAAATTTTTTTATGAAATAGATAACAGTTCAAACTTTTATCATTCATAAAATAATATGATAGAAAATAAATAATATAACACAATGAAAAACTTGTTAACAGTAGAGGGTGACAAACATCCAAAAGAGCTCGTTCCACCAAACCTTTTCCTGAAGACAACCAAAACACTTACCTTAGGACCCCCGAGCTTGTTCACTGAACCACCATTACGAAGATGTTGTGTGAAGAATGGAATAAATTCCTCTGCAACTCAGCAGTAGTACTCAACACTAATACTTCTACCTTTAGCAATATTGAACTCAGCATAAAGTTGTACTAGTTCAGAATGCAGTCTTAACTCACTCAATCACTTCCTAGCTTTCCTTTCATCGAATCTCTTGAGCTCTCTTCTTTTTCTCTTTAGAAAATATCACAAGGTAAAAACTAAACAACCTTCTGCTAAATTCAATGGGTAGATAAAGCGTGCCTAGTTCTTTGGTCGCTTTCTTTAGTTAATGAGCCACCTACTCAGTTCCACTTTCTTGGGGAACATGACCATAAAAACAGGGAAGTTTCCCCCTGCAACAACTAGAATTGAATTGATGATGCTTCAAAGTGCTAGTTTGCTCTCACGCCAGTCCATTTCTCCTAGTGGGTCAGTGAACACTCATTCAACAGCCTCCCTTGGATATTTGTCTCCTCTTTTATTTATTAATAATAAAATATTCAGAGTAATTAATTACAGTCATCCTTGACCCCACTTGGTCAATAATCATAAAACTTTACAATAACATAAAAACATAATATTTTTCTTACAACATAAAATGTTCAGAAGTTGGGTATGTGACAGGTAGTCTATGCATAACCACAAGGTACCATCCTTCTTCTTAACGAAAATGACAGGCGCTCCCCAAGGAGACACGCTTGGCCTTATGTAGTTTTTATCTATTAATTCTTTCAATTATGATTTTAATTCGTTAAGCTCTAGTATGTTCATCCTGTAAGGAGATTTTGAGCTGGGTATCATCCCGTGTATTAACTCAATGGTGAAGTCCAATTCGTTTTTCGGAGGTAGACTTGGAATTTGTTCTGGGAATACATCTGAAAAGTCTCTTAGGATTGGTATGTCTTCAAGTTTTGACTTATCTTCTTTAGTTGTGTGTTCATCGTTAATTACATTTATGGCAAACATTTTACATCCTTTATGAACAACCCTTTTAACTTGCAATGCAGAAATCTATCTAATTGAAGTTTTTCTAGGAATTCTTTTTACTGCTACTGTTTCATATTTATCATTCAAGTAAGTAAAAGTCTTTTCAAAACAATTTAACACTACTCTATGCTTTTCCAACCAATCCATTCCAATTAAAACATCATAAGATCCTAATCGTAATACATTTAGCTTAACATGAGTCCTAAACTGATTCATCAATAATTCACAATCTTTTACATAATCAGTTACTTTCCTTTTAGTTCCTGTAGCTAATTGAACCAGCCAAGACCTTTCAAACTTTTCTACTTGCAATTTACATTTTTCTACTATACTAGGAAATACATAACTTAGGATAGCTCCTAGATCAATTAAAATAGAGATGGGTTTATCTTTCAGCATACCTTCTACTTCAACCATTGAAGTTTGATGATCAGCCTATCTGTTCTCCAATGCTGCATTGATCCTGGGCATGTCCCTTGCTAAGTCACCAACTGTTGCTTCTTCTTGCACTGCATGGATGTTGTTGACGTTCTTTTTCCTATTAGGACAGTTGTTTGCATAATGCGGTCTTTGACATTCCCAACACTTAACAGGTTCCTTTTGTTCATTATTTTTAGCATAATTATTAGGAGGATCTCTGTTTCTTGCAGCTATAAAATTTTGTTGTACATTTCCTCTTGAAATATTTCCTTGAAATTTTCTATTAGGAAAGTTACGAGAGTTATTATTCCCAAAGTTTTGGTTAAATGAAAAAAATTTCTTTCTTTGTTCAAAATTATTGGGCCTTTTAACCTTCCAATTAGGCATGCTCTCCCTCTTTTTTTTCTATTCATAACATAAATTTTCCTTTTTCATGGCCTCTTTGAGGGTCTTAGAATCGTCATATTCAATTCTGTCCTTTATCTAAAAAAGTAGGCAGCTCAAAAATCTCTGTACCTTGGGTTTTTCATCAATAATGTAAGGCACGTATCTCAACAAACTTAGAAACTTGCTGCTTAACTCCTTCATACTCATGGAGCCCAATTTTAATTCGTAGAATTCTTTAGCTTGTTCCCCATAATACTGTTCTTCGAAAATTTTATTTTTAAATACTTTTTAAAAATACTCCAATTTATGTGTTTCTCTTTTACACCTTTTACACGTTTTAGATCTTGCCACCATATGTCAGCTTTTCTGGTCAGATTATAAATTGCCATTTTAGTTTTTAAGTAGCTTGAGTAGTTGTAAATTTGAAAATATTTATTCATACCGGACAGCCATGCTTCGGTTTCCTCTCCTTTTTATGTTTCTCCATTAAAAGTTGGTGGTTTAATATTTTTAAACTCTCCAGAAATCTCTTCGTGTGGTTTGTACTTTCTCCTTTTAGACTGGTAATCACTATCACTACTGTCATTGGAATACTTATGCTTCTTCCTGCGTGATTTAACATTAAATTCAGAAGCAGAGCTAGTTTCATAATTAAGAAGTTTTAGTTTCTTACCGTTACGTTGGTAGGTCATGGTTCTAGATCCAGAATTCATTTCTGTTCTTTTGTCTTTTTTATTATTATGGAATTTATCCAGTAATATCTGATTAAGTTCTTCTTGTGCCTTTAAAATTCGTTCATTCTCTTCCTTAACAGTTTTTATTTCATTTTTAAAGTCTCTAACTGTTCTAAGTAATTCAGACGAATTATCATTTAATTCAACATAAATGTTTTCTTCATTAGTTTGTTCCTGCTCATCATTATTTTGTTCATTATCATGGGATATGTCCCCAGCTGATCCTTCTGGTCCTTCCATACCTACAACTAAATATATAATGTGTTGAACATAAAACAAAATAAAACAAAGTCGGTAACTGTATTTTCTGTTTTAAATTTCAATTTTATTTTGCGAGTCGAACCGCTTTTAGGCCTAGTGTTTGAAATTGTGCTCTGATACCACTTGTAACATCCCCAAATTTCACAAAATTTAAAAAAAATTATATGCAGTATTTAATGCTAATTCTTATTATGCAGGAAGCATGTTAATGTTAAATTAATCTTTTAAATAACGGATCCGATGTGTTTATAATGATGTTACATACTAAATTTACAAAATAGTCGTCTGTTGTTTGAATTGTGTCGTTCTGTCATCATGCTATAGTTTCTTTATTGTTGTCGTAACTTACCTTGAATTTAATGCATCGCAACTTATTGACTGAACATTTTCTTTATATGTATTATCATTTAAAGATCAATTTCAAGATTGACATTATGTCGTAACTTGGCATCTTTTTATGTATATGACGAGGATTGCTAACCTTTTGTTTTATTTTGTTGAAGGGGTCCTATGGGTACCTCGAGGCTTACTTAGCTATTAACTAGCTAATGCACCTACTATTCCTATACAGATTTGCAGGTAAGAATGTTTTGTCCAGGTGTTTTTAAGGATTTTCCAAATGAAGAAAAGATAAGGTGTATGTCCTTGTGTCTTAATTATCCTTACTAGATTTTGCGTCCAAGGCATGCACGTGGAAACTTAACCTAATGCTTGGGGAAAAAATACTCTCGCCATAATTCTTGATGTGATGACGTTATGTTATAACTCGGGTCTATACCAAGTTATTATCTAGGGTTAAATACATTAATACTCTCTACTTGTATTAGGATAGGCATATGATAAATTTGTAGTTTGTTCAAAGGTGCACATACTATGTTATTTTATATATGTTTTATATTAATTATGAGGTGTTATGTTTACATTGTAATTAGATCTCCGACTATGGACAAACCTTCCATATCGTGGTGTATAAACTTATTATGCGTTGGCGTTAAAATGCTTTAGCCAAACTATAGACTTAACTTGGTAAATGAGTTCGTATGGTGATAAGGACTTTGGCATTGTCAGGGTTATTGACTATAGGCAACCGTAAAATTATTTGAGCCCTAGTGGATTTCACGATGGCAGGTGTACCGAAAACTCAACAGGGATGCAACTTAAATGCCATTTAAAGGGACCATGGTGGAATACACATTGGCGTCCCTCGTGGCATAGTTAATGTGATGGCGTAGGGTTTTGGGAAAACCCTAACCGGGTTTTGAAAGACTATCCCGACAACACTAACTCAAAATCATTTGACATTCGTTTGCGAGGAGGAGCCGACAGGCTCTCGGCCGTTAAAGGGTTGAATGCTACTTGTAACTCCAGGGTTTCGATGGTGGAGTCTCGACGATTCAGTTTCTAGCTCGGTAAGCTTAAGTAATATTTATAAAATGGATAGTTTTGATTTGTAATTTTATATTTTCCTTCGGAATAAAACTGACCCTGAGCTGTTTGAATGCTTGAGTGCCAGGGTTGCTCTCCAACAGAGTTTCGTGACCGTAAGTGATGGAGTCTCATCCTTAAAACGGTGGCATGCAAACCTGGTAAGCTTCAGGCAGTTCCCTGGACCCCTATACGTGACTCTGTTCTTACTCGAAGTGTTGTGGTGATTTTTGACGCTGTGGCCGGTCCTAACCTTCCTCCACCAACTCGCTGATGCATGCTTTCGTGGTTCCAAGTTTAAGTAGTTTATTTTGGTTGGTTCGGTGACCTCAACCAGATGGGTTTGTAACCCTGAGCCACGGCTCTTTGTAATTTCAATGGATTCAATGAATATATGGTTCGGTTTACATTTTAAAATGTATGTTTGCACGGTAAATCAGTTGTGATAATGTGTATGAATTTCTAGGTTTAAACCCTTCTTTAATGTGTAAATGCGTGTAATGTTTTTGTTTGAATAAATTTAAATGGGGTTAAGCCCAGAGTCAAGAGGACTCGATCATCTCGATCATCTCTGTGTGGTTTGACTTAGATATTAAAAGTTTTACTTCAGGTTTCGGGCTTAAGCCCTAACTCCACGATTCTGTGGGAGATTCCTGTTTTGAAGTGATAATTTTGTTATCGTTAAAAACAAGCTACGCCGATTATGAGCCCTCTGTGATTTACGGCGTTTGGGTATGGGCTAGGCCCTAAATCGTAGTTTTGTCGATACTTATAAAAAACGTTTTATGTTATAAGCATTATGTGTAAATGGTTTTATTACCGTAGTATGTGCGTGAATGAATGAGGGCTTAAACCCACAGGTGAATACTCTATTGAAATGAACGATGGGTTGATTAAAATGTTGGTTGATTCGATTATTATTACTCTCTGCTGGTGATACAGGTTCTACAAATTTACGGCCAGATTGGCGAATTCATAAATTTTTTATTTTGATAGTGTCCTGCAGATTAAAGAAATATCTGGGGCATAGCCCTGAGTCTCTATATGCTCTGATTCGAACTCGTTACAGTTTCCATAATGTGTTTAACTCTGATTTGTATTAGGAATTTATTTATAATACTAAAGTAAATGCTAAAGATAGATCTTGAATTAGGTTGATGGAATTTGTTTTACTTAGGCGATGCTGGAAAGCCTCGAACCTGTAAATTCGATTTCTGAGATTATTAAAACATATGTTTGAGTTTTTATAATAGATGATGATGAAGTTTCATTTCTGTTTTGATATGTTATAATACGTTCTGGAAAGTATTTATAGTTCAAATATGCTACACATAGCAAGTTTTACTCTGTTAATAAAGTACCGAGATATTCTAAGTCCATACTTTGAATTTATAATAGCTTTATATGTTACTATTTCTGGTATAATATATGTCTATAATTATCGACTTAGTATTAGGGTTGACTGTGAGATGGAAGGTATTTCTAGCATTATGTACTAGCAATTAACTAGCTACTGCTCTACAATTTTTATAAACCTGTGAAAGATTTTAAACTGGAAACCCTAAGAAATTCAGAATTAACTAGCTACTGCTCTACAATTTTTATAAACCTGTGAAAGATTTTAAACTGGAAACCCTAAGAAATTCAGAGTATTTCAATATGCATTTAGGTCTACATTTTATTGCAGCACAGAAGAGTATGATAATCGAATTCATTCAAATCTTGTGAATAAAATATCATACAGTTCTATCTATTTTAACAATCTTTATGTACTAGAGTACGTCTCTGCGGAGGGTGGGAAAATACATAAAGAATTTTATTCATTCAGTTAACTCTCAGATTCAATCATTCTACCCTTTTTACATAAGTAAAGCTAACAGTTCCATATTATAGATCAAAATAGTTAAGCCAGAAGTAAGCTAACAGTTCCATATTATAAATCAAAATAGTTAAGCAACATGCAATATTCATAAATAATTAGCAGTCCAAAGTGAAATAACTCAAAATAATGTAGAACCTGATAATTGTAGAGGGGAACAAACACCCAAAGGATCCTGTTCCATCCAACCTTTTCTTAAAGATAGCCAAAGTCACTTTCCTTACGACCCCGAGCCTGTTCACTAAACCACTAGGAAGAAGATGCTCTGTGGAGGCAATTGTTTATCTTCTGCAACTCAGCAGTAATGTTTACTATACTCAAAAATACTACTTCTACATTCAACAGTATTGAAATCTGCACTAAGCAATACTAGCTCAGAGATGCAGACTCATCACTCACTTCCTAGCCTTCCCCTTATCGAATCTATTGTGCATTCTCATTTTCCAGTCTCGGAATTGTCACAAGGAAAAAAAAATTGTGAGTCTCCTATTCAATTCTATGGGTGTAAAAATAGCGTGCCTAGGTCTTTGGTCAGTTTCATAATTATTGATCCATCTGCTCTATTCAACTTTCTTGGGGAACATGATTATAAATGTAGGGAAGTTGCCACCTGCAACAACAGCTAGTAGTGGATTGATGATGCTAGTAGTCTCCTTTGGGTATTTGTCTCCTCTTTTATTTATTAATAGTAAAAATACTAAAGTATTTAATTATAGTCATCCTTGACCCCACTTGGGCAGTAATCATAAAAGCTTCACATTAACTTATAACATAATGTTTTTTTCTCACCACATAAAATATTCATATTTTGGGTATGTGACACATTTTTTTTGAAACTATAATAAATTTTAATTTTAATTATATCATAATAAAAAGTCTATGGGAAATTTCCTTCCTTAAAGGAGAAAGGACAAATTATACCAACATATAAAAGTGAAATGTTATTTAAAGGAAAAATATAATAAATGGAGAGATCAAAATCAAGCTTTGATATTGTAAAATAATTGAAAAACGTTTTATTTTAATTACTATTTTAAAATATATTTTGTGGGGATATAGTATTTCTATCATTGAATCATAATTAAAAATTAAAATAAATAATCCAACATGTAATTCCCAAGGTTTGACTTAAGTGTGTAAATTTTTTTGTTAATCAAACATATGGGTGTATAGTATCGTGTCATCTATTTTTTATCATCAAACCATTGAAAAAAAATAAAATTATTGCCTCATATAATGCTCAGGGATGTGTGGTGGGTAATTGATGGCTTTCTTCCACTTTCTAGTCATCTTTTCTACTTTCCCTTTCTTGTTCATATTTTTTTGATTTTTTTATTTGTTCAAATATGCTAACTTGTAGGACTGGTCCGTGGTCTAAGAAACCACAACCCAGGGGAATTTAAGCTGTCAAAATCATGCCTCGACTACACCAACCATCAACTTTGTTGGATTTTTTCGTGTCACCTCCCAACTAAGTCATCCCTAAGGGGAATTGAACTCGGAATTGACTTCTTCCTATTTTCTCATTGCCCAAAGAGTAGATATACATTGTTCTCTATAAGGATTGTTAATATATGCACCATACCTTCCGAGGGCACTTTCGCCATTTCTAATATTTCAGAATTTACTAGGAAATCAGTGTGGAGACCACCTTCAAACACGTACACCAATTTTTTGGATGGTTTTTTTTCTTTATAAAGTGTTAGTTCTAGAAGAGTATGTCATAGGTCTATTAGCTAGTCATTTTGTATTTAATGCTAGATGATGGAAACAATCGACTAACAAGTCCTCTTTTGGTTAGTCTGGTTTTGTTAAAAAGGTGAGTAAGTTGCATCTCTTTGAGAATCGACTTCATATAATTCTTATGTTCATGGATTATGGCACTTTTAAACAGTTTTCATATTTTTTTTCGACCATGGTTGATAATTTTAGTTTTTGTGTGATTTTGGATGATTATGTACATTATTTTATTGTCATGTAGAGTTTGAGACCATGTACCAAACTCTCCAATTCATAATACTTTTTCAAATAATTTAGGTTCTTCCTTAAATATGAAATTCTAAGAAGCTCCTTTTGCACAACCTCGATCTCACTCTTGAAATTTCTCACGATTTGACAACTTCCTTGGCATCCCCTTCTCTACAAAGTTCATACAAATCTACAATAAATATCTACGGGAAGTGTAGGCATGGGGATCTGACGCAATCTTTTTATCAGATGGCTACATCACTCCATTCTCTGGCAGATGAAGATATAATATCACAAAAACCCTGTGGTTTCCATTCCATGCGTGTGAGTGGGAAAAGGATATAATATCTAAGCTTTTGTGCTTTCATTATACCATTGGGAAGGTATCGTGATGGGTTGAATACAAATATTACAACTGATTTCGTCGGACTCAACCATCTTTTCTTTCTGGATCAAGAATTCCGTTATCATACATGCTGTTAAATGTTCTTTCTGGATTAAGAATTTCGTTATCATACATGCCGTTAAATTTGAAAATGTACTAAATATGGAATCCTTATCTCGATTGCACATTCTAAAACTGGATGGACTACAAACCTTGTTAGTTCAAACAGATGTTTGCAGCTCGAAAAATCCAACCCAGGAAAATTGTCATTGTGTCAATTTAAAAAAAGTTGACCCCTATAGTGATTTGGACTCAAGGCCCCAAAATCCCATAGTTAACACTTTATAATTTTTTTTTTTTTTTATTGAATTGATGAATGGGATTGTATGGTTAATAATTTATAATTAAAAAATTGATTGAATTGATGAATGGGAAAGTATATAATAATAATAATATTCGGGTGGAAAATATAATAATAATAAATATTATGTATAATATTTTATATTTTTAATTGTTGTTATTTTTATATAGTTTATAGTTAGAAAATTTTAATTTTGAGGTGTAAAGGCTTAAAGTATATAATTTTTAGATAGTTAAGTTAAATTGATGCGTGATAATTTATTTATGGTATATGTAGATATGTGTAATAATCATGAATTTTGTTTATAATAATTTTAATTATTATTATTTTTATATAATTTTGGTTAGTTAAATTTAGCTTTAAGATGTAAAGATATAATAAAAATTGTTTATAAAAATATGTGTAAGGTTAGTAATTAAGCTTCTTTTCATTATACTAAATTTAGTAAATTTTAAAATGTATTAAATATGGATAACCAATCTGATGACAATCCTTATCTCGATTGCATATTCTAAAAACAGATGGACTATAAACCACCCCGTAAAATCATGTGTCAATTTAAAAAAGGTTGAAGCCTCTTATGCCTAGATTTGGACAAGGACTCAAGCTTCCAAAATCCCATAACAAATGTATGGTTAGTACTTTATAAAAACAATGTATTGAATTGATGAATGGGAAAGTATATATTTATAATAATAATAATAATAAATATTATGTATAATATTTTATAATTTTTATTATTATTATTTTTATATAGTTTTTAGTTAGAATATTTTAACTTTGAGGTGGTATAAAGTATATAATTTTTAGATAGTTAAGTTAAATTGATGTGATAAATTTTATATGGTATATGTAGATATATGTAATAATCATCAATCTTGTGTATAATAATTTTAATTATTATTATTTTTATATAGTTTTAGTGAGTTAAATTTAGCTTTAAGATGTAAAGATATAATAAAAATTGTTTATAAAAATTAATATTATTAATAATAATTTTAATATGTAAATTTAAAAAGAAAAATATCTTTTTAAAAAATAGGTATTATTTATAATTTATTAGGTAACATTAAATATTAAATATTTTAAAATTAATGTGGTAATTATAATTGAACATAATTTATTCATGCAAAAAAACTATATATGAAAATAGATCAATATAAAAATATACTCATATAATCTAAAATGATATTATGTTTCTTGGTCATAGTTCCTTGGAACTATGATCAACATGAACTCTAAGGAATAATATTTGAAGTTTTGGTTAGTAATTTGACTTCTTATGATCAATAGGAACTATAAGAATATGTGTGGGGGGGTTAGTAATTAGACTTCTTTTCATTGTGTGTGTAAAAGCAATGTGCCCAATTGTAGTGTTGGTACATTCATAAAAATGTAGAGTACCCCAAATAGTGCCTTTACTTAAAATTCTCACACAAATAAGTTTTACACAATTTTTATTCAAAAAATAGTAATTTCAATTTTTAATGAATATTACAAATGATAATTTCATATAAATTGTTCATTAAATATAGATATATGTTCCTAATGAAATTTGTATGTGAATTGGTGATGAACATAACAACATCACAACATGTCGAACCATATATTTTCGCTCAAGAGTGAGACGCCTCATATAAAGAGAAGGATTTGTTCCCTCATTCTATTACTTATCATACTTATCTACTTTCAAGGTATGTCAGCCTCAATTTTAATGATGAGTCTAACTCCCTCAAGGGGAACATGCACTCATTGGTGTAACTAGCTCACCATTGGGATCATGGTAGCCATGAATTTAGGGTTAGTCTTGATATGTGGTACCAATCCATGGAGGGTTATTTCCATTTTATCATCAAGATGTGTAGGAAGGGGTAATTTTTCCCATTTCCATTATCTACAATATGGTGTTGTGGGAGATATTTAGGTAACATATTTGCATAGATATGTCAACATAGAAATCAATACCAAGTAAATTTTAGGTGGCTAGGGTCTAGTTGACTTTACATTCTTTTGGAGCTAAATATGTTAAGTTCTTATCCCTCATCCTTGGATAGTTTTATATAGTGATAATATCTTGCACATTAATTCACCAAAACAATGTAACTGAGCTTATTACTCTTTTAAATCTATTTCTTTGGTTAAATATCCAAGTATTAACTAATGAGAATAATTCTAAATTATTATATAAACTATAAAAATATATTAAAAATACCAACTAGAGTGACCTTAACCTATGATAATAGTTGTTAATATTAATTTTACAAAATGTTAACATAATGCATATAGAATAATGAAAACAATTAGGGTCGATAGGTGTGGAAGGAATCATCATTGATCTTGGAGGAACTAAAAGACTAGCCTTTGTTTTGGGGTTAAGGGAAGCAATAAAAAATTAGGTATACAGATTGCACCATAATTCCAATTTCAGAGAAACAAAATATACCAAGATTGCATCAAAGTAAGAGGGACACATATTTATTGATTTTTTATAAATAACACATGCTTACAAACAGAAGGTAGTGATCTCCATCCACCAAAGAATAGGCAAAACCATCAACTAACATCATGTTCACCGCGGCATCCAAAGAATGTTTGTTACAAAATCTCAAAAGAATCCCAAACATCCACATCACAGATGCTCCACATCCACATAAAAAAGCATCCACGTCACAAAAGCTACAAAGCATCCACCTTCATGCTTTTTAAATGCATCCATGTTAGAAAAGCTCAAAAGCCTACCATCTACAAAATTGAATCTCTTCTTATGCGCACACGATTTTCAAGATTAAATCACTCATTTTGCAAGTAGATGAAATTTAGGTTTTTATCGAAAAGAATCTCAAAGTGAACAGTTGGAAGCATGTAAATTAGTCAGTTTTTTTATGCAAAGAGAATCTCAAAGATGACCATTGGAAGCATGTAGTCAGAGTTTTTATTTTTGCTCTTAACGAATTGAGTTTTTTTTGCTCATAACAAATTGAAATAATGAGTGTCCTTATAGAATGCTCTCTTTGGGTCCAGAAACTGAACCTGCATCGTTTGGTTAGTTTTTATATTTTGGTCTTATCCACAATAATGGGGATATACAATTGACTAGTCACTGCATCATCATTAGAAGTTAACAATAATTATGATCGTTTGGTCAAATTTTATTGGTATTATACATGATGATGAGGATAGGAAATCGCCTGGTCATTGTATCATCATTAGAAGTTAAAGATAATTGTTATCATTATTTGTTTGATTTATTATGGATAAAGATAAAAGTGTCACGTCTCTTCTACGCTATTTAAAAAAAAAAAAAAAACTCTTAACACTTCAAGAATGCATAAACTTCCAACTCTAGTTATTGCTGCAGCTGGCTTAACTCTTCATACGAGAACAACTCAAATATCAACAAGTTAATGCATGCTACATCCTAACACTTATGACCATAAAAGTGATAGGCTATGATTGACATTAATACGATATTACCATACATTTATACGTCCTTTCACACTACTATTATGCTCATAGCATTAAATGAAAATCATTTTAATGTGGCGTAGTTATGTGTTCCCAACACATAAACTATGTTGTTGTATTCTTTATGCTAAGCGGTACTTGTATCCATACTAGGCTACTGCCATAAGTGGAAGAACTATTCTTAACGTATCTATGTTTGTGCAGTTAGGAACAGTGACACAACAATGAATGACAATAGGTGATAGATGCGGCATTAGTCCTAACCTACTAATTACCTACATATAATAATTTCACCTAGGAATGATCACATATAAATCATATGATTGTAATTCCTATATGGAATTTAATTTCCATGCAATGTACATGTAAAAGAAAGGCTAATTTTTCCAGATAATATAAGCACAATATAAAAATATCCATAAATATATAAATATATAGATTAAACTATATATACATATATATATTTAATCTAATTCTGTTGGAATATTCACACCATCACTTTTATATTTTGCATGCTGCATGCATCTAGTCATCATCATGGTTGTCTCCCCAGCACCTAGAGCTTGCTTCTATCTCTCCAGATCCTATCTTTAGCCCTCAGTTGGCCTCCTACCTACCTAATGCACCCTCTTTGACTTATCTTCCTATCAAGTGCACCCTTCTCACCTACCACTATCAGTTAGAGCACCTTTGCTCACCTACCACCAGTTATCACTCAGTTAGGGTGCCTTATCTCACCTACCGGGAGTTATCATTCAGTTAGTGCATTGATTGAGTAGTTCTTCCACTGATTACTCATGCTGACTGCTTGTAGCTCCTAGTTAGCTAGTTCTGGAGTTCCACTTGACTATTTGACAGCCTCATGTGCCCCCCTTGGAGTCTCCATTCCCTGATTTATATCTAGATGGTTCTGTTGGACTCAGTTAGACACACTTGACTGACTATTGCCATTTATGACTAATACTCTTGACTAGATGATGTCTCCATTGTTATCCAAACTAGACTTTGAGTTAGACAGCCTCATGCACCCCACTTAGAGTCTCCATTCCTTGATTTATTGCTAGATAGTTCTATTAGACTCAGTTGGTCACACTTGACTGACTCTTACCATTTATGACTAATACTGCCAACTGGATGATGTCTCCATAGTTATTCATGCTAGACTCTAAGCTCATAATTTGAATTCCCTACTTGGCTAATTCGAATCCTATATGATTCCTCATCATTGATAATTGTAACACATTCTCTACATTCATTATTCATTGTCCATTATTCTGAGTTTATGAGTGATTATTGAATGCATGCTTCTTCTTCTTTGCAAATAATCCTGAGAGTTAGATTGTGAGTTTGTTACTGTAGTGCTCTTGTTTCCGGCATAGCACTAAGACAAGTTCCTAAGTCAAATTCCTGAGCTAATTTCTGTGTTTAATCTCTAATTTCTGTGTTAAGCTCATTGTGAGCATGTATTGACAGGTTTAAATAAAACTATACTGTTTCAATCAGGTTTTCATGTTCATGTTTGTTTCTACTTTTACTTAGTTTCTGCAAACATACTAGTGAATAATCCCAAAATATACATTTGTATAGCTATTTTCCTATCATAAACTTTACATATTCTCATATCAGCTAGTCAATCTAACCATTTAACCATTTAAAGTATGCATAGAATTAGGACGTAAATGATTAACCAATAGTAAAATACCTAGATCTGGTAGGTTGTAGATTGTCCCCTTGATCCTTTAGCCTTTCTCGTCCAAGAATTTGCTCCCGCAGACTTTCTGGTCCAAGCCTTTGATACCAAAAATGGATGAACCACCCTGTTGACCAGCTCTTATCGTGCTGGCCCTAGGAAACGGACGGATTTCCTATCCCCCGAGCCCACAAACCAATAATCGCGACAGCAACTTTCCTTAGTACCCTTCCATATTTCAATAGTAATTTTTCTCTGAGTTAACCCCACCTCAGTCTTTGAGTTTTGCACCTCCTCAAAGCTTCGAGTTCTCCCACTCCTCGACATTCCTCCTTTTCATCAAAATACTAAGTGTAATTCTCCAAAAGAAAACCAACCCCCCCCATCTTCATGAAACAATTCCTTTATATGCATTTTCCTCCTCCAAACTTCATTCTTACTACACTTCCTTAGCCCCTCCATGTTTTCGGGATTCTAAACCATTAATACAATCACACTAATCAAGAAAAATAATAATGTTTAAATATGTTTGTCAATTTCCTGGTTTTTCTGAGGCAGTGAAAAATTCAATTCTAATTAAGGTTGTCCATTTGTATACATTTCCTATCATTTAATTTCATTCAATAATAAGCATGAATTGTCTTATTTAAACTTATGGGACAAGTTAAATAGTATATAATTTATTCCACCGCTTGATCTTTAAATGCGGATAAGACAACATAATAAATACAAACTTGACTTTCCAGATGGAGGATGCTGATGTCTTTATTATTCAACCAAATCTAGATTCACCAATGTTGTTTGATTTACAATTTAAAGTTTAAATAACAATATAATATGGAATATAATAATATCAAATAAAAGAATCACTTTCAATTGTTTTTAATATAATAATATTATTCCTTTTTATTATTCACATAAAACAATCGAGATAAATTCATCCATTTATGCAAAACATTAAGCTATGTTTATTTGACAATGATTATAATAACAAATAAGATTAATAACAATAAGATTATGCATGTTAATAACAACATTAATAATATTAATATTAATATTAATAATACTAATAATTATTATTTTATAGCACTATGACCTTAAAGGTTATAAACATAACATTAATTACTTCTAACCAACATAATTTGACTGTTCAAAGAGGAGGACAGTTATGCTAGACCAAACAATGCTAATTGTGTAAACTAAACAGGGACTATGTGAAATACAACACTATCCCCAATGAAACATAAATGATGTTAAGCACAACACTATTTCCAACAATTAGTTACTAATGCATGTAATTAACAACTAACAAACTGATCCATTTATGCATATTTACATTATTAACAATCATCATTCGGACTTCACTAATTCACGACTAACGCTTATCTAGAATGCAATCACAAACAATAGTTATCACATTAATACTAGTGTACATGTACAAGGTGTGCATCCATGGCCAGCGTATGCATAGATTGTACTCGTACTATAAGAAAACATCATTTATCCTATGCATATATATTAACTTCAAAAAAACAATGATTCGTATTGACATAACAATCGTACATACAAACAATCACAAATACATAACCCATTCAAGATACATAAATCATAATCATTTCAGCATCATTAGTCATTGATAATTAACCAATTAAGTTGTAAGATTTATGTTTTCCATATTCACCATAATTAATCAATCAATTATTTTTAAGGAAGAGGAACCTACTACCACTAAATCAGGATCAAGGGATACCCAACCCTCAATAGTACTAACTAGCATATCCTCCCACCCTAACCTATGTCTGCATCCTCGCTATCCTTCCTCTGCTAGCACAAAAGTGGATGTCAGCTATACTGACCTAGCCATGTAGAACCTGAGAGTGGTAGCGTCGGCTAACTAGTGGACCTAACCTCTCCTAGCAAGCATCGGACCATCGTCATCACAACAACTTGGGGAGCGTGTCTCCGCATGGCCCTCCCACGACCTTAGGTATCATAGAAACATAGGGTGGGAAATATATCCATCCCTCTCAACATACTGGGTCTACGCCCTTATCAACTCATACTATGTTGCTCTCGAGATTATTGTTATGTGTCATCGTATCATCAACTTTGGTAAACAAGGTTCTCTGTAAAATAGGTACTACACCATACTTCATATCAAGTATCCGACTATTACATAGCCCTTATGTCCTATAGATTAGCACTTTGCAACCATACATTTATAACAACATTTCCATTCAATGATCATTTGATCCATATTATCAACACCATTTATTTCATCACATAAAATCCTTAAATCGATGACATCATACGTACCACATCATATATATCACATTTCATTAAGGATGATAATTAAACATACACTGTCAGTATAAAAAGAAAGGAATCTCATGATAACTATAACATCATAACATAATAACATAATAACATTATGAGAATAATAGCATCCTAATCATCATAATCATGGCATCATCATAAGCACAGTAACATCATAACATAGCAGCAGCATATAATTAGGTCTAATGTGACAAAATATAGTTTGCTTAGTCTAACTAAGTTGAACAGATAATAAGCAAATAAAGTGCAAGGGGTCTGACTGATAACCATGCCTAGTCAAAATATGGGACGTTACATACACCCACCCTTCGAGAAACTTCGTCCTGAAGTTATGGTCAAATAATGCAGAAAAATATCGACGCATAGTCTAGTGCTCTTGTTTCCGGTAGAGCACTACAGTTACAGTTGCTAGATCCCTATAGATAATCACATGGTATCATAGTAGTAAGTAGCTATTTGAATTGCAGCCATTGCGGCATTTCTTTGAGTAGCTATCTTTCACTTGTGCACCAAAAGCCTATGAGTTTCCACATCAAATCCTTGTGCTATTACTTGAATTCATTGGAGAAATCCAGTGAGGTCTAGCCAGGTATGAAGGACTTAGTCTATGTGCCAAGTGTCCTTAAGGTAGTGTTCAGTCGAAGTGTAGCATTCTCCATCAGCAAAAATTCTCTTGTTTTGCAGGTTTATTCACCCATTCGGAATCTTCTTCAACTATTCGACTTTCTCCGTTTCAGATGGATCTAAAGCTTACACCTTCCAACTATGTTGAGTGGAAATCCAAGATGACTCTCTTCATGATATCAAATAGCTTCACCCGAATACTCAAATAAACGATGGTAGAACCTCTCAGTGCAGTTGAAAATCCCAAGTACTTGGATAGGCTTGATGAAGCAATTGGCCTGCTTCTTCTCTCAATTTTTGAATATCTTCACTTCCATGTCATCAATCTTACATCTCCTAAAGAGGTTTGGGATAAGCTCGAATCTCTTTTTGGACTGAAAGATGATATGCAAGGACACAAATTGGAGAATGAGCTCATATGTTTGAGTCTAGATAGCTTCGAATCTATCAATGCCTTCCTCACCAAGTTCAAAATCTTGATATCACAGTTGAAAAGATATGAAATAGTCAAAGAAGAAAAGCAGCTTATACTTGCCATTCTCTCAAAGTTGGGGGCAAACTTCTCATTTTTTGTCTCTACTTTCCAGTCAGCTAGGTTGTCCATTCCAAGATGGAAGTTTCCCTCATTTGATGATTTCATCCAATCTCTTACTCAAGAGGAAGAGAAGTTGATCTCTATGGGAATGATCAAACCCAAATTGGATTCAACCCTTACAGTTGCAGATAGAGCGAATGGTAGAGGCAAGCAAAATATTTCTGACAAGAGATCGGATGATACAAAGCATACAGATACTCCATATCATCCAGATAGGGCTTCAAACTCAAGGAAGACTAAGCATTCTCAAAAGGGAAAGACCAAGTGTACCTATTGTATTAAAGGTTTCCATCCTAAGAGTACTCGCATGAGGAGGACTATAGATTTGATGGCTCGGTTACTTGAGAAGAACAATCTTCCTGTACCAGCATGTGCAAGTAAGAAAGATCCTGATACTGAATCTTCTGGATCTAAAGGAAAAGAAAGATGTCATGCCCTCATGGCAATTGCATCAATAGATTCTTCTTTTATTATAGATTCAAGAGGCTCAAGACACATGTCTTCCTCCAAAGATCTATTCTCCAACTTTGAAATATCAGTTGGCCCTTCCATCATGTTGGGAAATGATTCAGAAGTCTCCTCTCATGGGATTGGAAGAGTCAATCTTGACTATGGTTATTTTTCTGATGTGCTTTATGTTCCTTCTCTTACATCAAACTTACTTTCAGTGTATCAAATGACCGATATTGGAGATCCCAAAAAAGTCATCTTCTCTCCAAATGAAGTCGAGATACAAAACATGGTTTTAGGTGAAATCATTGCAAAGGGAGTTGCAAATCACAACTACAAACTATATGAGTTTTCACACTTCTTACCTCTCTTGAAGCAATCATCTCTCCATACTCACGCCAATGAAGAAAGCAAATTGTGGCATGAAATATTTGGGCATCTTAACCACAAGTACTTGCATGACATGCATGCAAAGGAGATGGTTGATGGGCTTCCCAAGATCAAGTTTGCCAAAGGAAACTGTCATGGTTCTTTGATGGGGAAGCATCCTGAGAAGAAGTTTGAGAAAGGAAAGGCTAGGAGAGACTCTCACCTTCTTGATCTCATCCATAGTGATGTGGCTGGTCCATTTCCAGATCTGTCTCTAAACAAATCAAGGTATGTGCTCACTTTAATTGATGATTGTTCTAGATTCACTTGGGTATATTTCCTTAGATTGAAATCAGAAGTATTTGGGTTCTTCAAGTTTTTCAAGTCTTCTGTAGAGAAATTTTCAGATAGAAAGATAAAATCCATTCGCACTGATAATGGTGGTTAGTACATTAAGGGTGAGTTTCAAGATTTTTGTACTGAAGAGGGCATTGAGATGCAACATATTGTTCCCTACACACCACAGTAGAATGGTGTAGCTGAAAGGGAGAACAGAACATTGAAAGAAATGGCTACATGCATGCTAAAGTCAAAGGGATTGCACCTTGGTCTTTGGGCAGAAGCCATAAACTGTGCCACCTATATTCAGAACAAAGTTCCTCACAAGGGACTTAAAGATACTACTCATTTTAAAGCATGGATGGGGTACAAACCTGATGTATCTCATCTTAAGGTGTTTGGATCCAAAGCTTGGGCAAAGATTCCAATTGACAAAAGGAGAGCTCTTGATCCACAAAGCAGAGACTACATTATGGTGGGCTATGCATTGGATGCAATGGCCTACAAGTTACTAGATCCTACCTGCATGACCACATTCCTGGAAAGGAGTGTATAGTTTGAGGAATGGCCTCTTCATGATACTCCTTATGTTGAGCAAAATAGCTCACCTACTACTCCTCCTTTGATTGATGAGAGCGATACATATTCACATGATACTTCAGATTCAAAATCTGAAAGTGGAGATGATGATGGAATGCTAGATCCAGATCCACAAGAACCTAAAGATCTAGCAATTGATGATGAAGATGAGAGAATGCTAGATCTAGATCCACAAGAAACTGGTGCTCCTCGTCTTCCTCAATGGGCTGCCATTACACTCTGATCTACCGGTGATTTGGTTGGTGATCCTCATGATCATAGAAGAACCAGATCATACTTTCAGCATGGAAGGGTCCATCCTCCTCACAATGTTGATCCATTTTAGATCGATCGAGCTTTCTTCAGAAAATAAGGACACTTACCTCCTTTAGGGGTGGGTGATGATATGCTACTTTAGCATCCTTCAGTCTATTTTGAGGGAGGGCTTTCTTCCCACTGGGTTTTCCCTCTTTCCCCACATAGTTTATTTAGATTGATTGTACGAGGTGACCTTTGGTCTTAGTCACCAGGGCCCTAGTTTTATTTTTCAGTTATTTCCTCATAGTATAGCTTGTGGGGGGGTGTTGGAATATTCACACCATCATTTTTATATTTTGCATGCTTGCATGCAAATCTGCATGTTCATGCATTTGCATGCATCCATTCATTATCATGGTTGTCTCCCCAACACCTATAGCTTGCTTCTATCTCTCCAAATCCTATCTTTAGCCCTTAGTTGGCCTCCTACCTACCTAATGCCCCCTCTTTGACTTATCTTCCTAGCAAGTGCGCCCTTCTCACCTACCACTGTTAGTTAGAGCACCTTTGCTCACCTACCACAAGTTATCACTCAGTTAGGGCACCTTATCTCACCTACTGGGAGTTATCATTCATTTAGTGCATTAATTGAGTACTTCTTCCAATGATTACTCATGTTGACTGCTTGTAGATCCTAGTTAGCTAGTTTTATAGTTCCACTTGACTATTTGACAGCCTCATGTGCCCCCCTTGATGTCTCCATTCCTTGATTTATGCCTAGATGGTTCTGTTAGACTCATTTAGACACACTTGACTGATTGTTACCATTTATGACTGATACTCTTGACTGGATGATGTCTCCATTGTTATCCAAGCTAGACTTTGAGTTAGACAGCCTCATGCACCCCACTTAGAGTCTCCATTCCTTGATTTATGGCTAGATATTTCTATTAGACTTAGTTGGTCACACTTCACTGACTCTTACCATTTATGATGGATACTGCTGACTGGATGATGTCTCCATAGTTATTCATGATAGACTCTGAGCTCAGAATTCGAATGCCCTACTTGGCTAATTCGAATCCTATATGATGCCTCATCATTGATCATTGTAACACATTCTCTACATTCATTATTCATTGTATGATATTGACATTGTCCATTATTCTGTGTTTATGAGTGATTATTGAATGCGTGCTTCTTCTTCTTTGCAAATAATCCTAAGAGTTAGATTGTGAGTTTGTTACAGTTGCTAGATCCCTACAGATTATCACAAATTCTAAGTCGAACCATGGCTTAAAAGCCAATTTATTATAATACAAGGACATTATAACTTTTTAATTAAAAATTAAAACTAAATCAATTCAATTGTAATAATATATATATATATATATATATATATTATGATACAAATATATATATATATATATATATATATATATATATATATATATATATATTTGTATCATAATATATATATATATATATATATATTATATTATATATAATATATAATATATATATATATTATAATTTCCTACCCAAGGACTAAGGCTTAAATAAGCCAAGCATAAGATATAGTCCAACGTGCCATAGGGGATGGCTTCCACCCTATGCAACAACTCTATTCCAACGTCATGCTATGACATAAAATCGAAACATTAAATTCACAACATAAAAAGTTAGCGAAAGTCACTTCATGACATATCTTATCATTATAATCTTATGAGATTAGACATTAAGCGTTTATGGCTTGAACCAATGGCATGAGGGTTGATGAAACGCTACTACTGTCACGCTAGCATGGATAGAAAATGTAAAGAGGCATAAGAATAGCATGTTGGTACTTGGTATGGAACGGGTGGCCTGGATTGTTGATGTGGCGAAGCCACACAAGCCCAACCCAAAACTCTACAATGTTTTGACCCCGTCGGCTGCTACCTGGAAGGTAAATGAAGGTCATGGATCCCGTGGAATACTCGGCAGTTGCTTGGTATTTGGTCCATGTAGGAAATGGTTGGCCACCATTGATGTGACTCCCGCCCAAAACGACGTGATGTTAGCTCACTCCTGTATTGCGTACTCAAAGAAGCTCCATTAAGTTTCAGAATGATAAACGTCATTGATCTATGCATGGTTGGCTTCTAGATCAGCATGATGAATCCATCATCCCTTATCCAAGGTCTTATGGTCTTCACGCCGGTGGTCCATGGCGTACGCCATAAATCCTTGGCTACCAGGGACAGTGGTGGTCATTACCTTACTATCCAGTACCCATAGTATAGAAAATAATGGGGTTTCGAAGGGTTTACTGTTGTTCCACCGAGGCCCTACGTAGAGGGCCTTCTACCCGACACAAACGAACTTGTTCATCGTGACTCAATGCGGATGGCTTCGATGCCATGGAGAAGCCCAGAAGAACCATCACGACATCGGTGAGAGCTATTGTTGCTCTTGTAAGTAAGACATCCCTTAACACTATCGCTTGTCATGTTGTGTTTACTGTAAATCCTTTCGGCCGATGCTTAACTTCTTTGTATTCAACGTTGTTTTGCAATTCATGGAGCATACTACAGTTGCACTTTAGTTGACAGGTAATGATAAAGTCCCTCCTCATAATCCACGATAATTTACATGCTATTGTTTTTTTCACTTGTTACTTCGTAACTGAATATTATTACGTGTTTTAACCAATGTAACCGTTTGCAAGTAAACATCTGTGCGAAAGTTGTGAAAGCTACAGTAAGGTGGAGTTACCTCCATGGATGATAATGAGCATGGGGATAAATTGCCCCAACCTGCTAGCTAACCCATCGTTCTCATAGCCTCGGTGGTCTCACTCCGTGGCTCAGCGTTGAGTACTCATGAATTGAAGGTTTACGTGTTGGGTTGTTGTGGTTTTTCTATTAATAAAGATTTGTGGCCCTTGGACCCAAACACAGAAGCGTTAGCTTGCTGCTAGTCACCACCGGTCCCTACGACCGTATGCTTCACCACACAGTACGTCGTCAGTGGTTACAAGCACTGCTCTACTTGACCCTTGAAGGGTTTGGATGTGAGATGTAGAGCACTCGCTCTAAACTATCGGTTTGGATTTGGAATTAATGAATGCAGTTTGTAAATAATGAATGCAGTATGTAAATGCATATGTTTAAGCCGTTGTTGGTTTTGAAACTGTAAGGGATTTCCCACGAGTGCCTACGGCCTCTGTCTCGTTCTTTTGATTAATGAACAATGTGGTTATGGGCAATGTATGGTGTTTCAAATCACAAGAAAAAATGTTATCTTTATGTAGCTAGGGTTTACATGCATAATTTTCATTTATGCTTACTGTATTATAATGATGAATTCGCCATACTCCATACAATGTATATGCTTTGTATTCAACTTACTATTTAAGTTCGGCTATTCATACATTCGTAGGTTAATACAAAATACACAGTGATTCGATAGTTTATGGTTACGACTCTTAATAGCACATCTAAATGTATATATAAAGATACACAAGATGCATATATAAATATATATCTGTTGCAGCACGAAATTCTATTTCACATATACTATATAAAATCATGGAAAATCATAAGTTGAACTTCTATTTTGAGAATAAATGTCTGCACATTCAGTTTTTGATTAAATGACTAGACCATCGATGAATTTTCTTGTTTATAAGAATTACATTTAACTCTGTAATACATTAATTTTATATGGCCTTCTAGCCATGGACCATGATTCAATTCTCACAACAAATTCGTGTCCATACTTAGCTCGTAATAAGAGCATAATTATTTAAATGTTTTGTGTTCATAATACATACCATACCAAAGCATAATACAAGGCATTTATGTGTAGCATGCATCTCAGGGAATAATCATAGGTTTAAACATATCATTAGGAAACCCTAATTTTAAATGCTATTGCACTTGGGAATATGTATACGCATTATGTCATTTAATACATGTATACTATGTACTCATACAAGTAGTCTAGAAGTCGATTATCTTGCCCAAACTGGAAATGCAAATAATGTAATATTTTTGTTACATGAATGTATGGTTAGATACAGAATGAGCACTTCATTAAGGACATATAAGAAACTGCCATGTTCATTCTGATCTATAGAATAGAAGATAGATTTGCAAATCTCTTAATGCTGGACACGTAAACCTTTAGGTTTTCATGTCTGCCCGAGATTACATAATGAAATACATATAACCCTAGTTGTGTCATTCACCTAGAAATGAATATAATCTATATAAAATGCATGTATCAAACATAGGTTAGCATTTGTAGTATAAACATTCCAGGGTGCATCTCTCAGGATTACAACCCTGGTTCAACACTATTTTTGTTCTCATAGCTCTAGAATAATTTACTTATTATACAACAACTTAACCATGAATACTTTAGGTATTTCACTCAGAATATAAAACATAAAATAGATGACAGAGATCTAAGAGTTTAGTGGAATATCTATGCTCAGAAAATCATTATTCAAAATACATATGATTAGATCTGAAATAATAGAACATTTACTAGTACTTCCAAGACATAACAGAAACAAATTCCAATATTGTCCATAACACAAGCATATAGGTTCAGTAGATACTTATCTGAATTCAGATGACTAGTGGAACCAAGCACAACCTCCCAGCCTTTGACCAACAAGTACTCCTTGCTTTCAAGTCACTCCCGAGCTAAGTTCACAATCCCCCAGGTCAGAGTATAGTTTTTAAGTCACCCTTATCTTGTTTAATCAAGTTATTTTAGGATGTGACAGTGGTAGTAGACAACCCAACATCCAACTCAGTACTCGAGAGCTCTAGGATGCTCCAGGGCCTTTTAAGCCTTAGCCATTAAGAGAACCAATATAACACAGTCTATTCAGGTAAATGTAGTACTCCTACTTAGCTTGGGGTAGTTCTCCTACCTGCACACAATTAAGTGGCCAAGCTCTTACCAAACTGTATGATTCCTCTTAATCTGGGTCAGTTTGGTCCTCCCAAATATGCCCTCTTAATCTGGACCAGTTTGGTTCTCCCAAATTTGTCCCTCTTGATCTAGACCAAGTTGGTTCTCCCAAATTTGTCCTCAATCACTTGGCTTCATGACCAATTTGGTTCTCCCAAATATATCCTCCCTCAATAGTCTTGGTTCATCTCAGGTTCATGTGTAATTCCATTACTCTTGTGTGGTCAGTTCTTGAGATTGGGAATAGTGAATGTGATCCTGAATTATGTGTTTCAAAGAGTTTTCACCTTTTATTGTCTTAGGTGTGGAAATTCTCATTTATGAATTCTTTTAATTCATTAGTTTCTCAAATATCTTCTTTAGGGTTTTCCATTTTCTCTCCAATAATAATAATAATAATAATAATTATTAAGTGGCATTTTCCCTCCAAACCTTAGGGGAATGTGACTCCCATCTCATTAATGTGCTAGTCCACATGGTCATTAGAAATCAATTTATCATATTTCTAAAGTCACCTAAGTAAACTGAAATAATACTTAGCAGAATATAATAGGGGTTCAAAGTCAAAAATGGGGTATTACATTTCCCCTCCTCTTAAGTTTTCACTGTCCTCGGTGTTAACAGTTTTTCAAAACAAGAAAATAACATAAAAGCAAATTCAATTTGTGTCACGTACTTCTCGAACAGGAAAGGGTATGTTGCTCACATTTCCTTTTCCATTTCCCATGTAATCTCTTCAGGCTTATAGTGCTCCCATTGCACTTTTACCTGAATGATGGTTCGATTCTGAAGTACCACCTCTTTCCGATCCAATATCCATATAGGGTCTATCTGGAAGTCTCCTTCTGATTCCATCTTAATCACATGCCATTTTACAATATTCTTAGGATCATATACATATTTCTTTAGCAATGAAACATGAAAAACATCATGCACTTTAAAATTTTCTGGTAAAGCTAACTGATAAGCAATAGGTCCTACTCTAGCAAGTATTTGGAAAGGACCACAAAATCGTGGTGCAAGTTTGGAAAACTTTCCCAAGCTCAAAGAAAATTTCTTTGTTTTCACTCTTAGTAATACATGATCCCCAACTTCAAATTCTTGATGTTCTCTATGCTAATCAGCATAGATTTTCTTCCTTTCTTGGGAAGTTTTTAAGTTTGTTTTTACTTTTTGCACAATGTTTTCTAAATCAGCTAGCATTTCGGGACCCATCACAATCTGATTTACCGGATTGTCCCAAGTCATAGGCGTTTTACACTTTCTGCCATACAACACTTAGAATGAACTCATTCCTGTAGAAGTTTGGTAACCATTGTTGTAGGAAATTCAACTAAGTGTAAGTATTTTTTCCATTGCTCCGGACTGTCCATGACATATAAGCGAAGCATGTCCTCAAGGACTTGGTTCACCCTTTCAGTCTTCCCATCAGTTTGTGGGTGGCAGGATGTATTAAAACTCAGTTTAGTCCCCAAACCTACAAATAGATCCTTCCAAATGTGTGAGGTGAATTTGGTGTCCTTGACATATATAATCACCTTGGGAATTCCATGAAGTCGAAAGACTTACTTCATGAAAACTTCAGCAACGTTTATTGCCTTAAAAGTGGATTTAACTAGTATGAAGTGTGCTGCCTTAGTCAATCTCTCCACCACCACCATGATAGCATCATGTTGTTTATTACTTTTAGGTAACCTGGTGATAAAATCCATAGAAATGGTCTCCCACTTCCATTCTGGTACAGGTATAGGCTCCAGCAACCCAGTCGGATGTTGATGTTCTATTTTCACCCGCTGACATTCCATACATTTTGCAATGTAGTCAGCAATTTCTGATTTCAGTCTAGGCCAATAATGTTGTTTTTTAACAGCTGTCGGCATTTTCTATATCCTAGATGACCAGAATTGAGGTCTCTTGTGAAATTCATCCATAATTAGTTGTTTTAATTATGGCTGATCTGGTATGTACAGACTGTTTTTAAACAGCAACAATCCATCCTTGGATATGCTAAAATCCATTGCTTGCTGATGTGAATTTTCTGTAACACATTTTTGTCTTAAGTTAAGATATTTTTGGTCTTTTTCAACTATTGTCCATATCTGCGATATTAAATCAGACTGAAAATTGTTCATTGATGCCATAGTTAGTAGGTGCATGTGTCTACTAAGTGCATCAAAAATTTTATTTTATTTTCCTTTAATGTGTTGAATTTCAAAATCGAACTCGCTTAGAAAAGCCAGCCACCTTGCTTGCCTTCCATTCAAATTCGACTATTCAAAAAGATACTTCAGCCCAATGTGATCCATTTTCAATACAAACCTTTTTTCAAGAAGGTAATGTCTCCACATTCTTAGAGCATGAATTATGGCATCGAGTTCTAAATCATGCGTCGCATAGTTTACTTCATGCGTTTTCATCTTTCTAGATTCGTAGCCAATTACTGAACCGTCTTGCGTTAGCATGCCACCCAAAGCATCCTTGCACGCATCCGTGCATACAACAAAGTCTCCAAATGGATCAGCCACTTTTAGGATAGGAGCGGAAGTGAGCAACTGTTTCAGCTTTGCGAAACTTGCTTCACACTTGGCGGTCCAAAGAAACTTAACTTCTTTTCTCTGCAACGAGGTAATGGGATGGGATACTCTGGAAAATCCTTCAATAAATTTCCAGTAATATCCGGCCAATCCCATGAAAGAGCGGACATCACTTACATTCTGGGGAGTGGGATAGCTCATTGTGGCCTTAATCTTGTCGGGATCCACCACAATTCCTTATGCTGATATAATGTGACCCAAGTATTGTATTTGGTCCTTATAGAAGCCACACTTGGATAATTTTGCATAAAGCTGATTTTCTCATAGAATCTGCAGCACCAACCTTAGGTGTTCCTCATGCTCTTTTTCATTCTTCGAATAGATAAGTATGTCATCAATAAACACTACAAAAAATGTATCCAAGTACTTGTTGAAAACATTATTCATCAAGCACATAAATGTGTCTAGTGCATTCGTCAAACCGAATGGCATCACCACAAATTCATAACGTCCATAGTGAGTACGGAAAGCTGTTTTATGTACATCTTCCTCCTTGATTCTGATTTGGTAATAACCCGGTCTTAGATCAATTTTTGAAAATACGGTTGCACCCCCAACCTTATCGAACAGATCATCTATTCTGGGTAAGGGATACCGATTCTTGATGGTTACTTTGTTCAGCTGTCTGTAATCTATGCACAGCCAGAAAGTGCTATCTTTCTTCCTTAGAAAAATTACTAGTGCTCCCCATGGGGATATGCTCAGACGGATATATCCTTTTTCTAGCAGCTCCTACAATTGCGCTTTCAGTTCAATTAGTTCAGGTGTACTCATCTGATAGGGTGCCTTAGAATTTGGTATTGTTCCTGGGGATAGGTCTATGGTAAAATCCAGCTCTCTTTTTAGAGGTAACTTCAGAATTTCCTTTGGAAACACATCCTCCAATTCAGCCAAAACAAGATGTTTCGTAAAATCTGAAATTTCACTTTGCTGATTTTATGTCATGTGGACAACATACAATTTGCAACCTTTTCGTGCATTGCTTTTTATTTGAAGAGCAGAAATTTCTCATAACTTCACTGCTCTTAATATTTCTTGAATCTTTTCAGGACGTCCAACATCATTCATGAAAGTGATAGTTTTTTATAACAGTCAATAACAACCCTATGTTTTTCCATCCAATCCAAACCGATGAGCAAATAGTATGATCCTAATGGAAAAATATTTAAATCTGCACTGGTATAGGATTCATTCAGCTTGAAGGGACACTGATTAACTACATCTGAAACTTTGCTTTTTGTCCCTGTTTCCATTTGAACTATCCACAGTTGCATATATTTGTTTTCACTAAGCTTGCATGACTCACACAGTTTCAGGTCTATGTAACTCTTACATGCACCAGAATCAATCAAAATACACACGGGTGTCCCGGAGAGCATACATTTAACCTTGATTATAGAGGCTTGATGTTCTGCTTGATGGTTGTTCAATGTAGCGTAGATTTTTGGAGTCCTTGCTATGTCTTGGACTGTGGAAGCCTCTTGAAGTTTTTTCACTGATCTGTTTTGATATTTCTTGTGAGGACAATCATGCCATCTATGATATCCTCCGCAGCCCCAGCAAGTGAGTGGTGGTTTACCTGATGTATGTTCCGGTTTTCTGGTGCCTTCAATGTTAAAATTTTTAGTGGGAAGAACAAATTTGGATTGTGGCTTGCTGCCTTCAAACTTGTTGTTGAAAGGTGCCCTTGAAACTTGGTTTGTGAACTGGTTGTGCTTGTGTCCTTTCTGCATGTTCTCAGATTTGGTTTTCTTCTTCTCATTCCACCTTTTTGACACTTCAGCTATGTTCTTCCCCTGCTCATAGCACAGTCTTGCTTTTCTGAAAGCATCTTCTCAGGTCTTAGGATCGTCAAACTCTAACCGATCCTTGTACCCAAACGGAAAACATTTCAAAAAGCAATGAATTCTTACTTTCTCATCTTAAATGTAAGGAACATACTTGAGCAAGTCAATAAATTCACTGATTAATTCCTCCATGGTTTCTTGTCCTAACTTAAGGTCGTAGAAATATTTTACCTTTTTATCAAAGTACCTTTCAGATAGGTACTTATGTTTGAAGAATGTTGTGAATGTTTTCCATTTTACCTTTTTCTCTTTGATCGAGGGGGTTAGGTTGAGATCGTCCCACTAAGCCGAAGCCTTACCCTATAGTTTGAAAACAACAATCCTATCCTTGATGATGTTGGAATAATCGAACATGCATAAATATTTCTCCATGTCTCTCAGCCACTGTTCTACTACTTCTCCGGTTTTAATCTCTCTGTTAAAAGTATGAGGCTTGATCTTTCTCAAGTCTGATGTAGATGACTTACTCTTCCAAACTTCTTTTTCTTCTTAGGAAGGTACTCTTCAGAATCTTCGCCATGTGACTCCTCATCACTGACGTCCGTATTATAGCTCACAGAAATTCATGGAGGTGTAGTCTTAAATTTTGAATTTATTTTTGTGACTAATTTCTTTACATGTTCCTCCGGTGTTGGGAGGTGACTGTTTTTTCTTTCTCGGTCAATTTTCGCAGCAGGATAGCATTAATTTCTTGTTGTTCTTCAAATGTTTTAATGTTATCTTCTTTTATGCTCATTATCTCATCTTTTAGACTTTTGACTGTTTCCAACATATTGCTGGATGTTGTCACTCCTTCGGGAGAGTTCTGGTTTCTCCCTTGTCTACTGGCCATTTCTCCTTGCTGACTAGATGTTTCCATAGCCAGCTTCCCTTCATGTTCTGTAGAATGTATTTCTACCATTTATTGTTTCAGCCACCGAGTTGTCTAAGTGTGGCCAATCAGTTGTTTGTTAGAAGTTATAAACAACAATTTATTTAATGAAACAAAACTCAAACAGTATGCTACAGGAAGTTTAATTATTTATTTATGAAAATTTTAAAAAAGAACACAGTAATCACGCTGTAGTTGGGGTTTTAGCCCCTGCTTGTGCAAATGAGCACCAGTTAAGGATTATGGAATCCTTAAAAACAGTATGGAAGTAAACAACAATAAACTAAGTACAAATTATTGAAACAAATGACATTAAACAATAAACCTGAGCTTAAACACATGCATAAAGTAAAATATAACTTGAAGTAACAAATGATACACTTGAGAAAACTATGAAATAAAGAATCTTTTTATTATTATGGGCAAGCAAAGGGCTTGCAAAAAATAAATTTACCTCGAAGATGAGGCTGGTGGAGTTCTGGTGGTGTGCTCAGGAGCTCCTTAGTTTGGTAATCTTCTCTCTGATGCTTGGATGGTGGCTAAAATTTTTATCTTAAGGGAGGCCAAAAGGCATAAAGATGGATGGCTTAAGGCTTTGGAAAAAATTCAGCAGCATGAGGGTAGAGTGATTAAGGATATGGAGATGAGGGGCCTCCACCCCTTTTTATAAACTTGGATTAGGGTTTTAGGGCTTTTTAGGGTTTTTGCCCTATTTTCCCTTTTTTTTTCTTTTCTTTTGGGTTTTATTCCCTATTTGTTTGATTTTGACCCTCTTTTGGGGTTTTAGTATGTTTTTGAGGGAATTTTTGGGTATTTTTAATATCCATTTGGGTTTTATAGGGTTTTGGAGGCAAGGTTGGTAGGAAATTTGGTCAACAGAGGTGTATGTCCAAAGGGATGAGTTAGTGAGCACTTTTTGGGTGTTAACAAATTGCCCCCTGATGTATGAGGGCAAGAGCTCAGCGTATGGCCGATGGACATCATAAGTATTGTGGTTTTCCTGGGTAATAAGCATTGGGATGTAGAAGAGCACGAACTTGTTGGAGACCGGAACACGGGGTCTGTACTGACTGCCAAGAACTAAAAATACATGTCTTACTGAGGAGTATCTCAACATATGGACGAGGTGGGCATACCCATGCTCATTTTCAAAATATAATAATGGGGTCCATGAAAGGGGACCAGAACAATACATGAGAGAACTTTTGTGTACATCATATTGGTCCAAAGGGGGACCAGAACAATACATGAGAGAACTTTTGTGTACATCATATTGGTCCAAAGGGGATGCAAATTTGGAACATACCCATGGCCTAACCATGGTTGATGCAAAAAAACTGATACACTGGAAAACACTCATCACTCTGATTGTGGTACCGAAATGACTGATAAAGATGTTGGATCTGAAGGTGTCCAATAAATGTGAGTCAAAGAAGCATGTCACTGGGGTACTTCCATGAAACTGTCGCCATGTGCAACCCATATATCTACAGGAACATATGACTGGTTGTTTCCTCTAGTAGACTCATGAATGTGCTGGAGCCAGGTGACATCCGGGGTCTTCTACGAATAATTGAAATGACCGATACCCTGTACGAATCTCAACGATGCAATCAAGGTGTTGACGTCGAGCATGCGAGAAACAATCATTTGGAGAGGCGCTAAGGACTCTTTTCAAAATGATCTGTAGGCACTCACAGCTGATGGCGATGAGTCCAAGGCACAGGGACCTCTGGGTCTATCCTCTGCAATAGATTAGTTGGCGTTGATAGAGGGAGACCTTGCAACTACCAAAGCAATGATGTTTCCTTGATAGGAGCACGAGGTGTACAACCGAGATGTGATAGTACTGATGGTGGGACTGGCATACTGTGGGGATGGGGAATACTTGGGGTCATAGAGTGGGAGGACTCAAACTTCCTTTATCCAAAGCGTGATGACATGGATGACGTGGCAGCATATGAAATTGACTTTAGGTATGGGGATAATAGCCTAAAGGATCCAGGATAAATACTGTGACGGGAAAGACTCAGGGGGGCATACTTATGGGTCATATCTGTAGACTCTCAAGGTGACATTTTGTAGAATGCTTTGAACAAAGGCGACCAAGCTAGGGAAGCTGCCATAACAATGCGATTATATATGTGCTTTGGTGTGGTGCCGAGAGGCACCATTGGGGCTTTCTTCATGGTTTAAGGAACTCGAAGAAGGGGTGAAAGTATGCTAAAAAAATGGTATTGTCTTGTGGATTTGTGCGAGGCCAGGACAGTTAATGCTCGTAGGTGCTTTCAATTTTAAGGAGTCTGAAAGCGATAAGAAAACTATGAAATGGTGGATACGTACCGTATTGTGGATTTGTACGATCCCAGGACGGTGATTGCTCATGGATGCTTTAACTTTTAGAGAGTCTGAAAGCAGTAAGAGGACTCCAAGGGGGTGGTTTTTGTGTGTTAGTCTTCAAAGCCCGAAAAAGGCATAAAAGGATGCAGTGAAGAACTCTTCTAGCCAATGTGACTAGAGTATTCCTTTTTCGTAATTAGTCTACAAGGTCCGGAAAATGGGCAAACTTATACCAAGTAGATGCCCTTTCAGATACTTTTAGTGAGCATGAAAGGAAGCAACAATTCTCGGTGATCTTTTCATTGTTTTAGGAGTCAGAAAAGAGCTTAACAGATACTCCCTAAGTGCCTTTTTCGTAAAGTAATTTCTCGGCCCGAAAAAGGGATAAACTTATACCAAACAAAAGTGATGGTGAGGCAAGGAGGAAGTGTTCGATCAAGGGATGAATATGGGTATCCATTAGTGTGATAGGGTGGGAACACTGATGGGGCCTCCTTGCGAGTTGATGAATGACAACAAAACAATGGCATAATGGCAGTATGGATGGAGTGGATGGCTCATGGATAGGCTGTGATGCACGGACTTCTAAAGACTCGGCAGCGGCTGATGTGGTGTGCAAACTGAGGCAGCAAGGTGTAGGGACATAATGTAAAAAAATATTTTAGGTGAGGGCGAGAAACGATCTCTAGCATTATTTTGAGTGTGGAAAACTGAATCCAACGATATAAAGAATGTTAGAAACGGACAACGACAAAGTGGCATGCGAACCGAGGTGACGAGAGCACTATAAAAAATGTCTAAACAATTTAAAGGTGAGAGTGAGAAATGGTCTCAAGCATTATCATGAGCGTGGAAAATTGAATCCGACGATATAAAGAATGTCAAAAACAGGAAACGGCTGAAGTGGCACGCAAACTGAGGCAACGAGGGACATGTGAAAAATGCCCCAAAAAATTTAGGGGTGAGAATGAGAAATGATCTCAAGCATCATCACAAGCATGAAAAACTGAATCTGACGATATAAAGAATGTCAAAAACAGACAACATCCAAAGTGGCACGCAAATCGAGGCGATGAGGGGCATTAAAATATGCCCGAAAAAGGTGCCGGTGAAAAATGTAAATTGACTGAACCACCGCAAAGTTCTAGCTACGCTGAGTGCATTGGTATCAACGGTTTGAGAAATGGGCCTCGAATGATCCCGTAATGGCGAAAGGAGGATAAGGCCAATGTCTATAAATAGTAAGTGGTTCCCCATAATAGATGTCATTTTTGCGTGGTGAGTTTGACAGAGCATTAGAGGAGGTCAGAGGTAAAAGTTGAGTTTGTGGGAGATTTCACCGGTGGATTTGCATTCTGGGAGTTGCAGGTAAGAGCCCATGTCCTTAGCTTTGTCATTTAAGAGTTTTTGTATTTTTTAAGGTCTCTAGGGGGTCGTACTGACAATAAATGGGAACCTACGTGGCATAGCGCAGGTTCCAGATGGTTTGGTGTGGTCTGTACCATGGAAATGGGGGGGATGGCTACGCTGCAAAGCACGTTTTTCTTCGCCAAAGCTGCAGTTTAGGCCGCACTGGGGTATCCAGAAAACTGTGGTGTGCCCCGTGGTTGGACCCATGCTGGTTGCGCTCTGAAGCACGGATTTCGAAGGGGAAAACATGCTCCAGGGAACAACCAGGGGGTGGTTCAGTCTGCGGTGTGGATTGCGGCTTTCTGAGTGGAAAGTGCGGTGTGAAGCACAGGGAAATGGTTGGTGAATGCGTTCTGGAACGCGCATTTCATGGGAGAAAGCACATTCCGGAGGGCTGTGTTTTTATTTTTATTTTAGATGGGGATCTAATGAGCTTTATTGTTGTTATTAGAAGGATTCCATAGGTTGGATGGCGAGAGTGGGAGATTCCTCCCAAAATCCATAGGAACATCCGGACAGATTGAGGGGTTTGGGAGGCATTAGCTGATAGTGGGCTCCTAAAATTTGCACAGATCCCGTATATGTGTTCAACACCTCTATTGCTGAACAAGTTAGTTGAGTTCTGGGATTCTGACATCTAGGATTTCATGATCCAGGGCAAGCGGCTAGATCTAACCCTAGCCGATGTATATATCCTGACTGGGTTGCCCCAGTTAGGTATGGTTGCCGAGACTCAGCCGAGGAGGCCAAGGAATATATCCATGGAGACTTTACTAGAGAGACATTGTTTGCTTTTAGTGGTGGTGAGTGGTTCTTCACTCATGTTGTGTGACATAGAGAGCCTGGTTACGTAGGCTATTGCAGCGGAAGTGGTACGGGTTTTGGGTTCCCATGGCCCTAACCGGATCATGGGAGGGAAGATGTTATTGATAGAGGGCATCCTTAACGAGACGTACTATGCATGGGGATAGATGTATTTGACCACTGTTCGGTGAGAGCTGAGCAAGGTCCAGCACCTGGGGAAGGAGTTTTGTTTCCCATCTTTTCTGTGTGCTTTTTTCTTTGAGCAGGTCCAGATGCTTCGACCTCACAGAGCCATATGGGTGGCGCTCCCAACTGAGCTGCAAATGCGGCGATGGGGCGACATGATGACTCGTAGGGGTGGAGGGTTAGTGGATGCAGATACTGGTATCCATCGAGGATTATCCATACACCGGGATGGACTTTCGTGGGGATCCAGAGATATTGAGACCTCTTGGCTAGGCTTGGGGCCCAGCTGGTATGTTTGTTTTATTTCAGTTCGACAGGTTTCATGTATGATATCATTTTGTAGTTGCTAGACCTGTATTGACATTTTGGTGTTTTTGTTTGGCAGATGTGGGACCATTACCACTTCCAGGTCATAGGCTATGGCGAGGGCATGTGGAGGGGGTGGACCCAGTCGAGCATGGACAGGGTCATCGCCGAAGTGCTGCAGTTACTCTATGTGTTTTGAGGTAGGGGATTTATTTGCTCCTGGAGGGGATCTCGAGCGATGGCTGGAAGCATTTGGATCAGGAGCTGATCGATATTTGTTATGATGCTCCACAGGAGTGGAGGCCTATTATGCGGTGCATTGTGATGGCTACACAGACCGTGAGAGCATTTGCTCGAGGGGATGTACCTTATCTTGGGGAGGATGAGGAGGATGAGGAGCCGGAGGAGGAGGATCCTAAGGAGGGGCTTCCTGAGGAGGAGCTGGGAGAGGATGAGGAGGCAACACGGGAAGCTGCGGCTGCTGCCACTGAGGCAGGGGGGTTTGCAGGTGATGATGATGATGATGAGGACTACCAGGAGGACTCTGACTAGGTAGTTGACAGGGCTACCACCACTGTGATGATCATGTGGGATTTTGTATATATGACTCATGATATTTACCAATGATGTTGTTGGGGCTCCTCACTGTGTCTATATGTATATTTTGGTATAGTGGGTACTTATGACATTTTCATGATGATATATATATATATATATATATATTGATGGCACATGGATGCCTTTTTTGATGATGTTTTGCTTTCTATGCACGTGGATGCACCTAGCATGATGTTTGTGTTATATGCACATGGATGCAATTATGTTTATGCACATGGATGTAATTATGGTTGATTTTATTTTTTGATATATTTTTTTTAAATGATATTGTTATGGACATATGGATGGTATGTATCATTGGTGCCCTACATATGGTGATTCGTGTGCTATTCTAGAATATTATTAGCCATTTGGTCTGCTACACTATTTTGATTGTGTGGGATATGAGTGAATGTAATGGATTCAAATTGTCTGATCATTTGTTCAGTGCGCAGGAACTTTCTAAAAAGGTAAGGATCCCATACCTGGTAACAGTTGTTGAATTGAGTGACAAGCAGCTGGGAGTCAAGAAAAAAATGTAGGTAACTTATGCCCATATGGAGGGCAGCGATCAATAGACCGGCCATGGCATCATACTTAGCCTGGTTGTTGGTAGCAACACCTATGCACACTCCATCAAGGTGGATGAGCTCGTGTGAGGGGGAATATAAGACCCAAGCTACAGAGGCGAGGTTCAGGGACCAACGACTTGTGCCATCGGCAAAACCAACGTATTGTAGTGGGAGGGAGCCCATCTGTGATCATGCAGGGTAATCAAAATGTAAGGTCGTGGATAAAAAAAAGGGTGGGAAACAAAAAAAGGGGGAATGAAACTGTACAAAAGGGGACTAGTGGGTCCTGAAAAAGGTGTTATGGGTAGAAGCATTTAAGGTAGAACCCATTCTGAGTGTTACACAAAGGGGTCCCTTCAAAATCGGTGAGGATGTATGCCCCATGTCCCAAACAGGTATGCATGATGTATGGTCCTTGCCACATGGATTCAAATTTTCCTTTCCCGATCTTATCGTGTGCTTGGTCATAGACTAGTATAAGGTCTCCTTCCCTGAAATTGTGTGGGTGAACGTGTTTATCGTAACCCACTTTGGAGTGGTTTTTTGCAGCTTTAATGGTTTGAAGGGTCGTTTGGTGATCCTCGTTATCCTGTTCCAAAAGGATTAGACGTTGTTCAAGTGGGGAGGTGTCAGGAAGGAGTTCTACAACTATGTGAAGGGAGGGAATTTGGCACTCTATGGGGAGAACCGATTCGACGCCGTGGACCAAGTGAAAGGGGGTGAACCCTGTGGCAGTCTTAGTGGAAGTACGATAAGCCCAAAGTGCTGGAAATAACATGTGATGCTAGTTGGACTTATGGTGATCGACGGTACGCTGAAGAATGGTCTTGAGTATTTTATTGATGGCCTCGACCTGACCATTCCCTTGAGGGTAATAGACGGAATATTATTGATGCTTGAATTTAAGGAGGATGGACAGTTCCTTCCAGATGGCATCTTCAAAGTGGTTGTCGTGGTTAGACACAAGTTGTTGGGGGACATCGAATTGAGTAATGACATGATTAAAGAAGAAACGAGCTGCGGTGTCAGATTTAGAGTTGAATGTGGGCATGGATTCATCCCATTTGGTGAAGTAATCCACAATGACAATGATGTGCTTATGGCCACCTGCCGAGGTTGGGTTGCATTCCATGAAATCAATGGTCCATTTGCAGAAAGGGCCAACAGTGATGACTAGGTGAAAGGGGGTGGGTGGGGTCCTTTCCTTGGGTGCAAAGAGATGGTAGTTGCGACAATGTTTTACTGCAGTGATATAGTCAGTGAAAAGGGAGGGCCAAAAATATCCGGCACGGATGAATTTTTGGGCAATGGCCATCCCTGAAAAATGTCTACCACAAGCTCCACTGTGGCAATCATTAATGACTTGTTCGACCTCATCGTGGGTGAGGTAGCAACATAAAATGCTGTCAATACCGTGACAGTATAACATGAAGTGTGATTACATACGCGTCAACGCTCATCGCAGTCAAGATCCAGTCGAAATTTCTGAGTGCGAAGGTACACCAAGATATTGCCTTACCAAGGGTCATCTGAAGAAATGATAAATAAATGATCATTCAGGAGATTGATCTGAATGGGGACTAAAGTGGATGACGATGGCAAGTCTGTCATAAGTTTTTCCAAAGCAAGGGCCTTGACGCTTTTTAGTGTTGTAAACGTAAGGTCATATTCTTGGACAATAACAACCCACTTAGCCACACGGCCTTGAAGTAGATGACGACTCAGTAAGTAAACCATAGGATTAGAGTCGGCCACAATAGTAGTTGTGCTCAGCAATATATAGTGATGGAGCTTTTGTATGGAGAAGAGGACAGCTAGGGCCAACTTCTCTTCAGGAGGGTAACACAACTATGTGCTAGACAATGTTTGGCTCATGTAGTAGATTACATGCTCTTTTTGTGCACTATCTTCTTGGACGAGCACCCCAGAGATTGCGTATTCAGATGCCGAAACGTACAGGATAAAATCATTGGAGAAATCCAGTGGGGAGATCAAAGGGGCATTAGTTAGGGTTGTTTTAAGGGCTGTAAAGGCTGCTTGAGCTTGCTCGTCCCAGACAAAGGGGCTATGGGTACGGAGTAAACGGAGGAAGCCATGGACCGTTGTGGCATATTCAAGAACAAAGCAGCGGAGAAAGTTGGCTCTCCCTTATAGACTCTGTAACTGACATACGATGCAAGGGGGGGTAGGTCCAAGATGGATTGGAATTTTAAGGGGTTGACAATTATCCCTTTCTGTGACACAATGAATCCTAACAACTGTCCTGCAGGAACAAAAAAGACACACTTGAGAGGGTTCAAGCGGATTCTGTATTTGCGGCAATGGAGGAAGAATTGCCGAAGATCGTTTAAGTGGTTAGATCATTCTTTGGAGCGAGTGGTAAGGTCATCTAGGTAAATCAGGATGATGAGTTAGGTCGTGGAAGCAGTATGTCATGGCTCAGTGGAAAGTGGCACCCACATTCTTTAGACCAAATGGCATGACCCGGTAGGAAAAGGTTCCCCATGGGGTAGTGAACGCATTTTTATATTGGTCTTCTTTCCGATTGTGTATTTGGTTATATCCAGAAAAGCCGTCAATAAAGGAGAGGACTTCATGTCTGGTGCAAGCATCAACAAGCTTGTCGATGAAAGGTGTGGGAAAGCTGTCTTTGGGACATGCTTGATTGAGATCTCAAAAATCTATGCAAACACGGAGAGTGACCTGTTTTTTGTTGACAGGTATAGGGTTGGACACCCAGGTGGTGTAAGCGATGGGATATATGAACCCAGCTTTCCAGAGCTTCTCAATTTCAGTTTTAACTGTGGGGAGCTGCTATATCCGTGTCCGAATATACTCAGTGATTATTCAAGTGAATAATCCTCCAATGGAAAATAACTCCATTTGATAAAATAATAGTATATAATTGATGATGATAAATTACAAAGGATATGGTTGCCTTAAATATGGCTTGGCCATCACATATTGAAGAGACACTTCTCTTCATAAACTATATTTTAATATTATTAACTACTATTAGGAATAGTTACCTATTTGTTACTTTTTATTGTTGTAGCATTGCTACTCTCTTAGAAAGGCTTTGTCCTCAAAGCCTTATAATTTTGTCGCACTGTTCTTTGTGATGTTGTGGCTGCCGAAACATGTCGATGCGAACTGCTAAGTGTAGAGCATAACTTCCGATATGTGGACGGATCAATCCATCCCAAATTGATTTGTTGTGGACTGATGGGATTCCCTACTGATGTGTCGTTAGGAGATTTGATCACATTAGTACCATTATCTTTCAACATTTCCCACTTTTTCAAATATCAGTTTTTATGGTTGGGGTGTCGATAGGGAACTTTCGCAATATCATTTTCGTTTACGAATGTCGCCTTTAGAGCATTGATCTGAGTTGGAAGTTGTATTTTCGTCTCTTGAGGATTTAATTTTTTGTTCTGTATCTTTTCCAACTTGTTTTCTAACAGCTTATTATCATTTTGAAACTTCTTAATCAATTCGACTTGCGATTTTCTGTCATCTTCAAATGTCTTAAGTTGTTCCTTAAGATCTTCATTATGACTTCTGATACAACTATTTTCTTCCTATTTGTCTAGAAGTTTCCCTTCAATGTCGTCCATAGATTGTTCTATCTTTCGACTATTTTTCAACTTCTTAATTTTTGTGACTAATATCTTGTTAAGATTTCTTAGTCTAAAAATTTCTTCAGCATTGTTAGATAATGCTTTATTACTCTTCGCGATCTCTGACTTATGTGTCTTTTTAGAGTCGTCATTTTGTTGTTGAATAACTTTTATCTGTTGTCGACACTGGCCGACCTCTGATTCTTGAATTTCTAATTTATGTTGTAACTGCATTAGTTCTTCATCTTTGTCACTAATGATTTTGTTCAAGCGTATTATTTCTGCTTCGTAATTATTTATTTCCTTCTTTATATCTTGATTTTTCAATCTCTGATTGAAATCACTTTCATCTTTTAATTCCTTGATTTGCGCACATAATTTTTCTATGTGATTTTTCTGGTTGGACATTGTGTGTTCATTGAACCGTTCTTGTATCTTATGTAGTTCAATCTTTATTTCTGATTGTGTATTAATGTCTCGTAATTCTTCATTATCTTTTCGATAGCGCTTTAACTTGGCTTCTAATTTCTCTATTTGTAGTCGCAACCCAGCTTCCATGGTCTTCGACTTCTTTTTTTTTTTCAAGTTTGTCTTCCTTTGACTATTTTTTTCAATGATAATCAGTCTTCTTTTGATTTTGATTTTTCTGATAATAGCGCGTCTCGACTTCTTGATGATTGCTTTGAACTCTTCTTGATTTGTTCTTCTCTTTTCTTCAATAATTATCACAAAATCTTGACTTCTTTCTTATTAGGTCAAATAACCCCTTCTTCTTCTTTTTTTTCAAAAATAATTATTATTTCAATAATAATTATTATTTCTTTTAAATAATAATAATTATTAATTACTTAATTAATAATATTATTATTTATGTTTTATATAAACTATATATAGTTTAATATATATATACATATATATATATATATATTTTAAAATTAAAATATTTAAACAAATATAATAATATATTATAATGTTTAATATTTAATTTTTTATGTTTTAGGTTAGGGTTTCAATGGCCTGGGGAGCAGGAGCGGCCGGAGTAGATGGGTGGGAGGAGGAGGAGCGGAAGTTGGAAGGGGAGGCAGAGACGGCGTGGAGGGAAAAGGTGGACGCAGCAGGGAGGAGTCGACAGAAGTTGTGGAGGATAGAGGGGTGAAGAGGGATGGTAGGTGAAACTGGAAGGAAGGGCGTGGGGAGTGACGAGGGTGCTGGCGGGTGCAACGTGGAGCAAGGAGAAAAAGGAGGGTGGTGCGGGATGCGTGGGGGAAGAGCGTTGGAGCGTGCAGGTAATGGAGGGGGGAATGCGCATGGAGTTAGATGTGGGTGCCGAACGCAGGTGGAGGTGGTAGGAATTTGGACGCGGAGGGGAATTGTAGTGGAGTGGAGAACGTGGAGGGAAAAGCGGTGTGACAGACGCTGTGAGAAATGGCGCGAAGGCGTGGGGGATGGGTAGCGGGGAGGCCACGTGGAGAGAAGGATGGACGAGGAGAGTGGGCGTGCAGGCGGTGGGAGGATGCAGGCGTGGGGGTGGAGCAGCGCGGGGTGGAGGGGGCGTGGAGTGAAGAGAAGAGGGACGCGCAGGTGGAGGAATGAGGGGTTGCAGACAAGCAGGAAGGAGTAACGCAGCAGGGGGAGGTGCTGTAAGAAACTTTGTGAGGAGAGGAGTGAGCTGACAAGGGAGTAGGTGGAGATAAGTGGACGGCCGTCGGAGCAGATGGGTGGAGAGGGATGAATGGTCAAAATCCAATCTCGGTCAAGGACCGATACCTCAGAGAAACTCCGAACTGATTAGACAAAGTCTAAAAATTTTGGCCAAAGGCCGGATCAGTGAACTTGCTCTGATACCAATGCTATATCCATGTCCGGATATACTCAGTGATTATTCAAGCAAATAATCCTCCAATGGAAAATAACTCCATTTGATAAAATAATAGTATATAATTGATGATGATAAATTACAAAGGATATGGTTGCCTTAAATATGGCTTGGCCATCACATATTGAAGAGACACTTCTCTTCATAAACTATATTTTAATATTATTAACTACTATTAGGAATAGTTACCTATTTATTAATTTTTATTGTTGTAGCAGGAGCTTGGAGGAGTGAATTGGTATCTGCTTCTGGGGGACAGGTGGGACCTTAGGCCATGTGTCGATGTGGTGTTCAATGATAGTAGGATCTAGGTCGGGAATCTCGATATAAGACCAAGCAAAGATGTCACGAAACTCCTGAAAAAGTTGTTTGGCTTCCCCGATTTCATATTTTGTACAAGTGGCCCCTAAGGTGATAATATCGGGTTGGCCACTTGGGCGAGCAATGTCTACTTGTCTGATGGGAGAAATATTTTCCATATTTCCTTCCTCAAAGGCGTTGGGGGCAGGAATAGGATTCTTGAACCAATCGACCTTCTCGAGGTGAAAGTATTTTGTTTCAATTGCAAATTCGTTGGCTGCAATAGGGGTGGACTCACTGGGGATGAAATATGATCGATGGTGCATGTCATCCCATGGGTAGTCTAGTTCTGTAAGGGCTTCGAGGATTTCCTCGTCGCTGTGGAAGTGCTGGGAGATCAAGTCATACAAGGGAAGGGTAGGTGTTGGAGGAGAGTTAGTTCTATCGACTGTAGAGATCATATATATGGTATTGAATTCTTCCAAAGGGGAAGGTGTTGGAGGATGAATTTCTTCAATAGCGGGAGGTGATGTTTCCAGGTCAAAATTATTCAACTCATAGAGGGCTGCTTTATAATTTGGGAGGTTGGGGCAGTGGTGTGAGTAGTGACCATATATTATACATATGGCGCAAGCATGATTAGTACGTAATTCCTTGTTGCGCTAATGGGATGGGGGGTTTAGTATAACTACGGGGATGTTGGGGTCATCATCCAAGGTCTGCATGTGTTTTTGGAGATTGGGTAACTAAAGAAAGTTGTGGGTAGCGTGGTCGATGTCATCACACAAGGAGCACTTAGGGGGTGCTCGAGGGGGTGGTTGGGGTGCCACTGGTTTTATTGTCGATTGGGCGGTATAGTTTTGTGGGCCTCTACCCCCAGTGTTTTTTGGTGGTGGTGGGGGAGGTTGTGTAACCGATGTGGATGCTGCACCAGAAGGGGGATAGTTGGGCATGTTCACCACTCCTGGTGGTCGGTGGTTGGAATTTTTAATAGGTTGAACTGGTTGAAGAATGACCTGTGGTGTTGGTGTAGGATTAGGGGCGGGTGAATACCACACGAGTAGTATGAGAGTTAATCCAGGGAGGTTCAAAGTGGCCATTACTGGTGAAATTATCACTCCAGATGGTGGAAATAAAAATGGGATCGTATGGATGGGCATCGTCCCAATGTAATTTGGTACCGATGGTGGTTGCGGTGGTAAAGGCGGTTGCTGTTTGGGCGTTGTGTGGTTGGAGGAAATTGTGCAAAGATCTGATATCTCGGTTATATTTAGAGTGGGAAGAATGGAATGGAACATGGAAGTCATAGGTGGCTCCAAGTATAACTCGGGTCCGACTGTGGAGACTAGCAATGTAGGGGAATTGTGCATGGGTTGTTCGATCATGGGGAGAACATTCTTGGGAGCAACTGGGGCATTGGGATCGTTGTATGTTATTTGGTCAATTTTGACCACATTTCCCTCATGGGGGAACATCATGATGTGGAAGACGGATGAATAGATGGCCTTCATAGCATACATGTAACTACGACCAAGTAAGAGATTGTAATCAAACTGTGCATTGATAACCTCTATATCGATTAGGACTATTTTTCCCACTAGCTGAATGGGAACGTTGGTCAAAAGGCCCTGAGGTTGGGCTGCGCAACCATCATAAGATCTTAATGCAGTTGTTGATGGTTGTAGAGTGGGGGATCCAAGCTTCTTCCAAACAAACATCGACATAACGCAAGTGGAGGCGCCTTCATTGATGATGCATCGATGGATGACTAAGTTCTGAACTGATATAGAGACTTGGAAGGGTAATGTTGAAGGCAACCGTGGTTTGGGTTGGTCTAAGTCAAATGCCATCAGTTGAGAGTCATTAGGGTCTATTGTGCCAATGGCAGATAACAACAGTTTCCTCTGTAGTTCTTTAGGACTTCCAATGCAGACATAGCCACGGGGGATTGCGCTAGATCATCTATGATATTATAATTTGCTGTGGCACAAGTGTTAGGATTGTTGTTGATCCATCATAGTGGGAAACGAGGGGATTTAGGGACCCCATCACCGTGTGGTGGGGGTATGCGTAAGGATTGATATGTGGGGGTAGCAATATCAACGGGGGGGTTTTGGGATTAGGTCCGTATTGATTTCGATGCGTTTGAAGGTTGACGTCAGTTGATGACATCATGAGGAGATGGTGAGTACCCAAATCTGTGGGTTGGTTTGTCTATGTAGCATATGTGATTTGCTGAAGTGGTTGTGCGATTCCTTAAGGAGGAGGTAGTGGTTGAGCGTTTACTACTCCTTGCATGGGAAAGGGATTTTGCAGCACCATGGAGGGTGGCTAGGGGTTGGGTTGTGTAGGAGGAGTAGCTTGTCCTTGGCGTTAGGCGTCGTCCGTCCAGAGTTGACGGGCACGATCTAAATGCGAAAAATTGTGTGTATAGTGGTCGTATACCCCACATATGGAACAAGGATGACTCGTTCGTAGGTTGGGATTCTTGCCATGACGAGGTGGTCTGTCGAGGTTTTGGTCAGGTGGGGCGGTGTTGTTATTATTGGGGGGGTTGGTTGTTGACCGCCTTGGTCCTAAGGTTGGTTAATCCTCCTATTCCGTCCTTTGCCCCTATTCTGTTGGCCTTGTTGGTTGTGTGGAGCAGGCTGATTTTGCTGTGGGTGTTGTTGGGTGTAAACTTTCCCTTGGGGATTGGGAGGATTCTGTGGTTGAGCAAGTGGTGCAGGTGCCGACGGTGGGTAGTAACCGAGATGTGCTTGAGGTTGGGCTAGAGCTGGTGAGGTCAGTTGTGGATGATAAATTGGAGGAACTAGTGGTTGCGCAATTGGGGCTTGCAGGGGCTAGCAAGCCTGCTGGAGTTAGGGGTGTGAATGGGTGGGTGGAGCTGGGTGTTGATCAAATGTAGGTTGTCCCATAGGAGAATTATAAGGTGGGGGTGCATGGCCATAACACTGTGGTGGGCATGATGGTCCATGGATATGATGAGTTCTAATGACCGAGGCGTATGAAGTAGTAGCTCCAGAATGGGAAATGGCGCGTGAGAGGTTGAGGCCACTAGTTGCAGACATAGCTGTGTACGGTTGAGGGCGTGATGCCACATGCCCGATGATACCATCAGCAGCATGGGATGCCTCGGGAAAATCTCTCCAAGCTAAGTCGACATGGGATGCATCAGGTAAAATAGAATATAGATAATCAGACTGAGCATAGATGAGGTCAAACTGTTGAGCTTTGAGAATTGCTTCTTCCTCAGACTGGGGTCGCTCGGATGCCACATCCTTCGCGATGGTTGGTATGAGAGATTTGAGGAACCAATATAAAAAGATTCTGTCATCCAACTTAATCTTGCATAACGTACGTCATTTATGCCATTCATGGATGTGGTCCATGATGTGTGTGGTGGTGTTCTGTCTGCAAGACAAGAGGATCTCTACACCGGCATCGTAACAAATAGGTAGCTGGAAGAATTACAGGAAAGTGGAGGCAAGAAATGTGAATGTAGGTGGGTCCCATGAGGTTGGTCAATATACCACTTGGCTACAGCTCCAGTAAGGGTTCTCTATATTAGTTGAAGGCAAATAGAGTCCTCGACAATGGAGTTAGAGGAACACCATAAGTGGAAAGACATGATATGATTTTGAGGGTCTTCTCCTCCGTTTCCCTCAAATTTGGGTATGTCGGAGGGGAGTTTGGTGGGAATAGGAGGCCATGTAGGATCATGTCGTATCAGATCATTAGTCAACTTAGCCAAGTCAGGTAGGTTCAGACTGGCCATGAATGGAAAACTAGCGGGAAGATGCGTCAGAGGTGGTGGGGGAAGTGTGTTTTTCGCGGCGACAATGGTATGGCCATTTCCACCTATGTGTGGGGAAATGGTGTGGGCCATAGCAGCCATGGTGGAGGTGCTTCCCCCAATGAGTGGGGCAATGGTGTGGGCCATAGCATCCATGGTGGAGGTGCTGCCCCCAATGTGTGGGGTGATGGTGTGGGCCATGGCGGTGATAGTGAGGCCGCTGCCCCCAAGCATGACGCTAGTCATTGTTGGATTTGTACTAGTAACTAAGACACTACCCACTGGGATGGATGTAGTGGTGTTAATGGTAGGCGTAGGGGCTGTAGACGATGTGATTGTTGAGGTGGTAGCTGGATGAGTGGTGGATCCTCCGCTGACCATCCCACCGAAAAAGAGGTTGGACGTCATGTCGGATAAGGGGCTAGATGGAGCCGAGTGTGTGGTGTGTTCTGGTTCTGAATTAGATGTGGTATAAGGGGTGTCTAGATCAGGGAGCGAGGCTCTACATCTATGTCAGGGAGAGCCAAGTAAACTATGCTATGGGAGTTGGCCCCGTTGGCGCCGGGACTGTCTTTGGGACTCAATGATGATGATGAGGGTATTCCAAGTGAGGTGTGATGAGTGAAAAGCTCAAAAAATCCTCGTGCAACCATGTGTGCAAAAGGAGAGCATAAAAAAGGTGGCGCTCAGGCCAACAACAATGCTCAAAATGCTGGTTGCAACAGCTATGTTGCAATCGAACGGAGCGGCAAAAAATGGTTAGAATACCAACAAACAAAGGCTCCTAAAAAGAGAAAAAAGGTGTACTCACTAGACTCATGGGAGGTAAGGGATGATGCAAACACCTAACTAGAAGGTATGTTCATTCGAACTCGACGTATCCTCTACAGGGTGATGAAATCCCGATCAAACAATACGAAAAGTGGAACCAAAGGCCAATGATATCCCCCTACCGGGAGGGACACCGGGTAGACAATCCTAGAAGAAAGGCAACTAAGATACCCCGTTCGTGACACGTCCAGAAATGTGAATCTACGGCTCTAGTCCTATCACCATGTGGGCCTAAAAGGAATCACCACACGCGCACCAACAAGTAGGTAGCCTTCGGTGACTGAATGGATTGCAGTATTCCACTCAGGCCTCCGGAACCAGTCTTGCCACTTCAACCCTCCTAAGGGAGAGGCCTTTCCGACAAATTGGTCGTAACCATGTCAAAAAATACTAAGGTATTTTGGCACCCTAGATGACAAAAACTATGTCTTAGATGTAAGCGGAAAAGGGGTGTTATTTGGATACCTACCCCCCTTGCCCTACCTAGCTACCAAATTCTTTTGTGTTCCCCAAGTGGGGTTAAAAGTTGGTTGTGTTAAGTAGTTTTTTTAGGGCTCACTTGAGTTAGGTGTCAGAGTGTGTGCAATGATAATGTTGGCAGTTAACTAGCAAATAAAAAAATGGTATTTAAATGCTAGAAAAATGGAAACAATGCTGGAAACTGAATGCTGATTCAAAGACTTAATTTTTTTTTATTTTTTTTAAACAACTAAAATTAAGACAAAAAATGGAAATCAGAACGTGGCTAAGGGCCCACTCAATGAGGTGTGCAGTGTGAATTTTGCGCTGAAAGCTACGGTGTACAGTGCAAGTTCCAAGGAGTTGGGCGCGGTGTCGTGTGGGTATCGGCGGGAAACTCGCGGTTTGCAGCGCAAGTTAGGGGAAGGTCAACGTGGCTATCGGCATGAAAACTATGGTTTCCAGTGTAAGTTTCGGCTCGGAGGATGCAGTTTGCATCACAGAGATGGCAGAGGTTTTTGTAGTGCGGACGGGGTGGTGGCAGCACGTAGCTTGCTAGGAAAGTTAAGTTTTGCAGCGCAGTTCACAGGGGCGTTGTTGTGGTGGAAGCCGCACTGGTGGCATGTCTGGCTTGCGACGGGGTCCACATACCTGTTGGGGTAGTGAGCGACGCCGTTCTGGTGTGGGGAGGAGGCCACGGGAAGAGTAATGAGAGTCGCGGTATGGTCCACGAATAGGAGGTTGGGTATTACGCAGTGCAGTCCACTGGAGAATGGCAGACAAGCGTGGCCAAAACCACAAGGAAATAGGGATAAATTGCATTTTGAGTCGCAACAAAAGGCTAAGAAGCCGATGTGTAGACCATGCGAAGGTGGAAAATAGTCGTGGTTGGGACCGCACACAAATAAGGAAAATTCGCGTTTTTGAGTTGCAACAAAAGGATAAGAAGCTGATGTGCAAATCGCGCGAAGGTGGAGAATAGCCTCTGTTGGGAACACGCACAGGTAAGGAAAACTCGTGTTTTGAGTCGCATCAAAAGGCTAATAATCCGATGTGCAGACCACGCAAAGGTGGAGAATAGCCGTGGTTTGGACCACGACTGTCAGTGAAGAAAGAACAGTTTTCTGCACGAATGCAAACTGGTTTCAACCGTACAGAAAAACACACAGAACTGATAAACTAAACTGGAAAAAACAAAAAACAGAATTGCAAACAGGAATATTAATAAAAACTAAACTTGTCCAAGAGGGGTTCAGACAGTGGAGTCGCCAAACTGTAGCTGGGGTTTTAGCCCCTGCTTGTGCAAATGAGCACCTGTTAAGGATTATGGAATCCTTAACAACAGTATGGAAGTAAATAACACTAAACTAAGTACAAATGATTGAAACAAATGACATTAAATAATAAACCTGAGCTTAAACATGTGCATAAAGTAAAATATAACTTGAAGTAACAAACGATACACTTGAGAAAACTGTGAAATAAAGAATCTTTTTTTATTATGGACAAGCAAAGGGCTTGCAAAAAATAAATTTACCTCGAAGATGAGGCTGGTGGAGTTCTGGTGGTGTGCTCAGGAGCTCCTTAGTTTGGTACTCTTCTCTCCGATGCTTGGATGGTGGCTAAAATGTTTATCTCAAGGGAGGCCAAAAGGCACAAAGATGGATGGCTTAAGGCTTTGGAAAAAAATTTAGCAGCATGAGGGTAGAGTGATTGAGGATATGGAGATGAGGGGCCTCCACCCCTTTTTATAAACTTGGATTAGGGTTTTAGGGCTTTTTAGGGTTTTTTCCCTATTTTCTCTTTTTTTATTTTCTTTTGGGTTTTATTCCCTATTTGTTTGATTTTGACCCTCTTTTGGGGTTTTAGTATGTTTTTGAGGGAATTTTTGGGTATTTTTAATATCCATTTGGGTTTTATGGGGTCTTGGAGGTGAGGTTGGTAGGAAATTTGGTCAACAGAGGTGTATGTCCAAAGGGATGAGTTAGTGAGCACTTTTTTGGTGTTAACACACGCAATGAGCCTAAGGTCCTAGTGTAGTGACCGTGCTCTGATACCAATTTGTTAGATCTCCTCTACGCGATTTTTTTTTTAAAATAAAACTCTTAACACTTCAATAATGCAGAAACTTCCAACTCTAGTTGTCGGTACAACTAGCGTAACTCTTCATACGATAACAATTCAAATATCAACAAATTAATGCACACTACATCCTAACACTTATGACCATAAAAGTGATAGGATATAACCGACATTTCTTATCATTATAATCTTATGAGATTACACATTAAGCGTTTATGGTTTGAACCAATGGCATGAGGGCTAATGAAATGCTGTTGTTGTCACGCCAGAGTGGATAGCACATGTAAGAGGCATAATAATAGCATGTTGGTACTTGGTATGGAACGGGTGGCCTAGATGGTTAATGTGGCGAAACCACACAAGGTCAGCCCGAAACTCTACAACGTTTTGACCCCGTCGGCTACTACCTAGAAGTTAAATGAAGGCCATGGCTCCCATGGAATACTCGGCAGTTGATTGGTATTTGGTCCATGTAGGCAATGGTTGGCCACCATTAATGTGACACCCACCCAAAATGACGTGATGCCAACTCACTCTTGTACTGCGTACTCAAAGCAACTCCATTAAGTTTCAGAACGATAAACGTTGTTGATCTACACATGATTGGTTTCTAGATTAGCGTGATCACTCCATCGCCATTGATCCAAGGTCCTGTGGTCTTCGCACCAGTGGTCCATGTCATACACCATAAATGATTGGCTACCAGGGTCAGTGGTGGTCATTACGTTCCTATCCGGTACCCAGAGTATAGAAAAGAATGGGGTTTCAAAGGGTTCAGTGTTGTTGCACCGAGGTCCTGTGTAGAGGTCCTTTTTCCCGACGCAAACAAACTTGTTCATCGTGACTCAGTGTGGATGGCTTTGATGCCATGCAAAATCCAAAAAGAACCATCACGATGTCAGGGAGAGCTATTGTTTCTCTAGTAAGTAAGACAGCCCTTAACACTGTCGCTTGTCATGTTTTGTTTACTGTAAAGCCTTTCGGTCGGTGCTTAACTTCTTTGTATTCAACTTTGTTTTGTAGTGCGTGGAGCATACTGCAATTGCGCTTAACTTGACAGGTAATGATAAATTCCCTCCTTGTAATCCACGTTAATTTACATGCTGTTTTTTTTTCACTTATTACTTCGTAATTGAAGATTATTACGTGTTTTAACCACTGTAACCGTTTGTAGGTAAACTGGTGTGCAAAAGTTGTGAAAGCTACAGCAAGGTGGAGCGCCCTCCACGGATGATACTGAGCCTGGGGATAAAATTCCCCAACCTTCCAGGTAACTCACCATTCTCGTAGCCTCAGTGGTCTCACCCCGTGTCTCAGGGTTAAGTTACTCATGCGTTGAAGGTTTATGTGTTGGGTTGTTGTGGTTTCACTATTGATAAAGAGTTGTGTCCCTCGACCCCAAACGCAGAAGCATTAGCTTGCTGCTAGTCACCGCCGATCCCTGCGACCATATGATTGGCCACACAGTGTGTCGTCGGTGGTTACAGGCACTGTTCTACTTGACCCTTGAAGGGTTTGGATGTGGGATGTAGAGCACTCGATCTAAACTATCGTTTTGGGTTTGGAATTAATGAATGCAGTTTTTAAATGCATACATTTCATTTGTTGCTAGTTTTGAAATTGTAAGGGCTTTCCCACAAGTGCCTATGGCCTCTGTCTCGTTCTTTTGATTAATGCACAATGTGGTTATGGTAAATGTATGGCGTTTCAAATCACAATATGAAATGTTATCTTTATGCTGCTGGGGTTTACATGCATCATTTTCGTTTATGCTTATTGTATTATAAATGATGAATTTGCCATACTCCATACAATGTATATGCTTTGCATTCAACTTACTATTTAAGTTCAGCTATTCATACATTCGTAGGTTAATACAAAATACACCGTGATTTGATAGTTTATGGTTACGGCTCTTAATAGCACATCTAAATGTATATATAAATATACATAGGATGCATATATAAATATATATATGTTGTAGCATGAACTTCTATTTCACATATACTATATAAAATCATGGAAAATCGTAACCTGAACTTCTATTTCGAGAATAAATGTCTACGCATTCAGTTTTTGAATAAATGACTAGAGTATCTATGAAGTTTCTTGTTTATAAGAATTACATTTAACTTTGTAATACGTTAATGTTATATGGCCTTCTAGCCATGGACCATGATTCGATTCTCACAGCAAATTCGTGTCCATACTTAGCTCGTAATAAGAGCATAATTATTTAAATGTTTTGCGTTCATAATACATACCATACCAAAGCATAACACAAGGCATTTATGCGTAGCATGCATATCAGGAAATAATCATAGGTTTAAACATATCATTAGGAAACCCTAATTTTAAATGCTACTGCACTTGGGAATATGTATACGCATTATGTCATTTAATACATGTATACTCTGTACTCATACAGGTAGTCGAGAAGTTGATTATCTTGCCCAAACTAGAAATGCAAATAATGTAATATTTTTGTTAGATGAATGCATGGTTAGATACAGAATGAGCACTTCATTAAGGACATATAAGAAAATTCCATGTTCATTTTGATCTATACAATAGAAGATAGATTTGCAAATTTCTTAAGGCTTGACATGTACACCTTTAGGTTTTCATGTATGCCTGAGATTACATAATGAAATACACATAACCCTAGTTCTATCATTCACCTAGAAATGAATATACTCTGTATAAAATGCATGTATCAAACATAGGTTAGCATTTGCAGTATAAGCATTCCAGGGTGCATCTCTCAGGATTACAACCCTGATTCAACACTATTTCTATTCTCATAGTTGTAGCAGAATTTACTTATTATACAACAACTTAACCATGAATACTTCAGGTATTTCACTCAGAATATAAAAAAGAAAATAGATGACATATATCTAAGAGTTTAATGGCAGATCTATGCTCAGAAAATCATTATTCAAAATACATATGAATAGATGTTAAATAATAGACCATTTACCAGTACTTCCAGGAAATATAGAAACACATTGCAATGTTGTCCATAACACAAACATATAGGTTCACTAGATACTTATCTGAATTCATATGACCAGTGGAACCAAGCACAACCTCCCGACCTTTGACCAGCAAGTACTCCTTGGTTTTAGGTCACCCCCGAGCTAAGTTCACAGTCCCCCAGGTGAGAGTGTAGTTTTTAAGTCACCCTTAGCTTGTTTAATCAAGTTATTTTAGGATGTGACAGTGTCAGCAGGAAACCCAACATCCAACTCAGTACGCCTAAGCTCCAGGATTCTCCAGGGACTTTTAAGCCTTATCCATTAAGAGAATCAATATAACACAATCTATTCAGATAAATGCAATACTCCTGCTTAGCTTGGGGTAGTTCTCCTACCTGCACACAATTAAGTGGTCAAGCTCTTACCAAACTATATGATTCCTCTTAATCTGGGCCAGTTTTGTCCTCCCAAGTCTGCCCTCTTGATCTGGACCAGTTTGGTTCTCCCAAATCTGTCCCTCTTGATCTGGACCAGTTTGGTTCTCCCAAATCTGTCCTCAATCACTTGGCTTCAGGACCATTTTGGTTCTCCCAAATTTGTCCTCAATCACTTGGCTTCAGGACCATTTTGGTTCTCCCAAATTTGTCCTCCCTCACCAGTCTTGGTTTATTTGAGGTTCATGTGTAATTCCATTTCTCTTGTGTGTTCAGCTCTTGAGATTGGGAATAGTGAATTTGATCCTGAATTATGTGTTTCAAATCACCTTTTATTCTCTTAGGTGTGGAAATTCTCATTTTATGAATTCTTTTAATTCATTAGTTTCTCAAATCTCTTCTTTAGGGTTTTCCCTTTTCTCTCCAATAATAATTTATTATTATTATTATTAAGTGGCATTTTCCCTCCAAACCTTAGGGGACCGTGACTCCCATCTCATTAATGTGCTAGTCCACATGGTCATTAGAAATCAATTTATCATATTTATAAAGTCACCTAAGTAAATTGAAATAATACTTAGCAGAATATAATAAGGGTTCAAAGTCCAAAAGTGGGGTATTACAAAAAGATACTTGTTTAATATAGAATTTAGGCATTCCTATATTGGGATTTAAAATTAGATTTGACAAATTTAATATCGAAGTTACACATTCCTATATTGGGAGTTAATAATAGATTTGGGATTTAATAAGGATTTAATAATAGATTTGAGATTTAATAAGGATTTAATAATAGATTTGACGAGGACTTCCTCACGATATCAACCTTGAGAAAGAAAATATTTTAAAGAAGTATTCTGAGCTAGAGAGTTTATGTCGTGAGAGACTTGTAATTTTTCAGAACATAAGAAAATGCGACTTGAAAGTCATCGTAGTAGAGTTCCTTGAGGTTAAATATTGGCATGTATGTAGATGTGTAGGGACTTTTGTGGGGAAAATTCTTTTTCAAAGATAGGAATTGGTGGCCAAAGGTATGGTTTTCATCTAGGTACATTTATTGAAATTTCTCGATACTACAAATGAAATTTATGCAACCTGATTATTGAAATTGGTTGTCAATTACGAAAATGCATGAATGAAGTTGAGGTTGTGGATGGGGAGCTCCTCATTGCTTTGAATTTGAGGATGAACCAAAATTATATGAAGAAATATTATGAATTAGAGAGTTTGAGAACACTACTTACAATTAGATAATGTATGAATATATTCAAAGTCACACAAAAACTAAAATTTGGCCATCCAAAGCAAAAAAACAAACAAACAAACTATTTGAAAGGGCATTAATCCATGAACATCAGAAGGATACTTGAGAATTGATTATTAAAGAGATGCAACTTATTGAAATTTTTGAACAAACTCAAACTACCTAAAAGAAGAACTCTGTGTTAATTGTTTCCATCTCCTCTCATTCTACCACTAGGGAAACTGGAAAATATGACTACAATAGGAAGAAACACCCACCACACCAAAGGAAGGAGATGCTCTATACATTTTTTAGTATTTACTATGGTATAATTGTTTTTTTAATAATTATTTTTAAGAGATATTTCATATAAATCAAACTAGAAATATGACTACAATATGAAGAAATGGCCACCACACCAAAGGAAGGAGTTTCTCTATACACTTTTTAAGTTATGGTATAATTGGTTTTTTAATTATTATTATTAAGAGAGGTACTTCATGTAAATCATACCCACTCAAGGATTTGAACCTGCTACTCCATGTTAATATGAAGGAATGTTAATACAAAGAAAAAGATAAATATTTAGCTTTTTACTTAACGAAGGAATGCTTACCCAAGCATCCTTCTTGCTTAACTTGAATCTAATCCATAAGCATAATGCGGGTTAGAGATCATCCTTTATCATTAAATAGATATTTGTTGTCCATGCATTTATTGAATCCATAATTTATACAATTTAATCTAGGCAATAACAAAACCCAATCATAACTGAAAAAATATTAAAAAAATATAAAATATAAAAAATAAATGAATAATTAATAATTTTTTACATTTAATAATAATAATAATTATATAGAAATAAAATTATATTGACATTTATTTTTGAAACTATAATAAATATTAACCTTAATTATATCATAACAAAAAGTCTATTGTGCATTTCCTTGCTTAAAGGAGAAAGGACAAATGATACCAACATATCAAAGTGAAATGTTATTTAAAGGGAAAATGTAATAAATAGAGAGATTAAAATGAAGTTTTGATATTGTAAAGTAATTGAATTTTTTTTTTTTTTTAATTACTATTTTAAAATATATTTTATGGGGATATAGTATTCCTATCATTGAATCATAATTAAAAACTAAAATAAATAATCCATCATGTAATTCCCAAGGTTTGATGTAAGTGTGTAAATTTTTTGTTCTGCTGGAAAAAAAAAGTGTGTAAATTTTTTGTTAATCCATATGAGTGTATCGTAATGCGTCATCTATTTTTTATCATCAAACCATTGAAAAAAAATAAAATTATTGCCTCATATAATGCTCATGGATGTGTGGTGGGTGTTATGTTTAATTGATGGGTTTCTTCCACTTTCTAGTCATCTTTTCTACTTTCCCTTTCTTGTTCATATTTTCAAATTTTTTTGTTTGTTCGAATATGCCTAACTTGTAGGAGTGGCCTGTGGTCTTAGAAACCACGACCCAGGGGAATTTAAGCTGTCAAAATCATGCCTGGACCACACCAACCATCAACTTTGTTGGATTTTTGGGTGTCACCTCCTAACTAAGTCACCCCTAAGGGGAATTGAACTCGGAATTGACTTCTTCCTATTTTCTCATTGCCTAGAGAGTAGACATACATTGTTCTCTATAGGGATTGTTAATAGATGCACCATACCTTCCGATGGTGCTTTCGCCATTTCTAATATTTCATCATTTATGAGGAAATCGGTGTGGATACCACCCTCAAACAGTTACACCAATTTTTTGGATTGTTTTTTTTTTTATAAGGTGTTAGTTCTAGAAGAGCATATATGGCATAGATCTATTAGCCAATCGTTTTGTATTTAATGCCAGATGATGGAAACAATCAGCTAAAAAGTCCTCTTTTGGTTAGTCTGAGTTTGTTAAAATGGTGAGTAATTTGCATCTCTTTGAGAATCGACTTCATATTTTTCTTATGTTCATGGATTAGGGCACTTTTAAACAGTTTTCACACTCTCTCTATTTTCGGTCGTGATTGATAATTTTAGTTTTTGTGTGATTTTGGATGATTATGTACATTATTCGATTGTCATGTAGAGTTTGAGACCATGTACCAAACTCTCTAAGTCATAATACTTTTTCAAATTATTTAGGCTCTTCCTTAAATATGAAATGCTAAGGAGCTCCTTGTGCACAACCTCGGTCTCACTCTCAAAATTTCTCACAGCCTCCCCCTAAGCCTATGATTTTGATAATTCATAAAAATCCATCCCAATCAATTACCAAGTTCAATAATCAAGGGTTGTTTTGAAAAAAATACTTTGTGATTCCAATTGTGGATACCTAATAAATACATTTCCTATAGGAAAACCAGACCTTCAACTAACAATTCCCAACTTTGAATAACCAACTTTACCACAACGAGCCCTGCATAGTGCACATGCTCATACTTGCTAATATTTAACATCTAAGCATGATTCTTTGATTTCACGCTTTCTTTTGTTCTCAAAATAATTGCATGTTTTCCGGACCAAAAAGTCTCACTTCCTTGAGAGAATATGTTTGTATTAAAAATGATTTATTGTCCTTCTAGAAAGGGGTTAATTTTTCGAAAGAGTACACAATTCTCGTTGGTTTAGGTTTGTTCAAAAATTTGAGTAAGTTCCATCTCTTCAAGTTGCATATCTATGCTAACCCTATAATGTTCGTGGATTCTGGCTCTTTCCAAAACGTTTCTTGCTTGTTCTCGATTGTAATACTAGAGAAGTCTAGTATTTGTGTGGGTTTGCATGTATGCTTACATTATCTGATTTTTTAGTAGAGTTTGAGGGCCTATCTCAAACTCTCCATATCATAATATTTTTACAGAATTTTGGTTCTACATCAAATTCAAAGCATTGAGGAGATCCTTTTCCATAGCCTTCATCTAATTATTGTAATTTATCATGGCCTCTCTGTAAGCTAATTACTTAAGGTAATTCATAAAAGTCCCTTGCAATTGACAACCAATTTGAATAATCAGGGCTGGTCTACAAAAAAATACTCTGAGATTCCAACTATGGATTCCTAATAAGTGTTTTTCCCATAAGAAAACCACACCTTCAGACAATAATTCCTAGCTTTGAAAAGAAAAAATTTCCATCACGACCACTATATGATGATGATGGTTATAAATGTTCATTGAGAGTAATTTTGTTTTATTGGATTTTTTACAAGGTAAGGAATCATTTTGTTTTCTTAAATTTATTTCGTTCTTGAAAAGCATTAAATGAAGCATTTCTAAATTACAATAGTTTTGATGACTTAAAAGGATAGTAAGGTCAATATTGTCTTAGAAGAAAGTGATCTTCATTTTCAACTCTCTTTGTGTCAAAAAGATGACAAATTAGTTTTTCCTATAATATTTTAGGAATTGTTAATATAGATTCAAGAGATTTTCATCTTAAATCCTCATAGTCTCATAAAGATGATGATTCTTTCTTCCCTCAATATTTTTGAAATTTCTAATATATATCTATGATTAATAGAGATTTATATTATTGTTTATTTGTCATATATAAAATTTATTATTGACATATATATATATATATATATCCTCTCTTATATTAGTTTATATAAAGCATTTTGTGTCTCTCAATATAGTGATAGTAAAATAATAGATAACAAAGTCTGAAAACAATATTGTAATAATAATAATATTAAATTTCTCTAATTTAATAAAAAATAAAAATTAATGCTTTAAAAGTGAGACATGGTAACAAGGTTAAAGTGCCCCCCACAATAATTGATGGTTGAAACTACTAAAGGTTCTTAGTTATAAATCATAATATTATGTAAGTAGAGTAATATTAAATATGAAGATGATGCAGATTGTAAGTTTTAAACCTATGTAGAGAACAAAAGCATATATATTCTTTTAATAAAAACAGATATTAGACCACAACATTCACACATCACAAAGATTTACCCTATAAACCCTTAACCGGGAAAACCAACAATCCTTGGAGCCACAACTCCTATTTTTCTCATATTTTATTATGAATCACTCACAATACAATATAGGTATTCTACAACATCCAATACCCTAATCTATTAAACTCGATTAGTAAAAAGACCCCAATCCATTAACCGGGATTAAATTACATATTTTTAGAAAAATCCCCTAAAATATCGAAAACAACCCGAAAATCCCCTAATGGCCATTTCTGTGAAGGTGACGGAGGGATTGTCATGCGCACTGCTGACATGAGCACTCCCCCCTTCAAATACATGCAAATAATATAACACATACCCAACATAGATAGTAATTCATTAGTGTGTTTATAATGATTAATGTGTTAAGGAAATAAAATTCATATGGAAATCACCAATAAAAAAAGAATGTATAAATGATGAATAAAAAGAGGCAAAGTTTAACGTGTAGTGGATTTATTGTGAAGGAGAAGGTAACATTAACACTCACAAATAAGAAGAGGAAATATGAAATGAATTATGCATACATTTTGATGGAGGAGGTCACGTCAATATAGTGTTGAGAGAGACACTATTGTTATATATATATATATATATATATATATATAGAGAGAGAGAGAGAGAGAGAGAGATACCTATATATATATATATGTGTGTGTGTGTGTATGTATGTATGTAAATATATACATGTTAGCTAATGAAAAAAGATAACTATCATGTATAGAGTCTTATTTTTGTTGGACTTAGATGTACCCTAATAGGAACCTGTCAATTGATCCTAGACGAGCATCGTCACCATTTATTTTCTTTATAGAATATCAATATGTAAATTTCTCTTATCTTCCATCTCTTAGTTTGACATTGATGTAACATTTAATGCAATAAATGCTAGTAACAATCACTTAATTTTGAACAAATTATACAAGAAATTAAAGAAACACACACTATTCTCATAGCTACATTGAGTTATTATTTGTTACCATCATTTCATACACTTGTTTTTTCTTCCATTAAATAAATACAATCATTTTTGTGTGATAAATATTTTAACTTAATATATTGTGTTCTTTTCCTTGATAGAGGAAGTAAAATGGCCTCTTCTATGTTGACCTGGATAGGTAGAATTACAGGCATTACCTTGCCCATTTTTTGTCAACTCTATTGTTTGATGTTACATTTATTCATATTATTAGTTTTGACTACACTGATCTACAGATTGATTTTGCTTCCTCAAAGGATCGAAAAAATGCAAGAGAATAAAAGGAGTGATGTGCTTACCACTAAAAAGAAACATTTTAGTCTTGTTTTCTTTATTTTTATTTAAATAGAAGAAATAATTATGCATTTTCATTATGCTCTATTGATATATCAAGTTTTGTGTACCTATCAGCTTGGATATTGAAACCAATACAGCATCCTCAATCATTAACCTTTGTAGAAGAAAGATCATTAATATATTTTAAAGTGATATCCTAGTAATATGGATACCATCATGTAGTGAAAACAAAAATTCACCTATCAAAGCACAACTTGTGCACACTAACTTAGCTGACAAATATGACCTGCTAACTCTTTCAGTTACCATTGGAAATAACCCCATAAACCATTTTATGGCATATTTCTTATGGGGCTCAAGTGTATGGATCACAAAATATGCATTTAAGCATAAAATTGTCAATGAAAGAGGACATGTGGACTCTCGTATATACATCATGATAAATACAGCTGCCAACAATATACCACTTGTTTGTCCTCATCATAGACAAGCATCAAATACTACCACGCATGGTTCGCAAGTAACTAAAATCCAACAGAATGTTGGTTCCATTGCCGCAATTGTAATAAGTTGTTAGAAAAACAATAGATTATATGAATTGAACATAAAATATTGATATTCTATAGGAGACACTACAATTTTTTAGTATGTTTTCATTTTCATCTTCTATATTCCTTCACTAATGACCTTTTCAACCTATTCTTTAATTTTTTTCCTAACAAAATAATGCAATTACAAATGAAAACTATTGATCATTGTATAATAAAACAAACATAATTTTTATGTGTTTCAGTTACAGTTAGGCAAGGCATTCAAATATTTCTTACTTTAGGTTCAATATTAGCTTAGTTAAAAATCCATACCCATGTATTTATTTAAAAAATTTAAATAGAAATCACTCAATTGGATATCACAAACTAGCTCGTGGAATGCCAACTTTTTCTAAAACACTAAATCATGAGTGTTAGATGGAGTTATTGCAATTTCTCTCAATATCTAGGAAATTGAATTAATTACACCTCATTCTCATTTTTGTGAAAATATTATATGTTATCTATTTTAAATGCCATATTTCCCTAAACCATATATTTTAGCTATTTTATGTTAGCTATTATATCTTATAGGTTATATTTAATTTTAAAATAAAATAAGCATTAGAAATGGTAACAAGATTAAAGTGGCTTCCCCTAGGTGGAAATGGTAAAGGTGATTAGTTATAAATCACAATAATTGATTAATTAATGTGTTTATAATTATTAATGTATTTAATAAGACAATACAATTCATATGGAAATGGCTAATAGAAAAAATTTAAAAAATGTGAAAATGACCAATAAAAATAGGCAAAATTGAACGTGTAGTGGATTTATTGTGAATGAATGGTGACAATAAAAATAACCAATAGGAAAAGGAAAAAATTAATGAGTAATGCAAATAATGTATTAATCTAGTGTTGAGAGAGACAATATTGTTATATTTATGTAGTTGAGAAGGTTGCATTAATTGAAATCTTTGAGAGAGAAAATATTGTTATATATGTAATAATGTGTATATAATGTTCAAAATAAGTAAGAAAAAAAGAATGTTTGTTTAGATGGAAAAGTTAAAAAATTGTGTTTATATTATTATTATGAACATAAGATCAACATGATGACACAAGTACATACAATTTGTGTAATCCATCTGTTATACAATTTATGTTAGGAAATAATAAAATGCCACTATAATATTATTATTATGAACATAAGATTAACATGATGACACAAGTACATACAATTTGTGTAATCCATCAGTTATACAATGTATGCTAGGAAATAATAAAAGGACACTATAATAATAATAAAATATGAAAAAACCTAATACAATAACTAAAAGAATGATATAATGATATCACATTTAATTATAATAATGTATATAAGTACAATTATATTAATCTTTACTAAGAATGAACGTATACTAGTAAAACTAGAATAAGTATTAACTAATTATACCATAGTATGTGGTCCATCAACCAGGAGTGGGGTGGTTAGGTTCATATTAACATGGAGACTTAGGTTAAAATCCGTGAGTGGGTATGATTTATGTGAAGTATCTCTAACTAATAGTTATAAAAATACCACTTATACTAGAGTAAAAGGCATATAAAGTATCTCATTCCTTCAGTGTGGTGGGTGTTTCTTCCTATTATAGTCACCTTTTTTAGTTTCCTTACTCATAGGGTGATAGATGATGGAAACAATTAATGCATAGGTCCTCTTTTGGGTAGTTTGAGTTTGTTCAAAAAATTGAATAATTTTTATCTCTTTGAGAATGAGTTTTTTGGTAGCTTCTTATGTTCGGGAATTCAGGCTCTTTCAAATAGTTTTTTTTTAAGGTTGAATTTTAGTTTTTTGCGGATTTGGATGTATTCGTACATTATCTAATTGTAAGCAATGTTCTCAAACTATCCAACTAATAATACCTATTCAGATAATTTTGGTTCATCCTCAATGTCTAAGCATTGAGGAGCTCCCCATCCACAACCTCGACCTCGTTCATACAATTTCATAATTGAAAACCAATTTCAATAATCAAGGTGGATAAATTTTGTTTGTATTGCAGCCATGGATACCTAATAAATGTTCCTAGATGAAAACCATATATTTGGCCACCAATTCCTATCTTTGAAGAATAAATCTCCACACCAAGGACCCTACACCTCTACATACTTGTCAATATTTAACCTTAGGGAACTCTTCTATGATTACTTTCAGGTTGCATTTTCTTCTGTTCTAAGAAGAATTACAAGTCTATGGACCAACATAAACTCTCTAGCTCACAATACTTTAAAAAATTGTTTCTTCCTCAAAATTGAAATATATTATTGAATCCCAATATAGGAATTTCTAGCTTTGATATTCAATAAGTATCTTTTATCTTTATTTATCATAAATCGAACAAATAATGATCACAATTCTTTTTAACTTCTAATGATGATGCAAAAACTAGATAGTTTCCTATACCCATTATCGTGGATAAAACCAAATGACAAAAGCTTACCAAACGAGCCACATTCAATTTTTGGATACCATGAGAGAATTCTAGAAGGACTCTACATTATTTCAATTTCTTATTAGCAAAAGGATCCTGCTGCATGCTGCCAACAATCATCTTTGAGATACTCTTTCCATACAAAAAAGCTTAGGGGTAATTTATGAAAGATGATCAATCATTTCAATTTGTTATAAAGAAAAAGTTTCCATTCATGTTGCCAACGGTCATCTTTTAGATTCTCTTTCATAAAAACTTACATTTCATCTATATATTAAAAATCTAAATTTCATCTACCTATTAAAAAGTTTTCATACAAATTAGAGATTTAATTTTGAAAAATATGTCCGCATAACAAGAGATTCAATTTTGAAAAAAATGACTACAAATTTGCTAGATGCATAAGCTTTTGAGATTTTATGACATGGATGCATTTAAAGAAAGTGCACATGGATTCTTTATAGATTTTATGAAGTGGATGCTTTTTTATGTGGATGTGGATTTGGATCTTTTGTGATGTGGATGTTTGAGATGCTTTTAAGATTGTTGAAGATAATGTTGACCATTGTAGCAGAGATGATCACCGACAAGCAACGCATCCTCCACTGATGGTTTGAGAATTTATTGAAGGTTCGAGATGTCACTGACATTTCTAGATCACCGCCTTGTCTACAGTGTTTAAAGAACATTCAAGAACATATGTAAAAACTATAAATTCATGGTTGGTTAATCAAAATGGCATGGCAGTGGCCATCGATGTTTTCTGAATCTGTGTGTTATCTATGCTACACTTACAAACATGGTATCAAAGCGAACTGACGCTGGGCCTGTGTGCTGTGTAAATTTGGGTTATTTGTCTCATGCTAGGCTATTGGGATTTTCCTGCTTAATGGTGAGAAGAATTTGCATGAAGAAAATAGGAGTCAATGAAGCATCCATGTGGTTGATGGAGAGCTACTAGATCGAGCTGATCGATGTGTGGAATCACCCACTTGCCTTGTTAAAAACATTTTGATTTTTTGCAGAGATCAAGTTGTAGAGAAGAGCCACCATCGGGAGAAATCCTAGCCACCATAGTGAAAAGAGATTGATGTTTCCTAGTATATGGATGAGATTGCTTGTCTAAAACGATTGCCAGAGGTCGCTGCTTGGCAACTGAAAGAAGTGTTGACTGCTAAGTATCCATGGACAACAATGAACAATTACTATTTAGTATTTATGGTGGAATATGTTTGCATCCTAAATATGTGGTAATAAATGTTTGTTTTCAATTTGTAATTATTGGCTTGGAGCCCTGGTGTTTGGAATGAATATGCAACGTGGAGTTGATCAAGGAAAAAGCACACCGCGCAGTCAAAAATATTTAAATGTGCAGTAGATTAAATATTTTTCTTTTATTTGCTTTAGAACTGCGCTTCTCCTAGCAAATACTTTGCACTAAATTTTCTTCCCTAATTTTGTCAAACACTTTACTTCACTAATTAACTGCGTGGCTAGTTATTACGCGGAGATTAACTGTGCAATTATAACTACGCATTTCAACTTTTCACTGCGCAGTTAAACTTCACATGTGTGCACTTAACTTCGCACAAATTCTTTACTTCGCATATTTCTCAATAACTCAATAACTTCACAAATCCTTTTTGCTGTGCATTACTCCCTAACTTTGTAATCACTTAAATAAACTTTTTCTTGAAATATATCTTGTTTAGGACATAAGAACCAAAACATTTACGCACAGTTACTCTTGGTCAAAACATAACTTTCACCATAGTGCACCACAGTGAGCTATTTGGAATTCTTGATTTCTTTCACACACAGTAAATGTAAACAACATTCACGCATGTAAGTTCGGAGATGATGTGCGACAGGCAATATTTAACATTCTTGAGAATGAAACATAAAACTATAGACTTGCATATATTACCATAGTAAAATGTGCAGCTTGCCTTAATACATGGAGATGAGATTTACTTTGATTTCTCACTTTTTACAGAGCTTCGACTCTTCATACATTTCACAGGTATGAACTTCTTCTCCTTTCATGCTTCTTATAGAGCTTGGGCTCCTTACACATCTCTCTCTTAATACTCTGTGAGTAATTTTCATTTATACACAAACTTGGGATCGCTTCACTTGGAAGTTACAGGGTTACATTAAAGACTGTAATAAATTTCTACCTAAGAAGTTTTGGGCCTGCGAAATACAAACATAGCTACTTAAATACTAACTTGTCGTGAGCCAGATTGGATGCAAACAAACTCACTGTATGACATTTCATACTGAAAAAATGACCGATTGGGAGTCTTATAGAGCCGACGCATATCAGATACGCTATCAACTCATAAATACAATATTTCCAACATTCCCCCTTAATTATGAGCGGATGGGGATCATTAAACAAAAATAAAATTTTACAAAATATTTCAGAGCTAAAACATGCTCTGTGCATGACCAAATTCACTGCGTAGAACTTGTCACTCCCAAACAACTTCGCAGAAATTGAAATGGGTCCTTTGCCAATGGTTTTGTAAATATGCCTTCCACTTGATCTTCAGACCTGCAAAATTCTAAACATATTTCTTTATTGTTTATCAATTCTCTAATAAATTGATACCTTGTGTCGATGTGCTTGGTTCTCTTGTGGAACACATGATTCTTTGACAGTGCAATAGCTAAATTGTTGTCGCAGTAAATGACAGTGGGTTCTTGCTGGTTCTGCAACAGATCACTTAACATCCTTCACATCCAAACTGCTTGACATGCAATGCTTATAGCTGCGACATACTCTGCTTCTGCTGAAGAAAGAGTTATTATGGGTTGTTTCTTTGAAGCCCCTGATACAACACCTGTTCCTAAATGAAATGTATTCCCAGATGTGCTTTTTTTGTCATCTATGTTGCGTCCATTGTCATTGTCAGTGTATCCAATGAGTTTGAAATTTTCTGAGGTTGAATACAAAATACCAAAGTCTTTTGTTCCACTTACATACCTCATAATTCTTTTACCTTCTTGCCAATGAGATTCTTTTGGTGACTCCATGAATCTTGAAATTAAACTGACTCCATACATGATGTCTGGCCTTGTTGCAGTAAGATACATAAGGCTTCCAACAAGCCTTTTAAACAATGTAGCATCTACATTGGATCCATCATCATCCTTGCTCAATTTCAAACCTGTTATCAGTGGTGTTGGATCTGTCTTGCAATTTAACATATTAAATCTGTTCAAGACATCACTTGCATACTTCAACTGAGATATAAATATACCTTTTTCAAACTGTTGGACTTCAATGCCTAGAAAATACTTCATAAGCCCCAAGTTAGTAATTTCAAATTCAATTTCCATGACTGATCTAAATTCCTCTATGCCAAAATCACCAGTAAATATTAAATCATCTACATACATGCAGACAATTAGCTTATTACCTTGCTGGTTGATTTTTGTGTACATCGTTGGCTCACATTCACTTCTGTGAAATCCATTCTAAATGAGGTATGAGTCAATGCGACTGTACCAAGCTCTAGGAGCTTGCTTCAAACCATACAGTGCCTTTTTCAACTTGTATACTTTGTGTCCTTGTCTTGGAGCTTCGTAGCCTTGTGGCTGCTCCACATGTACTTCTTCCTCCAAATAACCATTTAAAAATGCAGACTTAACATCCATTTGGTAAAAAGGTCAATTCTTATGTGCTGCTATGGACAAAACTATTCTAATATTGTCCATTTGTGCTACAAGTGCAAAGGTTTCATTGAATTCTATGCCAGGTTGTTGTGTGAAACCCCTTGATACCAATCTTGCCTTGTGCTTCTGCACATTTCCATCAGCATCTTGCTTGGTCTTATAAATCCATTTCACGCTTATAACATCCTTGTCCTTAGGAACATCAACTAATTCCCATGTTTGATTATTTTCAATGCATTCTATTTCTTCATCCATGGCTTGTGCCCGAACTTTATCTTCAACAACTTCTTCAAATGTTAGAGGATCATTAACTTGAGAAAATAATGCAAAAACTGAGAATGAACTAGGTATACCAGACTCATATATCTCACGCGGAGTTCTTGTTTTTGGCAGAGTTGCTGGTGTCGAACTGCGCGAACTGCTTGATGGAGCTTGTTGCACACTTGGTGTGCTTGTCAAAGTAGCTTGAATTGCGACCTGTGTCGGAGTTCCTTGCGCTGACACATGTTGCGCAGTCCTGGGAGTAGGTGGAGCTGCGCAGCTCTGATTTACATGCAAGGACTCATCCACATCTTCTATGATGTCATCATGTTCAACATGTGACACGATTTTAACATTCTTCTCCACAGTTCCATCCCATGCTTCATTTTCTATGAACTAAACATCTCGACTGATAATAAATTTTCTTGTGACAGGGTTATATAACTTGTATGCCTTTTTGTCTTCAGAATACCCAATAAAAATTCTTTTATGTCCTTTACTGTCTAATTTCCTTCTTAGATGATCTGGAACATGTGCATATGCTACACAACCAAAACTTTTAAATGTGAAATACTATGTTTCATACCTGTCCATGCTTCTTGTGGAACTTTGTTCTTCACACTCTTTGTCGGACATCGATTCATGATGTATACAGCAGTTGCCATTGCCTCAACCCAGTATTCATTTCACAGATGCATGGCTGCCAACATACTGTGCGCCATCTCCATAATGGTTCTATTTTTCCTCTCTATGATACCATTCTGCTGCGGTGTATACCGCGCAATGAATTGCTTCTGTATGCCATGATTTTTACAAAAAATAAAGAAATAATTTGAAACATACTCACCACCTCTATCTGTTCTTAATATCTTGATGTTGTAACCACTTTGATTCTCCACAAGTGCCTTGAACTATTGAAAACAACCAAATGCATCAGATTTATATTGTTTTAGAAAATAGAACCAAGTTTTTCTTGTGAAATCATCAATAAATGTAAGAAGATAAGTGCATCCTTCCATGGACGGTGTTTGCATCGGTCCACAAATATCATATTGCACAATTTCAAGTGATGTGCGAGCTCTGTATGACTTTCCAACTGGAAAAATATCTCTATGTTGTTTTCCAAAAATACAGCCTTCACAAATTCTCTCTAGATTTTCAATCAATGGAAATCCTTTCACCATGTCCTTCATATGCAGTAGCTTCAACCCACCAAAATTCAGATGTCCAAATCTGAAGTGCCATAACCAGGATTCATCCCGAATTTCTGTTTGAAATGCAGCTTGCATTGCGCTGCCTTTTTCTTCCTTTGCGTAGTGAATTTCTGCTCCTTTGCTTTCTGCTTTGAACACAGATCCATAATTTCTATTCTGACTTGCATGAACAACTTGAGTTGTTTTTTCCTTTTATGATTGGTGTTATCTTCAAAGGAAACAAGCGATTGCTTGTCATCTGCACTTCTGCAATTAACTGATTACTTGGATATATGTCTTTGATCACATAATGCTTTCCTATCATGTGAACTCTGTAACCTTTTTCCATTAGCTGTCCAATGCTCATCAAATTATGCTTCAAACCTTGAACATAATACACATCAGGCATAAATTTCTTCTCCCCCTATTTGGTTAGAATATCAACAGTACCCTTACCCAAAACAGTGACTTGGATATTGTTTCCAAGTGTGACATCAGTTTGAACTAATTTATCTAGACTAGAAAATAGATTTAAATTACCAGTCATGTGATTGCTATAGCCTGAGTCTAAATACCATATGTCATTTAGACTTTCTTCGATGGAGATGCGCATGCTAAGAATAGTGAGCTGTTCGGAGTGCCACTATTGCTTGATTGTGTTTAGCCTTGCTTTCCTTGGTCATACTGCTTCTTTCTGCATTCATATGTGAAGTGTCCATACTTCTTACAGTAATGACATTGAATTTTTGATTTGTCATACCTTTGTCCACTTTCCTGAGTGGTAGTTTGATTCTAACCTCTACCAGTGCCATGTGCAGGGTTGCTGCTACGACCTCCTCTGAAAGAACTTCTTCCTCTGTCTCTAGAGTTTGATCTTCCTCTGCCCCTTCCATGACTTATGGATGACTGTGCTGCGAATGCACCTTCCAGTGATGTGTCTGAACTGTTGATTCTATTTTCATGATTGAGAAGTGAAACTTGCAACTCATAAAGAGTAAATTGGGATAGATCTTTGTTTTCTTCCGGGGTCACAAGTAAAGATTCAAATTTCTTTGGAAGAACTCTAAGAACTTTTTCAACAACTCTTTGGTCGCCTAGATTTTCTCCATGAGACTTTATTTGATTAACCAGACCAATAACACGAGTATAGAATGAGTCTATTGACTCTGTATCTTTCATTGACAGAAATTCAAAATCTCTTCTAAGAATTTGAAGTTTGGTAGTCTTTACTTTGTTCAAACCTTGATATGAAGTTTCCAGTGTGTCCCATGCTTCCTTAGTTGAAAGCGTTGCTACTACTCTTGGGAGTATGGATTCATGTGTTGCTTGATGTATGTGGAACAGTTCATTTCCATCTTTCTTCCTCTGTTCCTTCAAGACATCCTTCTCAGCTTGTGTGAGATTGTTGTATGCTGCTAGATCTGTTGGTTTTGCATAGCCATGCTGTACTATTTTCCATACATCTTGACCTCTAAACAAAGCTTTCATAGTTAGAGACCAATATTCATAATTTTTACCAGAAAATATTGGAGTTTGTAAATTACCCGAAGTGGAAGCCATTCTTAACCTTAATTGATTTTCCCCTTTTGTAAATACAATTTCTACTTTCCGTAAACCAGGCTCTGATACCAAATCAAGGAAAAAGCACACCGCGCAGCCAAAAAGATTTAAATGCGCAGTAGATTAAATATTTTTCTTTTCTTTGCTTTAGAACTGCTCTTCTCCTAACAAATACTTTGCACTAGATTTTCTTCCCTAATTTTTTCAAACACTTTACTTCACTAATTAACTGCGTGGAGATTAACTGCACATTTGTAACTGCGGATTTCAACTTTTCACTACGCGGTTAAACTTCACATGTATACACTTAACTTCACAAAAATTCTTTACTGTAAAACCTTCATAACGTAGAATCTCAATTTTTTTTTTTTACTACTAACATTCCAAAATTATAGTAATGCTACAATAAACTATAATAGAGTGCAATCATTCATCCATTAATAATTTACATAACATAACAATTTAAAGTACATTTCGCAATTGAAAGAAAAAGTTCAACTCCTTCACAATTGATACGTTTCCTTTTCATTTAACTCAATTATCTATAAACCAAGGTTTCACACCCTTAATTAAATAATAAAAAAAATGGATCTACCAACTATAGAAAATTATCTACCAAGTAATGTTAAAACTCACACAAGGCTTTCAAGTTTATTCATAACCAAGTAGCTATTATAATTCAACCCACACTTTTTAATTAAAGAATAGAATCAAACATCACTTTGCAAAATCTTAACCAAGGACTTTTTAATTACCCAACGACTTCTTTTCTTTTCTATTATACTTTTTGGAAGCAATAATAGTCTTCAATTACAAGCATAAATCTTAACCCAAAAATATCCTAAGTAGAAGGTGGAACATAAGTATGACTTTATGTTCCATATAATTCATGCGGTCACATAAGTGAATTAATATATCATTCCTCTACCTAACATCTATTTTATATAATTGTAAACATAAATTGTAAATAAAAACCAATTAAGCATCGACTACAAATTAAAATTAACAATTCGATTGTTACAACACATATATAATACAACGCATTTTTCTCATTCGGATGTTGTAATTATAACAATCAAATTCACTTTTGTTTCATCCCTCTATTATTAACTTATTGACGTGTCTCAACCTACTTTGACTCGAATGACTTGGTTCTCTAAGATGTTTTCAACTCCACCGACTTATGTCTACCCGTAAAAGAATTCAACAATAGTTCTGCACTTCAAAACTATTATTAAGCCGACGTTAGCTCAACTGGGAGATCTAAAAAAAATACACAAATTACTTCCTGGCGAGGCCAGCGACTATTACGCAACAGTGACTTCATAACCGTTGATTCTACCAGGCAGCTGCGTGATTTCCTCCTTGCACTAGTCGGTATAATAATGGACCCAGACGATATCGGTGGCATACTCTTTATGTTAAGTCAATTGAATCAAGGGGTAGGAATTTTAATAAAAGATACTGGTTCGAGTAACAGAGAGTTCACAACAGAAGCAGATCTAGTTCAAGCAACAGAGAATTCATAACAGAAGTGGATCTGGTTCAAATAACAGAGATACAGCTTTCACAGGGTAGGAATTCGAAGTTTTGGTGGTTCTGTATATCTTTCTAAATGAATAGGAAGAATATGAACCTCAACAGTTATCATGCGTAGGTGGGGATCGGATTGGAACTGCCTGGGAATTACAGTATAAACTTAATATACCTCAAGGAAGTAACAATAAAATAAATACAGAGTCGAATCGTAGCTCAAGAAATCGATCTACGAAAAGAAGAAATGATTGCTGTAATTGAAATACAGGTCAATCTTTATGGGCCTCAGAAAGGATTATTTACCAATCAATGTGAGCGTTAAATGTTAAAATCAACCAAAATGAAAACCCTAATTTATATATACTGGAATCTCCTGATTAAAACAATGAGTAGAAAATTAATAGCGGAAGCATACCTGAATCCATTGAAGGAGAAACCTTATAGGAAGAGAACCCTTTGAGATGGTCTTCCAATTCTAGCCACTAGATTCTGTGTCAACTTCTCTCTGAGAGGATTTTCAGAAATTGGAATGCGTCGTGGTAGAATGGGGACCATAACCCTATTTATAAACCGCTAGGGCAGTTCACAATAACCGCTAGGGCAGTTTTAATTTTATCATAATTATATTTCTGCCCCTCATAGAAATCATAATTATCTAATGGTATCTACACAATAATCTCATGACAATTATACCCTTAAGCCAATTAATCAATTATTAATTAGATCACTATATTTAGGCTTAATTAAATGATAGCACACACATTTTAATTATTTACATGTGTGGCCCAAATTATAGATTAATTACAAAAAATTAATCTAACAATCTCCCACTGGGCCACATGCATATTTAATCAAATAAATGTGCTTAACCTTATGAGCTCAAAATTTGCTATCATGTCCTTAGGGTATATCCGAACAATCTCGTCCATTAACTATACTGACATAGGATCAAGGTGGCCTTTGTTACATCAATCGTTACTAGACCAATCAATGGTCACATATATCTGCACAGCTAAATGACATAGATCAATCATGAGTGCATAGCATGGAAATTACATGCAATGTGATCTATTCATGCCTATTTCCAACTGGTCCTACTTAACTTTATTAAGATCAAATCTTTAGCATAATTTAACAGAGTGCAATAAAATGAATACTTTATTTCTGCAGAACACAATCCAAATGTATAGATAAAGTCTAAACATAACATAGAGCAATATACAATGAATAATATAAACTCCCACTAAATTTGGATATCCTCAAATGAGACCCATATGAGCAGTGTGCTCATGAAAGACCTTGGGTGGTAATCCCTTTGTAAGTGGATCCGCTATCATGGAGTTTGTTCCAATATGCTCTATGGATATCTGTCCACTCTGTACTTTTTCTTTTACAACTAGGAACTTGATATCAATGTATTTTGATTTTGTAGAACTCCTGTTGTTATTGGAATATAAAACTGCTGATTTATTGTCACAAAATATCTTCAGTGGTCTTTCAATACCATCCAGAACACGCAGCCCAGTGACAAAATTTCGTAGCCATATTCCTTGAATGGATGCCTCATAACATGCTACAAACTCTGCTTCCATGGTGGATGAAGTTATGAGTGTCTGTTTGGCAGACCTCCATGAAATTGCTCCACCAGCCAACAGATAAATATAGCCTGATGTGGATCTTCTGCTGTCTTGGCATCCAACAAAGTTGGAGTCGGAATACCCAATGATCTCTAACTGATCCGATCTCCTATATGTAAGCATGTACTCTTTTGTTCTCTATAAATATCTCATAACCCTCTTGGCTGCTCTCCAATGATCCATTCCAGGGTTACTTAGATATCTGCCTAACATGCCAACAATGTACGCATAATCCGGACGTGTACATACCTGAGCATACATTAGACTCCCCACAGCCGAAGCGTAAGGAATCTTCTGCATTTCTTGACTTTCTAAACTATTTTTAGGGCATTGATTAAGACTGAATTTGTCTCCTTTAGCGACAGGGGTATCACCTGGTTTGCTATTTTGCATGCCATACCTTTGGAGGACTTTATCAATATAGGTCCTTTGTGACAATCCTAAAATACCCCTAGAACGATCTCGGTGTATCTGGATTCCTAAGACAAAGGAGGCATCACCAAGATCTTTCATCTCAAAATGTTTTGATAAAAATCTCTTGGTGTCGTGCAATATGATAATATCATTTGTGGCTAGCAATATGTCATCGACATATAAAACCAGGAAAATATACTTACTCCCACTGAATTTGTGATACACACATTCATCCATAAGATTTGCCTCAAAACCACATGAGACAATAATTTGATGAAACTTGAAGTACCACTGACGAGAAGCTTGCTTGAGCCCATAAATGGATTTAGTTAATTTACAAACCATATTCTTTGAGTCTTCGGACACAAAATTTTCTGGTTGTACCATATAAATTGTTTCATCAATGTCACCATTGAGAAACGCTGTTTTAACATCCATTTGATGTAACTCAAGATCATAATGTGCAACTAGTGCCATGATTATCCTGAAAGAGTCCTTCATAGAAACTGGAGAGAAGGTCTCTTTGAAGTCAATTCCTTCTTTTTGAGTAAAGCCTTTAGCTACAAGACGTGCTTTATATCTTTCTACATTACCATTTGAATCCCGCTTGGTTTTAAATATCCATTTACAACCAATGGGCTTCGTACCAACTGGTAATGGGACAAGTTCCCAAACTTTATTATCTTGCATAGATTTGTACTCTTCATTCATGGCTTCAATCCATTTCTGAGAGTTGGAACTTTTCATGGCTTGCTGGAAGTTGATTGGATCATCTTCCATCATTCCACTTTCTACCTCACGTTCCTGGAGATATACGATATAATCGTCCGAAATTGCATTTCTCCTCTCTCTAGTGGATCTCCTTAATGGCACATTTTCTTGAGGTTGTTGAGTTTGTTCTTCAGGAGCAATGTCCTCATTTGCAATTAAGGGTTGAACAATATTGTCTGTTGGTTGAGGATCCAAATTTACTTCTTGATCAATGATAGGTAGTGAAACCTGTACATTATCAAAAGCAATAGGTGATCCCTCTTCCTCCTCAAGGACAATATTCCTAGCCTGATTTCTCCCCCCAAACTCAACATCCTCAAAAAATGTTGCAGTTCCCGTCTCAAAAATTGACCTAATAGCAGGATCATAAAATTTAAAACCCCTTGATCGCTCTGCATAGCCAATAAAGTAGCTGCTAACTGTTTTAGAGTCCAATTTCCTTTCATGAGGCTTATAAGGTCTCGCTTCAGCTGGACATCCCCAAATATGAAAATGCTTTAAACTGGGCTTTCGACCCGTCCAAAGCTCATAAGGCGTTTTAGCAGCCGCTTTAGTTGGCACCCGATTTAGGATATAAGCTGTCATTTTGAGTGCTTCACCCCAGAGTTTTTCGGGTAAAGTAGAATGACTAATCATACTCCTTACCACGTCCTTAAGAGTTCGGTTTCGTCTTTCTGCTACACCATTCATGCTAGGTGATCCTGGCATGGTGTATTGAGGGACAATCCCACATTCCTCTAGGTATTTAGCAAATGGTCTTGGACGTTGTTCACTTGATCCGTCATATCTACCATAGTATTCACCACCACGGTCAGATCTGACGCTCTTTATTCTTTTGTTGAGTTGTAACTCAACTTCTGCTTTAAATGTTTTGAACACGTCCAATGATTGTGATTTCTCATGTATAAGAAATAGGTAGCCATATCTTGAATAGTCGTCTATGAATGTTATAAAGTACTGTTGACCATTCCAAGATGCCGTAGGGTATGGTCCACAGATATCTGTATGAATTAATTCTAAGACGTCTGTAGCTCTATTGGCACCTAATTTCTTTGTTTTGGTCTGTTTTCCTTTAATACACTCAACACAAATATCAAAATCTGAAAAGTCAAGTGATTCCAAAATCCCATCGGACACAAGTCGCTCAACTCTAGATTTAGAGATATGACCTAGGCGTTTGTGCCACAATGAGGCCGAATTATCTTTATTTAATTTACGCTTTGTACCTCGTGATTCCACATGCAAGGTTTCATTATAGGACGGAACAGTTTCCAACAAATATAGATTATCATAAACATTAAGAAAACCGGTTCCAACAGCATTTGAATTAATAGATAATGTAAATTTATTGTTTCCAAATGAACAACAATAACCTGATTTGTCCAAAACAGAAACTGAAATTAAATTCCGTCTGAAAGACGGTACAACAAAAGTATCTATTAAATCCAAAAAATAACCAGATTTCAATAATAATCTAAAGTGCCCTATTGCCTCTACTTCTACCGACTGACCATCTCCGACATAGATGCATCTTTCAGCATCACTTGGTTTTCGGTAACTCAGGCAACCCTGCATAGAAACACAAGTGTGAGTAGTAGCACCAGAATCTAACCACCATGTGTTTCTAGATACTGAAGCTAAATTAACTTCAGAACATACCAAAGTAAGAAATATACCTTTCTTAACACGCCAAGCAGCATACTTGGTACATTCCTTCTTAGTATGTCCAGGCTTATTACAGAAGAAACATGTTACCTCAACTTTTTGTTTCTTTTGTTCTGGACCCTTAGAAGCAGCAACCTTATTATCCTTATTCTTTCGTTTGCCCTTATCCTTAGAAGTGCTAGCCAGATGAGCACTTTCGGTCTTGTCTTGCTTCAATCTCTCTTCCTCTTGCACACAGAATGAAATGAGCTCATTAAGAGTCCATTTATCCTTTTGACAATTATAACTGACCTTGAATTGATTAAATTGTGCAGGAAGAGAGATGAGAACCAAATGCACGAGTAAATCATCAGATAAGTCGAGTTTCAAAGCCTTAAGTTTTGAAGCAAGATGAGACATCTCCATGATGTACTCCCGAACATTACCCTTGCTTTTATACTTCATTGAAATCAAGCTTGCTAAAAGCGTGCTCGTTTCAACCTTATCGTTTTTGGCAAAACGTTTCTGAATTTCCGCAAGGAAGTCACTGGCATTAGTAACCTCATCGGTTACCGCACCCCTGAAAGCTTCTGGAATGCCGCGCTTCATGATCATAAGACTTAGCCTATTTGAACGTTCCCACTTACCCCAATAAACCTCATCCTCTTGAGTACTATCCTCATTGAGTTCATCGGGTTTGGACATTCTCAAGGCTAAGTCTATATCCATGCAGCCTAAGAGAATCATCATATTCTCTTTCCAGTCCTTAAAATTAGTCCCATTTAACATAGGGACATTATTGATGTTGGCAGATATAGAAGTAGTTGTTATAAAAGCTGAATAGAGAACAAAATAAAATGAATCAAATAAACCATCATGCTCACATAAAATAAGCAATTAAACACATAATCTTTAAATTTAAAAACAAATTATGACATTTCAAGATACCTAGCACAACATTAATATCAAGTCTTTGAACAGTAATATTAACTGTAAGTGGTACTCTTGTTGTAGTGATCAAACATTGATGATAAGTTATGTCAAATAATAATTCTATCTTTGGATTGATTTGTTATTCACATTAAGTTACCTTTATAATCATCACATATATATCACCACATATATATCACCACAGGTATGTATGCAATTTGACCAAATATTAACTTTCCTTTGGGCCAGTCAATACCCGCATGAATCACATACACACAAATATCTAACACCCCGAACAGACTAATCTACACGAAAGATGTCACTTTGGTGATTTTCCGCTTTAATTAGCCCATTTAAAATGCTAGATCAATAACTTAAATATTAATATCATAAAATGCTATTAAAAATAAAAAATCAAATTCAAATTCAAATTCACAGTTTTGATCAATAATTATATACTAAATACAATAACTGTGCCAAACCTAAAAAAAAAAAAAAAAAAAAATTATTTAATACAAAAAATTAAATTAAAACTTAATATATTATTATAAGAATATGATAAATATTGCAGCAGCAAGGGATAAAGGCGTTTTATACTCATATACATATATATATATTTGAAACTTTAACAGAATCATCACCTACTATTCCCAAAGAAATTTCTAAGATAAATCATTGGAAAGGTAATACTTTTGACTTCAAATACAAATTTTTCTGCACCTCTCTTCTTAACCAATGAATGTATCTATGTATACTCTTATAGAAAAAAATAGCTAAAAGCACAGAAAGTAGGAAAATTTCCAAATGTATTTATGTATATTCTTATATTAATACAATCGATTTCTATTGACTTTATCAAAACGATCCACTAGTTTGTCAAACGATTTATGAAATGATTTATTGGTTTATCAGACGATTTATCGGCAGAATAAATACAATCGATTGATAAACCAATAGAAACCGATTGCAGAATTAAAAAAAACAATATATTAACCCAATATTTCATAAATCTTAATCCATAAGCATATATATATATATTAAATTAATAACTCAAAGAATTAATCAAGAAGTAGGCTCTGATACCACTTGTTAAAATCAACCAAAATGAAAACCCTAATTTATATATACTGGAATCTCCTGATTAAAACAATGAGTAGAAAATTAATAGCGGAAGCATACCTGAATCCATTGAAGGAGAAACCTTATAGGAAGAGAACCCTTTGAGATGGTCTTCCAATTCTAGCCACTAGATTCTGTGTCAACTTCTCTCTGAGAGGATTTTCAGAAATTGGAATGCATCGTGGTAGAATGGGGACCATAACCCTATTTATAAACCGCTAGGGCAGTTCACAATAACCGCTAGGGCAGTTTTAATTTTATCATAATTATATTTCTGCCCCTCATAGAAATAATAATTATCTAATGGTATCTACACAATAATCTCATGACAATTATACCCTTAAGCCAATTAATCAATTATTAATTAGATCACTATATTTAGGCTTAATTAAATGATAGCACACACATTTTAATTATTTACATGTGTGGCCCAAATTATAGATTAATTACAAAATATTAATCTAACATTAAATAGATTCTACGGGTAGAGGACCGATCAGAAATTTTAGATCGAACTCTGTAATAGAAATATAGATTCGATCTATCAAGTATAGTCGATTACATCAAAGTAAGATACAGTAACATATATAAAATAAATCAACATTATTTCATTCCCAAATTATCTAGATCCATACTGTTCGATTCATTTCAAATACTGAAAACAGAGGGTATCGTTTCCTAAATACTAATTCACTGACAGGGATATTTATAAAGCTAAAATATTAATAAACAGAATTAAGTTTTTCTGACCATTAGATCTTTTCTGCATTCTATCTTTTCTTACTGTCATAACACAGAAGTTAATTTCTAAGCGAATCCATCTACAGTAAGCATATCCTAGCCATACGTGAGGTTAGAATCCACAGATTTACACTTCTAACATAAACTGGGCATAGAATAATTAATCAACAAAATTTTTTCCAACATGAAATAAGCATACAAAACACAAGGGTTACCTCTCTGGTGATTGCTTGTAGAAGTTTGAGTAGTGCTGAAGATGATCCTTGCTGTGCTACCGCCGGAGACCTCAATCACTCACCGACGGACACCTCGGTAAACCACCCTACCACTCCGGAAGTACTCTCCTTCCTTCCGGACCCCTGAGCTAATCGGGCCATAGAGTTCACACACAATAATCGGAAATACAGCTTGGGATTCCCCCCCACCACGATTTCCCGCCAAATCCTCAATAGCAGCAAGTCTTGATGCAATTCAAAAATTACGACAATCATCAAGGTTCTGGGTCCTTTACCCATTCCCCAAGCCTTCCTTATAAAGGAAAATCTCATGCGACACATGTCGCTTCATGCATAATTAATTATTTAATTAAAACAACTCACCCATCCAAATGTCAGTTTCTCTATGAGATGTACCAACATCCCTAAGTTTGCTCATGTCTGTCCCCCATATATTTTAATTACCTCCTAGATTTTAGTTGACTAGGTGTCCAAGCTTAGGATTCTACTTTGCTCCTAAATAATGGTTTATATTATTTTAAATTCTCAAAATAATAACTCATGTGCAAATGCCTAAAATACTCTTATGCATTTTCTAAGTAATGATCTAGGCGTAATCTTATAAGTTTTTATGCAGTTAAGTTTAACAATCAAATTCACTAGGGTCCCAGTGCTGCGCCGTTGGGCTTCCCCGTTCCTTAATTTCAATTCCCTGACATGGCACCACTCTGTCGGGTCCAGTCATCTGTGGTTTCCATTCCTCGGCAAGGTACCACATCGTTGGGTCCTTGCGTCCATTCTTTTCGTTCTCGACAAGGTACCGCACCATCGGGCCCTTTTGCCATCATTCTTCCGTTTTGACTTGCGGGAACTTCATGTAGGGATTTCAGGAATCGTTACCATCCATCCTCCGTCTACACGCTATTAGGGACTAATGGTGCTAAGGATTGAGTCCGTTCTCACTACGCAACCCCCAACTCATACATGACCAGATCCGTCGTGGCCCACCTCGTACGCCCTCACGCATTCCTCTTGAGCAAGCGGATCAGTGCTTATCTTCCCATGTGCGGTATTCTGTCGGAAGTCGACATCATCGTCGCTCCTCATGTGTGTGATTTACCCGTACTCTATGACCCTTCTTATTCCTTTGTGTGTCCATCGGTGAACTGTTTCATCTGTCGCTACACACATTTCTCACAAACAAATTATTAGTAGTACTGTCCTCAATAATCATCATTTTATTCATAAATATGCTACTTCGTTAAGCATTTAAAATTCATTCAAACATTACTCATTCATGTCTAATTAAATATGCATTTCGTTGATAAACTTTCTTCATTCTCATCATATAATTGTCATTTAGCTAGTCGTTACGCATCATTCATAAACATATTTTTCATAATCATAGTTAATCGTTAAACACATTTAGTCATTCATTTACATCTATTGTTCAGATATACATACTCAAAATAAGATTAAAGAGTTATTTTATTAATGTTTCAATTGATCGGGTCACTCAACAGGTGCCCTCAATGTCTACAGAAGTCTAGGGGCACTACATTTACTTCGCGGATTTCTCAATAACTCAATAACTTCACAAATCCTTTTTACTGTGCATTACTCCCTAACTTTGCAATCACTTAAATAAACTTTATCTTGAAATATATCTTGTTTAGGACATAAGAACCAAAACATTTACGCGCAGTTACTCTTGGTCAAAACATAACTTTCACCACAGTGAACTATTTGGAATTCTTGATTTCTTTCACACACAGTAAATGTAAACAACATTCACGCATGTAAGTCCGGAGATGATGTGCGACATGCAATATTTAACATTCTTGAGAATGAAACATAAAACTATAGACTTACATATATTACCATAGTAAACTGCGCAACTTGCCTTAATACATGGAGATGAGATTTACTTTGATTTCTCACTTCTTACAGAGCTTCGACTCTTCATACATTTCATGGGTATGAACTTCTTCTCCTTTCACGCTTCTTAAGAGCTTGGGCTCCTTACACATCACTCTCTTAATACTCTATGAGTGATTTTCATTTATACACAAGCTTGGAATCGCTTCACTTGGAAGTTACAGGGTTACATTAAAGACTATAATAAATTTCCACCTAAGAAGTTTTGGGCCTGCTAAATACAAACACGGCTACTTAAATACTAACTTACCGTGAGCCAAATTGGCTACAAACAGACTGACTATCTGACATTGTAGACTGACAAAATGACTGATTGGGAGTATGACAGTCTATGCATAATTAATATGGTTGTTGAGAAAACTCGGTTGAAGCTGAAGAGTGTGTTTTTGGTTTGATTTCCTTTAAGTTGTTTAGAATCCACATTTTACCTGTTATATATTTCCAGCAGTCTATGCATAATTAATATGGTTGTTGAGAAAAATCGGTTGAAGCTGAAGAGTGTGTTTTTGGTTTGATCTCCTTTAAGTTGTTTAGAATCCACATTTTAGCTGTTATATATTTCTATGATTTGTGACGAGTAAAGTAGTGTAATGTGAATATGATGAGGATTGAGGATATTGACAGTTGGGGATAGGTTTCCTAAATGATGAAATGTGTTGTCCGTTGGTTGAGATCCTCAATGTGAGCAAGCCTTGAGAGGTTTTGAAGTTTAAGAAGGTAAGTGCATTATCAAAATTATTTTGAGTAGAAGTGAAAGTTTTAGAGAAAGAAAAATGGATCTTATTATACCTTTACCTGAAACTAAATTTGATATGGAAAGAACTGGGAAGAATGGATATATGGAGTTGAATCTACTTTAATATCAATAGATGTTGATTATTTAGTAATTGGCATTAAGCCTGCCCCTACAAATGAAGAAGATTTAAAACATTGGGATAAAAGAAATCAGTTAGCTGGAGCTCTTTTAAAATGTTGTGTGGCTGATAATGTATTTCAAGAAATTAAATATTTCAAGGATGGTATTGATATTTGGAAAACTTTAAAATCACTTTATAAGAATACATATGATTTTAAGAAATTGGTTGAGCAAGAATATGTCATGAAGTTAAAGGAACAAGTAGCAACCCTCAAAAACTTAAATGAAAGGTTAATTAAGGAGGTTGCAAAACTAAGAAAAGAAAACACAAGCTTAAAAGAGGATAATGAAAGTTTACAAGAAAAGTGTGAAAATATTACAAATAGTAATGTGGGATTGATCAAGAGGGTTGAAGAAATAACAAATGAACTAATAGAAAAAGATGAAATGATGAAAGAAATGAAAGTTGAAGAATGAAAAAGAAAAGTGTTGATGCACAAACAATGACAGATTGTGTAGATGAAATAGAGTTAAAGATCAATGAAAATAAAATTGGTCTCTTTGAAAGACATACTAAGGGTATTGGTTCCAAGCTACTTCAAAAGATGGGATATAAAGGAAAGGGGATAGGAAAAATTGAGCAAGGAAGTATAGAACCTAATAATATTGAAAGTAGACCTAAATATATGGGTCTTGGATATAGTGACTTCAATGATGATAAGGTTAAGAAATGTTCAAATGAGGATGGTCCTACAAATGATTCTTCTGTAAATTGGCATGCAGGTGAAGGTGTTAATCATGGACAAAAGCAAAGACATGGTGTATTTCAAAAGTCAAAATACAATACATATAAAAATTATCTACAAAATAGATGGACATATTTGTGGCATGGAGTTGAATGGAATCTGAAGAAAAATGTTTTTCATAAGCACTATAGATGGATAGATGTTCCACAACTAAAAATGTGGAGTGCACAATTGATAAAAACACATTATTGGTCTCATTCAATTGTGCAGGTTTATGATAAAGGAAAAGTGACAAAATGGACTTGGTAAAGAGTTTTTTTCCAAAGTTCAATATGGAAGCTGATGTCTACTATCAAATGTGTGCTTGTTTCCCCTGTTATACTGAGATCAAATGGATATGGATATGCACAATGGATAGTGTAAAGACCTCAAAAAGGTGATGTGAATGTTGTGTCTTAATATGTTGTAAATGGGTACATAATTATCCATAAGACCCAAAGTGGCAGACCCATATTAAATAATTTTGAAGATAATTTTGACCATTGTAGCAGAGATGACCACCGACAAGAAATGAATGATGCACTGATGGTTCGAGACTTCATCGAAGGCTTGAGACCTCACCGACATCTCTAGATCACTGCCTTGTCTACAGTGTTTAAAGAACATTTGGGAACATATGTAAAAACTACAAATTCATGGTTGGTTAATCAAAATGGCATGGCAGTGGCCATCGACATTTTCTAAATCCATGTGTTATCTTTACTACATTTACAAACAAAATGTTTATAAAGGATATTCTTTGGCTATCGATCTAGACATGATGCAAGGAACATGATGCTAGATGATGGTTTTGGATATTCTTTTGGATGATGGAGATCACTACATTTTGTTTGTATGCATATTTTATTCATAAAAATCAATATTTAAATATTTTTTAACTTTGCTACAATTTTGGTATATTGTGTTTCCCTCACTTTGCTGCAATTATGGTATATTTTGATTCTCATTTCAATATCTTTGTGGATATTTTTGGTTGAAGTTATTGGACCACATTTAATTTGCTCAAAGTGTTTTGTTTTTCTTGTGGGATTGGTTTCTATTCAAGAATAAAAATTATTGAAGGAACTCATTTCGAATCCTAAAATTTATTCTTGGAATGGTAGGGCATTACATGGGACTAGTGATAGAATTTGGTAGTAGTGGTTAATATATTGTGCCAAGTCATTTGATTTATGTCAAGATTGCATGTGGATGATATTTGTGTTGGATTAGGAGGAGAATAACAACATTCAAACAAAAATTGTTGCACAAAGATACATATCTAAAAACACTAGAATCATGAGAACGTTCTCCTTGTATTAACCTCCACCACACACCCCCAAATTGTTTACATGCTTAGTTTTTAAATATTACAATGTATTTTCTAGACACTTCTCAGCTAGAGAATTCAAGCTTTCTCGAGAGGCTTTTACTATGTCTATTCGATCTACTTAGACCTTACAGTTTTACAGCTTTATTGTTGGTCCATTAGATCACTAACTACCAAATTGTCAGTTATATAGGTAAACATTAATTTGATATGATGTTGAGATGACGAGAGGAATTAAATGCATATTCTAACACTCCCCTTTAATTCTGACCATATTCAGCTACAACACTTACAAAATGTAAGAGAACACTAACACCTAAAACATTTAACTCGCATGCTTCAACAATGCCTCTATGGGATTACAACAAAATTTTAGAAATCATTATGCATGCTGGTCACAGTCTCATCTAGGCTTACAATGTAAAAAAAGCAATTCAAAACTTGTTAATTATTGCTGCAAACTAGCACAACTTATCCTCTGTTACTTGCTTGACATGCTTTCTTCTTCATTTTACTCTAGACTTTATATTTGTTGATTTTTTTGAAGTTCTTCATCTCCATATTCACCTTTTTCTTTCTCCTATGTATTTTCTCAAATTCTTTACACTTGATTTCCATGCCATCTTTTTCTACTTTTGTAGCTTTGACATTGCCATATGCTTCAGCATCATTACAATCAAGTATACCATAGACAATAACTTAACTTTCTTTCATTTTAGCATCAATTTTCACATTGGAATTTTTACATATCATCATTATTTGATAATAATGCCTCATCTATTCGAGGCTCCATTTCTGAAAATTATCATCCAAGGGTTCTTGATTGAGTTCTTCTTGCTAAAAAATATGCATATATATGTTTCATGTTCAGCTGCAATCTTTTCTTCCACAATATACTTAGGATTTTAATCCAATCTTTAAGAAACTTTATTTCATCATCATAGTTTACTGGCACCTTGACTGAGTTCTCTTCCTCCTTTTCTTCATCTATTGCTAGCTAATTGTTGCTCTCAACACCTGCTCATTTGGAAACATTTGTTATATTTTTAAAGAAATCAGTTTCATTTTGCTCTAATGGCTCTTCTTCTTCTTCTTAAGCTTCTATTCACTACTCATAAATAGAATTTTGATTCTTCTCATTTTTATCTACTTCAAGAGAATGATCTTCATCTTCTTTACATAATACTTGATTTGTTTTATCCTTTGCTTTAGCATCAAGTCCATCTTCAACATTGGCTTCAATCACAAATTCAATGTTTGTATCTACTACTATAAAAATAGTAACTTCTTTAGCTATTTCAACCATTAGATCATTTTATTTGGTACTCTTAGTGTCCACAAGTTAATTTTCTTCACATACAACAACATGATGGATTCTTTCTTTTTTATCTATACCTGCACATTCAGAATCATGAAAATTATTAATAAAATCCACTGCCTTCACAGGAATGTCCTCTAGCGACCTTTGATATACGAAAGAACACATAATGTATTAAGCATCAACATCATTCATTTTTTCTTGTTCACACTCGAACACTACATCACTCACAAAGGCATTACATTATGGTTCAACCATTAATCTGCTTCAACAAATTCATTTTTGATTTTCACATTTTTATCATCTTCTTCATTCCTATGTTATGCTTCATAGACAGAATAAACTTAAATTTTATGCATTGTTGTCTCGACAACAATTTTTCTATCAACATCAACTGCAGTACTCCCCCTTACACCAAAATTCATGTTCAAAATATTCCAAGCCTCTTTGGTTATTTTGGTTGTTTCGATTTTAGGAAAAATTCTCTCATCCATAGCTTGCTTAATCATACACAATGCTACTGCACCATTCTTTTTATCTATTAATAAGTTATCTGTTTTATTTTTTGACATGGCCTCATAGGCTTCTTGATTTGGTTTTCCAAATCCATTCAGTATTATAATCCACAAATCATCAACACATATCCTAGTCTTTATTCTAATTTACCAAAACTCTGTCCCATGTATGTCTACAATATCCTCATTATAATTTTTATTCTTCATTTCTCTGAGCCTTCTTCTCTTTCCCGTGTCTGCTTCTTTATTTTTCTAGTGTTCTTGTCTTCAAATTCAAGCTTCCTAAAGACTACTCTCATCCTCTCCAAGTATTCTTTTACCTCGGCCTATTTTCTCAATTAATATATAGATCGATTGACATTTACATCTCAACCAACTTTTTTTTCTATATTACCTTCAACTTCAGGCCTACTTTTTTGAAGGTTTTTACTTACCCTCTTCAAGGTTGTTTTCACTTGCAGATGCACAAATCTGATTTTACCTACAGCTTCTTCAGAGATGTACCTTCAAATGTTTCTTATCTTTTGAACATGTGATATAGGGCAAAACATAAGTAATACAAGGAGTTTCTCCCCCTCAATTTAAACTAGCCTATTGAGCTTATGCTCATCTCCTTCACTCTACATACGTTTTTTTTACAGAAACAAGTAAGAGGTTTTATATTAAAAAAGGAAGATCTAATACAAAAAATGGGAAGATTAAACCCATCAAAAAGAGGGAATTGGGCACCTCGATTCTAGTCTTTACACTTCACAGAATACTTAGGTACATATATTTCTTAAAAAAGAGGAGTTAACTAACTGTTTAGAACAACTGTTTATACAAAATTCATATAAATAAGTAGTAACTAGAAAAAAACCAGTAGTTAGTTCTCTGCTGAGCGGTGTGGATTTTTCTTACTGCTTGACGCCAGATTCACATTATCTTCCATTCCCAGAATGAATGACGGGTTGTTGCTCTTGCTCGTCCTGATACAGTCTACCTTGGCTTCTACAATCTTGAGGCAGCTGTGCATGGTCTCCATCCTGCCAGCAATGCTTTCAAAGTACTCTTTCACTTTGTTGTTGTTGTTCCTTACCTCGGAGATTTCAATTTGAACAAAAGTAGCTAGATGAGAAACAGATTTCTTGAGGTCTTTCTGTTCACCTCTCAGCACTCCAACTTGAGCTTCAATGTCTTGCAGATGAGAGAGGAGACTAGGAGGAGGGATTTCTGGTCCATTAGGGGAGTCGAGGTTCACCACACCTACATTATCTTCTGTCACATTCCAGATTTTTCCCATAACATTTTCCCCAGCATTTCCACCCATCTGTTGCAGAGAGCTGAGATGCGCAGAGTTGCCAAGAAGCTGGTTCTTGGTCTCCAACAGGCGCCAGAATTTCCAAGTTTCCTGCTCAAGAACATTTGGCAAGCTGGCCTGGTTCACCAAATGGCTGCCACCTTGTGGAACCTAACCTCTATTGATTTCCATTGCATTAGGCCGGTGAACATGCTTCAATTTGTTCACGATGCCTTCATTTTCGCTGAGACCATTCCCTTGTAACGCTTCCAGAATAGTGATGTATTGGCTCAGCCCAATGCCTTCTGTGACTTGAATGGACGTCTTGCATTGCCTGCACTTCAACGTAGGGAGGAATAAACCTGGGGAGCTTCCATTATCCATATTGAAACACGTTGAATGCCTGCAGACCAAATTTTCTTCCCAAAATGTTCCAAATTGCATCGAATGAGGATTGTTAACAGCCAAGTGTTTGAAATAGGCCTTCACTGCCAGGCGTATGCTGCGTAATGAATTTTCACATGCTGGGCATGGGGATCTAAGTTGCAGACGCCGTCGATTTTCCCTGCAACTCAATCTTGAAGGGATTATGGAATTGACCTTTGCATCCATCAACCAGGTGGATGATACATTGGGGAAGTTGCCAATTAATAGGTGCACATTCTGATGTTGCCACCCAAAGCCAGATTGTAATGTGGGGATTTTGTTTTCCCATTCCAATTTGATTGTTTCCCAAACCTTGAGGAGAAAAGTGGGAGTTATGGAACCCATTTCATTGTCGGAGGGTGCCCATTTTTTATCAGGATGCCGCAATTCCGTCCAGCTCCTATATTTGCCATGGAGTCAGCTTATTCATTGTTGCTTCTTAGAATGTGATAGAGAGAGATGGAGTTGAGATCCTTTATCTTTTGAAAGAAATGAATTTGGAATTTGGAGGAGGGTTGATGATTATTCTTTGCAATTTCCCTTGCTTCTTTGATCACAAGGAGAGAGTCACCAATTGCGACCAGATCTTGAACGTTGTTCTCCTTTGCGATATCAATTCCTTGAAGAAGCGCAATCCATTCTGCGTCGTTGTTGGTATTTTTTCCTATTCCCCATGCATAGTCCATCAGTTTGTTCCCTTCAGAGTCTAGTAGGACTCCCCCCGCACCTACCAACCCATCCTTCACTCTACATACTTCAGTCCTCTATACAAATGTCATTTCTTTTTACACAAGCTTTTCCTTCCAGCGAGCTTCTGCTCAATTTATCCATACCGAATTTACTTTCACAAACATTTGCAACTAATTTTTTTCTTTCACCTTTATATGCCATCAAAGCTCTGCTTCTCCTTTTACTTAAACTTTTCACACAGGCCCAAAATATGATTTTCGTTTATGAAGCAACTATCCCCCTTTTTTAAGCTTAAAACAATACCATTTTTTAAGAAACAATATATATATATATAGATATACATATATATAGATATATAATTAGACTTTTTGTTTACGCTCCTCTTTTTCTTTTTAATAAAATTGTCCTAACCCCATTTTTTAAATAAAATCACCCTCTCTTCCTTTTAAAACTTAAACAAAGATTGTATTGATTGTCTTGGGGTTGCTTACCTTTTTTCTGTATGGTTTTGACTTTCCTCATTTGAATGAGCCATCTGATCTAAGAATGAAGAATGGAGGGCATCGATTAATTCCACCTCTTCCCTAATTTATTTGTTTGTATGGATTATCATAAATGTGGAATCGATTTAATTGCTAGTCTACACCCTACCACCCACATTTTCTCAGCAAGAGATCCTCGAGGTTTGAAATTTCTTGGAAAGTGTGTAAGACCCAAAATTATTAATCTAAATTGATTTGATGAGTCGTATCACAAACTAGCAAGAATGTGGATCTCTTGAATGGATTTTGTGTTCACACACAACGTTTCCATTTTTGGTGGCTTTCATATTTTTCAAAAAACACGTCAATTGCCACATCAATCAATTGGAAACTTAGGGTTAACATAAAAATCTTCATTGGTGATTTATCTCTTTTGGAGGATAAATTGATGGCGATTTTGCTATTTAACCTATAAAGTTTTGTGTTGGCTAAGTGTTGTTGTATCAAATTACTAAAATTGCATATCATGGATGATTTGAGGGTTTTTCTTATGTCACAAATCCATATGTGGCATTGAAAGTTTTGAATTTGATTCTTTTTGTTGGTCAAGAAATGGATTTGGATGGTCAAATCAATTCCAACATTTCTTTTCTTTTAATACATAAAATTGTATTGAAATATGAAAGTAGCTTGTTATGCCGAAGGAATTTTTCTATTTGAGAGTGGGTTTGTAAAACATTGTTCTAGATTCGTCGATTGTCTACCCAATACAATTTTAACACATGTATATTCAGCTAGCTTCCATGTCCTATATATCATGTTCTTGTGTGTTGTTGAAAGTTTTTTTTCGCTTACCAGTCTTTCCTCTTGTATTTTCTCTGTGTCGGTTACTTTTATCCAATATTTTCTCCCTGAGATTGCTTTTCCAAATTGTACTAAGACATATGACATACTTAACACGTTGGACACATTACATCAAACCATCAACCCCCAATATCAACACAAGGGGCATATGGAAAGAATATGGGATGGCCCCAATTTTGGGTATTTTCATTGTTGTAACCTTGTACATGCATATATTTTCCATCGCTATTCCTTTGTGCCCTAAATATTGGTGAGCACATTTCAGCAGTTTAACCCTTCTGTGTATAACAAAAACTTAGTGCAACATAACTTTTCAATTAAAGAAAACATCATTTTATTTAAACAGAAAAAATGTATTTAATGCCATTTTTTTCTTGTTGAAGAAAAGCTAAAAAATATTTAAGAACTTGTAATATTGTCCTTTAAAAATAACACCCTCTAAAAGTATCACCCCATAAACAAGCGTATCAAAACTGAAAAAAGGCCATTACAAAGACTCATATATCCAACTAAATTCAATTAAATTTTTAGTAAATCCATTGACTAGTTCGTTGATACAAAATTTCCAAAGCCTGATACAGACATATCTCGTTACTATTAGAGTTAACAAGATTAAATTGATTGTAAACAAATAATATTTTTTTCTTTTGAAAATCCATTTAGTTCTACTAATCACTAAAATATCTAGAGCCTAAAACTAGATTTTCATGGATATTCATCGTAAAGGTTAAAAGGTACAAAACTTGAATTAGTTTATCCTTCGGTTTGCTCCCTCAAACACGGAATGGTACTTGTTACAGTTACAACACTTGGAGTATTACAAGTGATTTAAGAATACCAATTAAAAATGGCATTTTAATGGAAGATATTGAATATAAATGGCCCAGACCTACATCTAACACAATATTTTACCCCACAAACAAGAATAAAATGGGGAAGTATTAAGAAATCACAGAGTATCCAGTTCCCATACCAGGAATGGAAGGACCCTTGCCATCGATAAACTTGTTTAAAAACAGTTTTTTCTCCTGGACACTCCAGGGAAGAAAGGACCACTAACACCCTAATACAACTCTCACCTGATCCACATTATCTACAAGCATCGACGCTCTCTTCGAACTTGAGTGATTTATGAATGAATCGTTTTGTTAAAATCATTCCAATTGGAACTGGAAAAATACAGAGTGATTGAAATAACTATTTGTATTTTGGTCAAAGAAATGGTGCATGCTTTCCAAATGTATAGCATCAGTGTTATTTCTCACCTAAGTTGACACATTACAGAGTGCATGCTAGCCTTAATGGTGTCATTGAGGCCGCCCTGCCATGCGTACACAAACTAGACAATTTCAAATGAATGGAAAAATCAAAGATAGCATGGATATTAAAACGCCGAGGCTACATATATGTGGATGTCCTAAATACAAAGGAGATTTTAGAATAGATTTATTTTGGTGGATGTGGAATATATTTAATTTTTTTAAAGTTCAACATTAATCCTCATCTCAATGGGATCATTTGTGTGTCGTTGTTAAGAAATATTAAGGGAACACTTTTTTCCCTGTCGGGGAAATGTTGAAACATTCCCTACACTCCAATGTCACCCGCACCAATGGAGCCTCACGTAGTTTGAGAGAGTTGAGACAACTATTTTTTTCATTTAAATGTGACGAGGCTCGATTGAATTGATTTAATTTTTTTTCTCATCATGGACTCCAACTTAAATTTCTTTTATTTAATAAGTATTGGTAGTTGGTAAATTTTTAGCGATAAGTACTTGGAACTCCGCAAGTTAGCTTTTGTTGGTAAGAACTAAACTTTATTTCTATGGGGGACATCGATTAAGGCCCTTTTACATTCTGTGCATAGCCACCCGAGGATTTGACCCCAAGACCTTCAACTTGCAATTTATAGCTCTCAACCACTTAAGCTAACTCATTGGGATATCATAATGATCATATTGACATTAGATATTATATTGAAAAGGAATGCCTATTTAATTAAATTTGGACTTATTAGGCAAAATTTGAACTAAAAAAGTGTGAATTTAGACTTTGAAAGTGTCAATATAAACCTTTCTAAAGTGAAAAATTAGGTTCTGATAGTGAAAATATTGGCTTTGAAAAGTGCGTTTTTCTATTCGAATAGTGTGTTTTTTGACTACTTATGAAACCTAAAATTGCAGTTTTTTATTATGAAACTATGAATTTCAATTCAAAAAGTGTGAATTTCAAATTAAAAAATGCAAATTTTGATTTGAAAAGTCCAATTTTCATTTGAAAATGTGCAATATTTTAACGAGAAAAGTGAAATGTCTATAATATTCATTCCTTGTTTGAATAGCAAGTTTATCAGTTCTTGTTTCTTTTTTGATACAGTATCAAGAATATATAGCTTTTTACATAGATAATTTTAGTAGTTTCCAAATGAAGCAGGAATTCTTTACGTAGTCTGTATAGGCACAACTTACTTACACAGTAGTAACCAATAAATGGTGTATTCTGCATCACAGTAGTAATTTTCCTCAAATGCCTAGAGGCTCATGGACGTTCCAAATGCTCAATGTTTGGTCGCCCAGCCAAGTTGATACAAAGACTAGAAGGATTGTAAGAAAATATAATTTTTTTGGGCTAAGATCCCATCAAACGATATCCATAGGAACATCCATCCCACTCTCAACATTATGCCCCATTTGTTCTCGTTGTGCCTTAACTACTGCAAGGCCCTTCTCGTTTATTCTAATTTTTCCTCCTGTCCATCCTAGCCTTGGTGAGCATGCCCATATGATGTTATTTACATCGATTATTATATTTTCTTCTGAACCAACAACCCATTGTTGCTTTCTATTTAAGCAGTTATTGTACAATACCTTCAAATCCTTTGATGCTCCTGTTGGCTTCCACCATTGCACCTCTAGTTTGTAAGACCCAAGAGTACTAGCATCTTAATCATAATAAATATTACCAATCGCCCTACCCAACCATATTGCACAATATGGATATGGTGATTGCATAATGACCATTTGGCCCTTTACAACATCCACTCTTGGAATGAATTCCTCTCTAGGCTTGTTGCATACTGGTCCAACAAAGCAATCCTGCAAAGCAAGAACATTTTCCTTCAAATAGGCATCCATAATTTCATGTTCAGATCTTGTAGGTTCACTACTATGAATATCATGTCTTGTCAATGGCTAAAAGTTAGTTGCTAAATGATCAACACTCTTGAAGGGACTGTCCAAATCTTTATATACAACCTCCCAATAATTTAACTTGGGACGCCAAAAATGTTCACCTCCCTTCTCAATCCCTCGATTCCAGATGAAATATATGTTTCTATTCCTTTTTTTTTATTTCGTCAATGTCTGAAGGTCTTTTTTATTGCAGATTTAATAACCTAGGTTGGCCCACCAGCAAGTATGCACTACCATCTGGCAATGACCGCCACAAATGAATAGGAGATGACCAAGCTTCATCCTGAAGTGATGCCCTACAGTACATGAATGCAATGTTATCTATGAGCTTAAATTTAAAAAACTGGCATTTTTTGATACCGATGATCTTGGCGTTTCCATCCAAAAGGTGGGGTTTTAAAAAAATCTTAAAATCATAAAGTTAATCAATTATATAAGGGACATAGAAATTTTGATCTTCACATGTCCTATATATATCCATAAGTTCCGAGAGTGAAAATGTATCCTTGCGCATTAGCTTTCCTGATAACCTTCCATAAGTTCCATCTATTTCTTCATGGGTGTGTCCAACCGGGAGGAATCCAACTTCAACAATCCTGAACACTCTCCTTGCTGCTAAAAGAGATAAAAATGCAAATACAAAGCGGTTTTTGTTATCACTTGAACAATTATCCATTTGCAACAACAATATGGGTTGTAGTTTTCTATTTGGCATTCATTGATCAGTACCATCAACACACAATATATCATGTTGCATTACATCTTGTATGTATATCACACACTTTTCATATGACTCTAATTGCTATAGAGCATCATGCAATTGGTGTATAGATGTTCCGCCTTTGTAGAGAAAATCACCATATTTATCAACCACTGGTTCTTCAAGATTCTTCACGCATTTACCTAGGGATGTCACTGTGAAATTCAATCCCATCTCTAAAAATGAGAGGTTGAAATGGCCAAAACCCCCAACCTTGTTTCCATGAGTCAACATTCCAGTCAATGATATGGGAAGATTCATAACATTACTAAAATATGTTTCCTTCTTACCCATCCTTGGAATTGAACTCTTTGACTTATTCATTTTGTCATGAAGAATACTAAAAAAAGTCTTTGGATTTTTTTGTGAAGCTAATCTATGAGAATAATACACTTGGCGACAACTTGTGATATATTTATTATGAGCTTCTTGATGTCCTCGAAACCTTTCCACCTTAGCTGGATTAGTGGTCCCCTTTAGCCTATCATGCATTGTAATGCACTCATTAGACCTTTCAAAGGAGTTTTCTTTAGAAATTTAACATATCAAAATCTTCTCTCATCATCTTGCTAATGGAGGATTGTGATATTGGAGGCAAAACAATACTTTAATTTTCTTCATTTTCTATTTTTCGCAACAAACCATGGGACATATTAGATGGAAATAATTTCAGGGTTGTCCTTGTTTCATCTACACTGATTAATCGTTTAAGATGTGGATATTTGTATGAATTCTCTTCTACAATTTTATTAATAGTAGCTACTAGTGCAATCATGTTTGCCCTAGATTTTTCCAAACCACTATTACCATGCACAACTCTCTCATCACCATTCAAGAACACCATTTTGTAATTGTATAAACTTCTCCTTTTTATCCCATGGCATTTATACCATGCATTTTGATAGACGTCTATCGTGTCTAATCTCATTGTAAACATGCTTCTTTTTCTCTTGTCTCCTTCTTTGTCCACGGGAGCATTTGATCCCATAGAATTTATAACATACTATCTTCTTGAATTTCCATTCATACTTTGAAATTTATTCACGCATTCAACTATCGATTGAAGTGAAGGTTTTTATATACAAATATTTGAGCAACAATTTTCAGTGACAGTTTTTGAAAGGAATGCAGCCTAATCAAGTCCAAGCCTATAAAGTACCGAGCTTGAATTTCTTTCAAAAAATTTAGTTCCAGCTTGCCGCTTTACAGAATTGTATGGCCTTGTTCCATTACCTTTAACATCTATGTATTCACAATGGCGAGTACCTGGAAAGACCATTTGTAAAGGACATTCTTCAAAAATATTCCAAATGTTGACTATGTCTTCGTTTGTGTTCTTTTTTAGTATAACATCCAAAGGAACATCATTAAGGTCAAGCAAATTGTTTGCAGGCCATCTTACAAGAGAGCCTTCAAATACACCACAATCCTCACAATTGCAGAAGACTTTATGAACTAAAATACCAAACTCACTAACATCTAGCAGTTTGAATTGTACAATGTTTCCTTCAAAAATGCTTGACACTATTCCCCCAGCAACATAATGTCGCTTTAAAGAATATTGATATATATATTTTTATTTATTGACATTCATGTACTGCAATAGATAGAACTAGATCTGTGGCCTCTATATCTTCTTCTGAAAAATCGTACCGGAAGTTTTGAAATTAATTATACTTATATGTTCAAATTCTGTGGAAGTCTTTTTGGGGAAACCGAAATGGGGGTCCCTACAATTGATGTATCAAATTAACTTTCTCTCCCACAAACTTGATATTGTGATTTTGGCTTAATACTTTCAAAGTAGTTTCAGGTTGATTATTGTTAAAAATTGTTTTCAACAAAAAGCAATGTTTTTGTATTAAAATCTGTGATTCTTTTAATTGGCCATACAACAAAACCTCCACTGCTTAACCCTGGACGTCATGCCATACAAGAAAACACCACTTCATCGACCTGAATACCAAAGGAGAAGTCACCCAAAAAATTTCCCCCAACAAAATCAATCCCACTCACATTTGTTACAAAACCAATGGAAATGCAATCCATGCATTCTGAACATTTATGTAACAACTGAACTTTTCTCATAATAAAATAATATTTATTGTCAGTTGTTATAATATGTTCTAGAATTTTCAAAGTAGAATCCGATATATAATTCACCTCATTCTCTTGAAGAGCAGATCCAATGTGGTTAACGATCTCCGATGCAGGCCACGAATACAACTACCAACTGCCTCTGACAATGCATCTGCACCTTTTGATGGATAGGGAAATTGAAGACCTGCATTTAAAACCTTGGTAACGTTTATAATGATACATCCATCATGAATGTTGATATTATGCAATATTTTTCTTTCTGGAAAAGATATTCCTTCAGCAACTTTCAATCCATTCCAAAGGAGGTCCACACATGCTTGAGAACCAAAATCTAATTTAGAAATGATTTCTGAAATACAAAATAATAGGAGCACATTAAAAATAATATTTATTTTAAGCAAAGAATAATTTTTCCACTAGTATATATTATCAAATAATTCAATGCTCTACAAGTTAATAGAATTATTGTATGCTATCATTCTCCATAAGACGATAAATGAGAAAACGTTCCTCATTGTGAAGAAAACATTCAGATTTCTAGTAACAACAATCTCATGTAGATTTTCCATGCTATTTATTTTTCATAAGGAATCAAATTCAGGAGTGGACAATCCTTCCTAATTGGATACAATGTAATTGTTGCTTAGAATAAATCCATGAGATAAGGAGGTGTCGTTGAATGCTCAAAAGGTAATCTATTTTTTTCATTGGAAGGTGCTCAAAGTGATGATGGATAAATGAGTGACTACTTTTTTGAGGAAGGAGTGGTATTTCCTTCCTAAAAAGGTCCCTTGGACCATAGAGGTTGGCAATATTTATCGATATAATATATTATTAGTAATATTTAAATATTATACATGAATTTGTTTTATGTATTTGAATTATGAATTCTATTAGGTGCTATCAATAAAGGACGGACATCCTTAGCCATCTAACACGCATATGTCTGAATGGAGTGCATGAGATTTGAACAATTGATGATTTCATTTAGATCATATATTATCTACTACATTCCTCACCATTCTTCACCAAAATCATATACTATCTGTTGAATTCTCAAAACTCCAAAATGGACCTACTTGGTAAAAGGTCGATGACTCTTTCTTCTGACCATCTACTTTCCCCAACCCCAAAATGGAAACCCTTGAGAAAGGATCGGACGCTCTTTCTGAGATAAGAATATTTTCTAAAAGGGTCCATACATATAAATATCGATCATTCTTTTTCCGTCCTGTCCCCATGATCCTCACAAGGGTGGACACTCTTTAAATAATTTACATCTTCACATAAATCATATATGTTCTTCAGAATTACCAAAAATATACAGTCAACCTACTTGGGGATAAAGTGGAAGCTATTTCTACTTAGCATCTACTTCCACCACCCTAAAATAGAACAACTTGAGGAAGGAACAACCGTTCTTTTTCTTGGAAAAGTTATACTTTCCAAGAAAATGGATGAAGCAAATTTCCAATGAGATTTGTTGTTAAAGTGTCGATATCTACTTTTCGCACCCCTGAAAAAGAACCCCTTGAAGAAGAAGCGACTGCTCTTTCTCCTCAGCATCCACTTTCAACACAACAAAATAGAGCAACTTGAGGAAGGAGTGAGCACTCTTTCTCTGAAAATTTTCCACTTGCCAGTAAATTGTTTGAAGCAAGGTTCCTATGAAATTTGCGGTGAAAGTGACAGTATATACTTTCCCCACCGCTTAAAAGGAATCCATGAATGAAGGATTTGATTATCTTTCTACTCAAAATCTACTTCCAACACCCCAAAATAGAACAACTTGAGGAAAGAGCGACCGCTCTTTCTCTAAGAAAATTTCTACTTGTCAGCAAATTGTTTAAGGGAAAAATACTATGAAAATTGTGCTTAAGGTTCCGATATTTGCTTTCCCCACCCCTTAAAAAGAGCACCTAGAGAAAGTAGTGGATTCTCTTTCTCCTCAGCATATACTTTCAAATCCCCAAAATAGAGCAACTTGAGGAAAGAGCAGTCGCTCTTTCTCTGAAAACATTTCCACTTGCCAACAAACTGTGTGAAGCAAAGTTATTATGAAAATTGTGTTTAAAGTGATGATGTATACTTTTACCACATCTAAAAAAGAACCCTTGAGGGAAGGATCAGACACTCTTTCTCCTCAACATCTACTGCCAACACCCCAACACAAAACAATTTGATGAAAGAGCAGTCGCTCTTTCTCTAAGAAACTTTTTGCTTCCCAGCAAACTGTTTGAAGAAAAATTACTATGCATTTTGTTGTTAAAATGTTAATATATACATTCCCCACCCCAAAATAGAACCCCTGGAGGAAGGAGCAAATGCTCTTTCTCCTCAGTGTCTACTTTCAACACACCAAAATAGAACATCTTGAGGAAAGAGCAGCTGCCTCTTTCTCTGAGAAACTTTCCACTTGCCAGCAACCTATTTAAAGCAAAGTTCCTATCAAATTTGTGATTAAGGAACCAATATCTACTTTCCTCACCCCTTAAAAAGAACCCCTGGAGGAAGGAGCAGACGCTCTTTCTCCCTAGCATATATTTTCATTAGCCCAAAATATAACAACATAAGGAAAGAGCAGCCTCTCTTTCTCTGAGAAAATTTACACTTTCCAGCAAACTGTTTCAAGCAAAGTTGCTACGAAATTTATGTTTAATGTGTTGATATATACTTTCTGCACCCCTAAAAAAGAACGCCTAGAGATAGGAGCGAACGCTCTTTCTCCTCATCGTATTTTTTCAACACCCCAAAATAGAACAACTTAAAGAAAGAGCGGCTTCTCTTTCTCTGAGAATATTTCCACTTTCCAGCAAACTTTTCGAAGCAATGTTCCTATGAAAATTGTGTTTAGAGTGCCGATATCTACTTTCCCCACTCCTAAAAAAAATATCTGGAGGAAGGAGCGGACGCTCTTTCTCATCACCATATATTTCCAACACACCAAAATAGAACAACTTGAGGAAAGAGCAACCTCTCTTTATCTGATAAAATTCCTCTTTCCAACAAACTCTTTGAAGCAAAATTTCTATAAATTTTGTTGTTAAAATGCTTATATCTAGTTTCCCAGGGTAACACGTGGAATGCTAAGATAGTGACACGTGGCATATTTTATCTTGAAAAATTAGTTCAAATATTGTATAAACGAATATTAAGGATATTCATGGTACCAATTCAATATAAACATATGGATTCAAGTTATATAAATTTTTGGAATAGGTATCAGGGATCAAATTTGAAGGGCTCACCTTAATTTCAGGTTGAAGGGTATATATTCATACCATTCTTCTAGGATGAAGGGATTTAAAAAATTACACTTCAATTGACAATAATAAATTAACTCAATGTTTCATTAAAAAAATTGTTAAATAAAATATTACTAGATATGGGTCATACATTACATATTTCTTTGCATACACTAAAAGGAAGTGAAGTCTATCATGTTTGCAAATAAAATGGTTCCGAATAGCTATTACTTTCCCAAGCATAGAACTCTATTATTGATGAATGGGCAGTTTTCTTTAAAAAAATTACACTTCAATTGGCAATAATAAATTAACTCAACTTTTCATTTAAAAAATTGTTAAAAACAATATTACTAGATATGAGTCATACATTACATATTTCCCTGCATACACTAAAAGAATGTGAATTCTATCTTGCTTGCAAAGAAAATGGGTCTAAATGGCTACTACTTTCCAAAGCATAGAACTCTATTATTGATGACTGAGCAGTTTTCTTTAAAAAAATTACACTTCAATTGACAATAATAAATTAACTCAACTTTCATTAAAAAAATTTCTAAATAACATATTACTAGATATGAGTCATACATTACATATTTCCCTGCATACACTAAAAGAAAGTGAAGTCTATCACGTTTGCAAAGAAAATGGGTCTGAATGCCTACAACTTTCCCAAGCATAGAACTCTATTATTGATGACTGAGTAGTTTTGTTTAAAAAATTACACTTCAATTGACAAACATAAATTAACTCAATGTTTCATTAAAAAATTTGCTAAATAAATTATTACTAGATATGAGTCAAACATTACATATTTCCCTGCATACACTAAAACAAAGTGAAGTCTATCACGTTTCCAAAGAAAATGGTTCTGAATAGCCACTACTTTCCCAAGCATAGAACTCTATTATTGATGACTAAGCAATTTTCTTTAAAAAAATTACACCTCAATTGACATAATATATTAACTCAACGTTTCATTAAAAAAATTGCTAAATAAAATATTACTAGATATGTGTCATACATTACATATTTCCCTACATACACTAAAAAAAAGTGAATTCTATCTTGCTTGCAAAGAAAATGGGTCTAAATGGCTACTACTTTCCCAAGTATAGAACTCTATTATTGATGACGGAGTAGTTTTCCTTAAACAAATTACACTTCAATTGACAATAATAAATTAACTCAACTTTCATTAGCAAAATTGCTAAATAACATATTACTAGATATGAGTCATACATTACATATTTCCTTGCATACACTAAAAGAAAGTGAAGTCTATCACGTTTGCAAAGAAAATGGGTCTGAATGGCTACAACTTTCCCAAGCATAGAACTCTATTATTGATGACTGAGCATTTTTGTTTAAAAAAATTACACTTCAATTGACAAAAATAAATTAACTCAATGTTTCATTAAAAAATTTGCTAAATAAATTATTACTAGATATGAGTCATACATTACATATTTCCCTGCATACACTAAAAGAAAGTGAAGTCTGTCCTGTTTCCAAAGAAAATGGTTCTGAATAGCTACTACTTTACCAAGCATATAACTCTATTATTGATGCCTGAGCAGTTCTCTTTAAAAAAATTACACCTCAATTGACATAATATATTAACTCAACGTTTCATTAAAAAAATTGCTAAATAAAATATTACTAGATATGAGTCACACATTACATATTTCCCTGAATACACTAAAAGAATGTGAAGTCTATCTTGTTTGCAAAGAAAATGAGTCTGAATGGCTACTACCTTCCGAAGCATAGAACTCTATTATTGATTACTGAGCAGTTTTCTTTAAAAAAATTACACTTCAATTGCCAATAATAAATTAACTCAATGTTTCAGTAAAAAATTGTTAAATAAAATAGTACTAGATATGACTCATACATTACATACTTCGATGCATACACTAAAAGAAAGTTAAGCCTATCATGTTTGCAAAGAAAATGGGTTTGAATGGATACAACTTTCCAAAGCATAGAACTCTATTATTGATGGTGAGCAATTTTCTTTAAAAAATTTACACTTCAATTGACAATAATAAATTAACGCAACGTTACATTAAAAAAAATTATAAATAAAATATTAGTAAATATGAGTCATATATTACATATTTCCATGCATACACTAAAATAAAGTGAAGGCTATCCTGTTTGCAAACAAAATGGGTCTAAATGGATACTACTTTTTGAAGCATAAAACTCTATTATTGATTACTGAGGAGTTTTCTTTAAAATAATTACACTTCAATAGAAAAAATAAATTAACTCAATGTTTCATTAAAAACATTGCTAAGTGAAATATTACTAGATATGAGTCATACATTACATATTTCCCTGCATAAACTAAAAGAAAGTGAAGTCTATCATGTTTGCAAAGAAAATGGGTCTAAATGGCTACTACTTTCCCAAGCATAGAACTCTATTATTGATGATTGGCAGTTCTCTTTAAAAAAATTACACTTCAATTGACAATAATATATTAACTCAACATTTCATTAAAAAAATTGCTAAATAAAATGTTACTAGATATGAGTCATACATTACATATTTCCTTCCATACACTAAAAGAAAGTGAAGACTATGTTGTTTTCAAAGAAAATGGGTCTGAATGGCTACTACTTTCTGAAACATAGAAGTCTATTATTGATGACTGAGCAGTTTTCTTTAAAAAAATTACACTTCAATTGACAATAATAAATTAACTCAGCGTTTCATTAAAAAAATTGCTAAATAAAATATTACTAGATATGAGTCATACATTACATATTTACCTCTATGCACTAAAAGAAAGTGAAGTCTATCTTGTTTTAAAAAAGAATGGGTTTGAATGGCTACTACTTTCCCAAGCATAGAACTCTATTATTGATGACTGAGTAGTTTTCTTTAAAAAAATTACAGTTCAATTCACAATAATAAATTAACTCAATGTTTCATTAAAATGATTTCTAAATAAAATATTACTATATATGAGTCATACATTACATATTTCCCTGCATACACTAAAATAAAGTGAATTCTATCCTGTTTGCAAAGAAAATGGGTCTAAATGTCTACTACTTTCTGAAGCATAAAACTCTATTATTGATGACAGAGCAGTTTGCTTTAAAAAAATACACTTCAATTGATAATAATAAATTAACTCAACGTTTCATAAAAAAAAACTAAATAAAATATTACTAGATATGAGTTATACATTACATATTTCCCTGCATACACTAAAAGAAAGTGAAGTCTATCTTTTTTGCAAAGAAAATGGGTATGAATGGCTACTACTTTCCCAAGCATGGAACTCTATTATTGATGACTGGGTAGTTTTCTTTAAAAAAATTACACTTCAATTGACAATAATATATTAACTCAATGTTTCATTAAAAATATTGCTAAATAAAATATTACTAGATATGAGTCATACATTAGATATTTCCCTGCATATACTAAAATAAATTGAAGTCTATCATATTTGCAAAGAAAATGGGTCTGACTGGCTACTGCTTTCCGAAACATAGAACTCTATTATTGATGACTAAGCAGTTTTCTTTAAAAAAATTACACTTCAATTGACAATAATAAATTAACTCAACATTTCATTAAAAAAATTGCTAAATACAATATTAGTAGATATGAGTCATACATTACATATTTTCTTACATCCACTAAAAGAATGGAAAGTCTATCATGTTTGCAAAGAAAATGGGTATGAATGGCTACTATCCCAAGAGTAGAACTCTATTATTGATGACTGAGTGGCAGTCTTTAAACATCTCATAGGCGACTATCTATTCTCAATGCTATGCCAACCAAATTAATAAGGAACATCTAACAAACTGTTCAACTAAGTAAAATATTACTTGATATGAGTCATACATTACATATTTCCCTACATACACTAATAGAAAGTGAAGTCTATCATTTTTGCAAAGAAAATGGGTATGAATGGCTACTAGTTTCCTAAGCATAGAACTCTATTATTGATCACTGAGCATTCTTTAAACATCTCATATGAGACTATCTATTCTCAATGCCATGCCACCCATCTTAATAAGGAACATCTAACAAATTGTTCAACTAAATAAAATATTACTTGATATGAGTCATACATTACATATTTTCGTGCATACACTAAAAGAAAGTGAAGTCTATAATCTTTGCAAAGAAATTGGGTCTGAATGGATACTAATTTCCCAAGGATAGAACTCTATTATTGATGACTGAGTAGTCTTTAAAAATACGATAGGAGACTATCTATTATGAATGCCATGCCACCCAGCTTAATAAGGAACATCTAACAAACTGTTCCACCAAAATTGATCCTATGGAAAACTATATCTCCCTTTCATATAAAACTACAACTCCATTCAGATAACCCCTACTCTACTTTAGGCACTTTTCAAGAATGTGGGAAACACATTGCCGTATAGGCCTAAGAACTTTAAGAAAATTACTTTTTGAGATATTTTGTGGGACTGTGCTATCAGCTAGCAGGCTAAGCATATCTACTATCAATTGATTTGATTGGCTAGCACTAGTGTCGAACAATTTCTAAACTGAGCTTTGATTTTAATTTATACCACCAGTTTGTATTGTGATGTCATTCGCATTTCTAAAACAAAAGGATGCAGAAATATCTTCCTATTATATGCACTATTATATGCATTCAGTTATCCATTATTCCGGGGCTATATTACTTACCTCGTTCCGAGAACCGATAACCATAATAAGACGTGGAAAAAATAAATAGAGCACACACACATAATGTTTTCAAAGCAAAACTTGATTCATATTTGATTCTCAGGGTTAATGATGCTAGTCCATAGTCAAGTTCAGATAGACAAAGAGATTTGGACTTGATACACATTGTCATTGACCATAATCCTTTTAGTCAAAATGTATCACATGATAGCCTAAGACATCTGAGTGGTTAAAACATACTATTTCTGGAAGTTCCAAACAAAAATATTTATATTAAAAGATGGAATCATGTGAACCTCTTATGAAATAGAGATTCCAGAAACTGTAAGCTAGTTTACAAGCATAGATATGTTGGTATGGAGAAAGAAATAGGCATAAAAGAACACATACAAAAAAATAGTGCAAATTGATCATGTAATAGTTACAATATTATATTCATCCAATAAATTTAAAAAGGGTTGTCAGTTCAACTGGACAGTGAGATAAATCAATTGAACTGTCTTTCATCCCAATTATACAAAATGAATAGAACACCCTTTGCAAAATAGGACACATCCCTTCCCTTCTATTTTTATATTATTTGTACAAAACTAGACACGAAAAACTAACAGAAAACGAAAAACTAAAAACAGACAAGGAAAACTAACAGAAAACATAAAACTAAAAACGATCCTGAAAATATAAAGAAAAGAGCCTGGTGGGTGTGCCTCATGGTCCTTTCAATCAATCTACATTGATTATGCCCCTAAGGGAGGCCTATCAGCGGGAGGGGATTTTCTAGAGCCTACCAAAGTCATTGGGATCCTCTCGGTGTCACATTGAGCTCGATTGGCTATGTCGTGTTGGACGAGTGTTCTTATCCATTCAATCACTAGTACAAAATGAGAAATTAATGACTAAAAAAATGACTAAAATTCGGCTATAAACAACTATTTTTGAGTCAGTGACTAATAGTATCTGATTTCCACTATCTTATCTCTCGTCCTATTTCACTAGTCATTAATTGGTTGACTTATTAGTCATTGATAGTCACTAATTAAGTCATTGATACTCACTGATTTACTCACTGATTTAGTCATTGATTGTCACAATTAATGACCAAATATACGACTAAATAAACTACTAGATGATAACATATTAATGACTAATCTAAATACGACTAAACGTTAGTCGCGCTATAAGATACTAGAAATTAGCTACTAATAGTCGTATATATGTGAATTTAGTCGTTTTCTTAGTCACTAATTTATGATAGGGTACAGAGGAATCAAACCACCAATATCCTGCCTATAATTAGGAAGGTGCTCTACCATTGAGCTAGCACCCTTTAAGAAGTTGTTATTGCTTGACAATGATGATATTCAAACAAATTTTGCATGGGAACAAAATGAATGTCAAACATATTCAAGAATAATGCTTCAAGTACTAAAAGAATTCTAAGATATAGCAGTTCAACTGTGACAATGATGAAAATTCAAAGAAGAATGATCTTACAAACTACGCATGAGTACAATAATCCATGGCTGTACAAATTATCAGGAACAAAAGCAAGCTGCTGCCCTTCACAGACAGAAAAGAATACAAGATCCAACTTGCAATAATTTGGTTTTAATTGTCTATCAATTGTTGATCTCTTGATAGCTAGAGACGTTTTCCTTTCTAAGATCCAAAATACATACAATTATATTCAACTTCACTTCTTCAAAACTAGTTGCAGTAAAAATTATTCTAGGAATTGTCTTATGAGCAATAGCCACTTTTTTGAACAGTAGGCTTTGGTTCACTTGTGTTTAGGGGGGACTTTGGTCCTCCTGTTCAAGGTTCCAATCCTGTCCAGGGGTTTATGATTAGCTGAAGGGACTGGCTAGGGAAAATGTCATTGCAGCTGGCATTACTAGACCATGTTTACCCAGGGTGGCCTCCAAATATTTCTTTGGAAAAAAAATAGCCTTTCTAGCCAAATATACATGAGCATCTTAAACCATTTGCAACAACACTTATCTGCAGCCTTTATTGTGTTTACCTGGGCTGATTTGAATCTATTTTGGATTCTTTTGTAGTTTTGGATATTATATGCATTATGTGTTCTTAAAGTGTGCATGAATAACAGGGGCACCATAGGTACCTGATTGCTGGAATCAATGTGACAAACCTCCACATCCAGCAAAGATGTCTAGAGTCACAAGGAGATTCTGACAAGAAATTTCCATTTTGTCTTCTGAAGGAAGTTCCCCTACAACAGCCTTACCCTTTATCTTTGCATCTTCTCTATCCACATGAACCTTGCCCTTTGCATCTGCCATGTTTTTTTATGAACTCAGCTTAACATTAGCAGGAAACTGCAAGCATCACACAGTGAGTTTCACGCAATGCAATGGAACAATGGAAACCTGCTCCTTTGTTGAAGAATTAGAGTGAAAGGAAAAGAAAACCACTTACTTGCTTGACAATACCATTTCAGGGATCAAAGATGCAACTACACCAGAAGGTATGGTCCAAAATAGCATTGCCTGATACAGCTAAAAAATGGTGCTGCCTCCTCACATCACATTTTCCATGTATTGTGCCCACACATAGAGTGGCAGTTTCCTCACTGTATTATACCTGTACAAATTATTTGAGCTATTATTTAGCTTCATTAAGTCACAATTTAAAGCATCTAAGGCCTTCTAGGTTTCAGAATTGTATTCAACAATCTAACAAACAGGCTGCCATTCCAAAAGCAACCATTAGACTACTCTTGAAATATTTTTTGGTTCTGTGACAATTCGTAATCATCAATACAAATGGATTTTTTCTTGTTTGCTAATTGTGTACCATGATGTTTTCTAGAGCTTGAGTATATAAGACAAGTGCAGGATAGAGCTGTCAAATTTTCATGGACAAAATGATAAAAGAGTATAAAATAAAAGCCAGGGATATAATTTAGCAAATAACTCCCTTATGTCAGAAGTGTAGGCTTTCTCAAACCCAACATCTTCAGGCCCATAGAATATTTTTATTGTAACCTTCGCTAAATTCAAGTCAACTTTCTTTAAGCCATATGAAATTTTGATTTCCAAAATTTGGCAAATGGCATAGGCTTTAAGTCTGTTATTTCTGCCTGCTTTGAATAGTTCAATTTCCTTTTCTTTTCACAACGTTAACTGCAATGGGTCTATATAAACAAAATCATGAACAAAGTAGTCCACTCCTTTATAAATAAATCCTTCCTTACTCGGAAATAGTTCAAATTCCTTCTTTGTCTCATTTTCCCTTACTTTACAACCATGGCATTGCCTAGTCCCCAGGCCTAAAGTGTCAAAGGGAAGGCTGAAAAATGCACCCTTCTCAGGTGAATACAAAGACTTGAAAAAGTATCCACTGGGAAATTGCTTATTCTCCAATTCCTTGGCTTGAGTCCTATCAATTTCATCCGCAGTAGCATTTTATTTCCTGTATTGATAGCCCCAGGGCCATTGTCTGATTTCCACAATCACAGACCTTTTCACACAATTCAACTCAACATCAACACGCTGTATTGTCAAAAATACCTCCCTTGTATCTGCTGCATTTCCAAGAATTGTCTGAACTCCTCTTTCAAAAAGCCTCCCATGGATAGTTTGTGTGCCGTCAAATTTCTCAAACATATACTCCATTGAACTAAGCATACTCGTCTATATTTCATTGAATGTCATATTTCAATATTTATCCAAAAACTTTCTACTAATAATTGAATCATGAATCATGATACTTAGACCAATATGCTTACAAATAAGATCTTTAGAAACATTGTGAGGTTTATGAAATCTAGCTTATATGAGAATGTTCCAACGCTTGTTTGTTGTTGACTTTTTTTTCTACAAGAAATAGGGATAATTTTGTTACACATTAGTAATGTCATGGTCATTGTCTAGACCTTTGATACCAAATACAATATAACAACATTACATGAAAAAATTATTCAAAAGAAACATATCATCTCCACACGACATATGGGAACAAGGAGTAGACCAACATAGCATTCACTAAATTAAGAAGGTAAAATACTGATTGGGAAAGAAAAATGTTAGTATCATTTGTAAAATTATTTTTTAGATACAACAAGTACCTTCAGTTTTGCCACAGTCCTCACTTTTAAAACTTTCTCTACTTTCCTTAATTCAGAGTTGGCCCATTCTTTCTTGAAAAAATAAGGATCTGTGTACCTTGTCAAACAAGATCCAGCCCCTACAACATCAAACTTGAAAAGGCACAATGAACAAAATTATAGCATGTATAATAAGGAATATAATATATTATATAAAGAAGTTGTAGAAGATGAACTACAATGTTTTAATAAAGGTTACATCTTGATAATGATTCCTTGGTCCAAGAAAAGAACAATGATTGTACTTGTCTAGCACAAATATTCATGGAGGCCCTCTACACATCTCATAGGATTTCCATATGAAGCAAGGAAATTCACATTGAGTGAGATGAGTCTGATAATTTTGGATACTAGCATGCTAGTCGGCACCTGTAAGTGTGTACTCTGTTCATATCAAATTGAAAAATAAAACTCGCAAACTAATAACAGTCATTGCATTGAATTGTTAGTATATTTATTATACATACCCTATTAAGCAAGAAAACCATTGAAAATCATCCTCAACACTTCTACTCTATAGAATTTCATTGTTTCAAAACTAAATGACCAAACTATTAACATCAAATAAATCTTTTGACAACCACAAACTAGTAACAATGACAAATGACATTAAATAAAATAAAAAATTCTTCAAGTCTTTTGCACTTACATGTGCCCACATAAAGGCATCCTACAATCCAGCATGCAGTGAGGTATTCTTCCTAGTTCACTAGAAAAACAATAAAGAAATAATCGATTTTCTTGGATACAGAGAGAAACTACTTAACTAGAGCAAACGAGCTACAACATCATGATCAATATGAAACAATGTGGTAACATATATAACATAATTTATCTCATTGACCTCTTATCTTCATTTATCTCATCAATGTCCCTTGACCCTAAGTAAAATAATTTTGCTTCTCTCCTACCATTATCCTTTTCATTCCTATCATAATCTCTTTTACTGTTATCCCTTGATCTCTTATCTTCATTTTTCTCATCAACATATTTTGACTCCAAGCAAACATATTTTGCTTCTCCCCGATCATCACTTTTATTTCTATAATAATATTTTCTACTGTGATCCCTAGATCTCCTGACTTCATCTCTCTTAGATACATCAATTGATCCTTAGCCAAATCCTCTCCTGTTATGATCATTCTTCCTGCCAGGTGCTTTGTCAATGTAGTGACTTTCATCATGCCATGAGATACCACCATCTTCATCTATTAATATATTATGGCTTGCTCTTTTCTCATCATACCTCGACTGTCTCACATCCTCTTTTGATGTTGCCTCTTTATGTCTTGCAGTGTGCCTGTCTTGATTTCCAACATCTTTTGACCTTTGGATAGGTTTTCCCAAAGGTAGTGACCTGTTATCTTAATATTGAATGCCATGTCTTGACCTAATTTCACTATCTTTTCCATTAGAAAAAACCTTAACACAATCATCAATCAAGTATATGTACACTTTAGGGAACATATAGTAAGATTCCACATCACTTGGTGAAAAGAAGTTATGAGTCTTCCTTCATCATTATGGATTTGCTTTGTTACCACATTTGTATGTTGAATTAACCATCTAATCATCTCAGGGCAAGGCATGATGTCTATTCTAGCAATAATATGATGAATGAAATATTTCCTTAAATTCTTTATACCCTCAATCCTCAATTTCCCTCTCTGTTGTAACTACACAATTAGAATGTTGCAATAATCTCCTTTAAAAGGATATATAATACATTACAATGAATCGAAGGTCGTTTGATGGTGCACGAAAGAAATATAATACATTATGTATTACCATTCAACCAAATTTTACATCTTTAACTACAAATTATAAATTCTGATAGTCTAATCACTTGAATAAGTCAACTATCGACGTAGGAATATTCATTAGATTTTATCGAATTCCCTCAGAAAAAATTGGCAAGGTGCAAAGCTTCATACTGATGGGGTTGATTGTAACCAATCAAAGAAGAAAAAATATAGGCAAACATATCCACTAGCACATAGCCACGCTATTTTAGAACATCTAGAAGAGTCTTTCTTTCATTCACCTTCATCCATTGAGATGGAGCTTTATCTGATAACAACATACAACTTTGAGAAGAAATGAATGTTCCCACTAAAATGAAAATTGTAGCTTTTATCTCCATCAACATGGTCTATTCATGACTCCTGTAAGAAACTATTCACAGAAAGCACAGGAGTAATGTGTTGTAACAGGCATTATATAAAAATAGAGAGAATAGAACATTTTACTCAGTAGGCTAGGGTATGCTAGGTTTCACTTCCACCTTCTGGTGCAAAATATAGAACAGATCATTGAAGATTCTAAGCCAAGTATAAGTTTTAAATCTTACTAGTAACTACATACCAATAAGTCGATTGGTGTAATGAGAGAAAATAGATAAATGCATGGCTCAGTAGGTGGCTATTGTTTAGGATCAATCACATGAATTGGACTTGTGAATGACACCGCAAAATCAAAAATAAGAGTATGACTCAATTTTGGAAAAACTCAGAAAAAAAAAAAATTAAAAAAAATTACTTAAAATAGATGACAATTCCATCAAAACTGGTCAAAATGGTCAAATTCGGTCAAACATGCAAAGACATGGTTAAACTTGTACAGTCTTTGCATGTTTGACAGAATCAAAAGAGACTCAACGAATTTAGTGTCAATGTTTAGGATCTAGGTTATAGTTGCTAGTATCATCTAAGTTAGGAAAGTAACAAAAGGGAATAATACTTGAAGATAGAAAGTGCAGCAAACATCAGGCATAGTGGAATAGCAAGAAGCAATGAGCTTGTGCTAACAATCAACTTTTTATTGGTAGCTTAATAGTCAAGCATCAGCCATGAGATCAAACAAATGTGTTGATGGATATGTAACTTCGGAATGTATTTCATCTATGTATTTTATATATATTTATTGTACCCTTAATAGAGATGTGTTATTCCTCTATAAGGAAGTGTCGTCATGTGGATTGACAAGTGTTGCAAGTGTGTGTACTTTCCGATGGGTTATTATACCACCATGTGTGGGGTCGGCCCTGAAATATATATATTATAATGTGATGTACCTAAATAGACAAGTCGGCCCCATAAGGTCACTGGGCAAAAAGGTTAGTATAAATAGAGATCGGAGATCTCTATTTTACTCACTCGGAAAAGTAACTCACTCTCACTCAAAAAGTGGCGCACTAGTGAGGAGGAGGATTATCTGCTACTAGGAGACTATCTCAGTGTTATTTGGTTGTACTTTGGTTGAGCCATTGCTCTCTCTATCTCTGAGGAAGTTGTGGGGTTTTTCACCTTAGGGTTTTCCCCATGGAAACTCTGTGTCTCTTGTCTCTTATGCTTTTGATTCTTGTGATGCTTGTCATATTGTGATTGTCATGCATTGATATACTGTATATGTTATTCTCTTAGCAAAGATCCTAGAGTATTGTGAATTAATGCTCAAAATTTAACATGGTATCAGAGCTAACCTGAGAAGAAGACATTTTGCAATGACAGAAGCTTGAGTTCCTTGTTTATTGGGTTTCTCTCCATAGATTTTTGAAAATCAGTATAGTAGATTGACTCTACTCATCAAGGCTCATCTATCTGTCCAATCAGAATTCAATTCCGAGCATTTTCAGATTTGGCCCTAAAAATTAGGGTTTCCACAAAAATAGGAATTTCTGGAATCTGAAGGCACAGCTGGAAGCTCCTTGCAAAAATCGAAGTTTAGAGCTTTGGATCGAGATTTTTAGCTGGGTAGATCTTCGGGAAACTCAAACCCTAATTCAGGGCTCTCCCTAGTGAACCCAGGAGGACAAAACGGCAATTCTGAAGGGCAAAACTTTACTGATCTCAAATTCTGAATACACCAGGATGATCATCTCATCAAGGCGCATCTTTCTATCCTTTCAGAAATTTGAAATTCACATTTTGAATTTTTAGGGTTTTTCCAACAAACCCTAATCCGGGACCAGATCCAGTTTTCAGCATTTCAAGTGGTAAGACCTAAATATTTTCTATTTCCATTTGAAGTACTCTTTAAGATGTCTCTCCACACCAAGCTTGAGGATAAGCTTGAAGGGGCTAATAACTTTCGAGCTTGGAAGTATAGGATTGGGTTAATCCTGGAAGAGAATGAGTTGGACTCATATGTGAAAGAAGACATCCCTATCCCAGAGGATGAAGAGGCCAAGGTATTGCATAAGAAGAACTTGGTCAAAGAAAAGTTAATCATTGTTGATTCTATCAAAGACCATCTCATACCCCATGTGTCTTCTCTTAAGACACCCAAGGAGATGTTTGAATCTTTCACCAAGCTATTTGAAGGAAAGAACATAAATCGGAAGATGACCCTACGGAACCAATTGAAAGGACTAAAGTTTCAGAATGGATAAGCCATTCAATCTTATTTTTCAAGGTTCTCCCATATCAAGGAACAACTAGAAGCAGTGGATGAAATGGTGGATAATGGTGAAGTGGTGATGACCACTCTAAATGGCCTACCCAGGTCATGGGATTCCTTCATTCAAGGAATTTGTGCAAGGAAGATGTTGATCTCCTTCAACAGATTGCGGGAAGAATGCTCTCAAGAAGAAGCTAGACTTATAGCTCATGAGGAAAAGATGGGAGGTGAAGATCAAGCTCTTGCAGCTCACACCAAAAGAAGCAAAACCAAGAAGGAGCACTCTCGCCACAATAGATCCTATCAAAAGAGTAAGAAGGACCTAAGATGCTTCACATGCAATGAGAAGGGTCACTTTGCTTCAGATTGTCCCAAGAACAAAAGGGATAATAACAACAATAAGAAGAAGAAGGGAAACAAAAGAAGGTTTTAGGCTCATGCTGTCGAAGATGATGAACCCCCAAAGAAGAAGGCTAGGGAAGAAAGTGATAGTGATGATGACTCATCAAGTGAAGAAGAGTATGTTCTGATCTCTGCTCTCACAGGTACTATCTCCCATGGTTGTAATTATTGGTTAATTGATAGTGGGGATTCCAAACACATGACTGGGTTTAAGGAATCTTTTGTGAACCTATCTGAACATGAATCACCCCATAAGGTGAAACTTGGGGATGATTATCAATACCCAATCAAAGGAAGTGGTGAAGCCTCCTACAACCTAGATTCTGGAAAATCTTTGAAGATGAAAAAAGTCCTTTATGTACCTGGGCTCAAGAAGAATTTACTCTCCATATCTGCATTGGATGCAAAAGGTATAAGAGTTGCATTTGTGGATGGCCAAGTCCTAATGTGGCCAAAGGGAAAGAACATAGATGATGCAGTAGTGATTGGAGAGCAAGAGGGAGGTTTGTATAAATTGAAGGGACAAGCTGAACATGCCTTGGTGCATGAATCCATGGAGCCAAGTGAACTTTGGCATAGAAGACTTGCTCATATGCACTATAGAGCACTTCCAATTGCAAGCAAGGCAGTAGAGGGTCTTCCTGAAATCAAGACCAAACATGAAGGTGTTTGCAAAGGATGTGCAAAAGGTAAGAACATTAAGAAGGCTTTCCCAAGTAGTGAAAGCAAGGCAAAAGACATCCTAGAAATCATCCACTCAGATGTATGTGGTCCTATGTCATCCAGTTCCCTGAGTGGGTATGTTTACTATGTCTCATTTATTGATGACTTCTCCAGGAAGACTTAGGTATACTTCTTGAAGAGCAAAGATGAGGTGTTTGATAAATTCAAGGAATTCAAAACCTTGATGGAGAATCAAACTGACAAGAAGATCAAAACATTCAGATCCAACAATGGTGGATAATTCACCTCAAGTGACTTCAAGAAGCTTTGTAGTGATTCAGGGATTAAGAAGGAGTTGACTGCTCCGTATAATCCTCAACAGAATGGAGTTGCAGAAAGGAAGAACATAACTATCATGGAAGCAGCAAGGGAAATGCTGCACCAGGATCTACCTATGCATCTGTGGGCAGAAGCAGCTAGAACAACTGTATATGTGCAGAACAGAACACCCCACAAGATATTGGACAACAAGACACTTGAAGAGGTCTTTTCTGGTAAGAAACCTGAAGTCAGTCATCTCAGAATATTTGGTTGTCCAATATACACTCATGTCCCAAAGGAGAAGAGGACTAAACTAGATCCTTCAGGAAAGAAGGGCATCTTTGTGGGTTACAGTGAAAGCTCGAAGGCTTACAGAATATACTTTCCAGGGTTCAAGAAGATTGATGTCAGTAGGGATGTAACATTTGATGAAAACTCAACATTCATCAAATCAAGGAAGGCACCTATCGAAGTTTATGAAGAACCTAAGGAAACCATATTTCAAGACACTACCATGACTGAAGCAGTTCCAGAAGTTGTTCATGAGTTTGAAGATCCACAAGAACCTGTAGATCCACCCCATGAGGATAACCCTCACAAGAGAAAACCTGCATGGGCTAGAGAGCTCATTCAAGATGCAGAAAGATTTGGCATTCCAGAAGAAGAACACAGAGCAAAGAAGAGAACCAGATCACATACCAGCTATGTTTCTTTACTCTGTGACATTATGAACAAAGAGCCTTCCAGTTATGAAGAAGCAGCGGAAAAGAAAGAATGGAAGGATTCCATGGTTGAGGAATACCAATCAATAATGAAGAATGATGTTTGGGATGTTGTCGCAAGACCTAAAGAGAAGTCTGTTGTGACTTCCAAATGGATCTACAAAATCAAGCATGCTGCAGATGGCAGTGTAGAGAAATACAAGGCAAGATTCGTAGCTCGTGGCTTCCCTCAGAAAGAGGGAATAGATTATGTCAAAACCCAAAAATTCCGAAAAATTTAAAATTTTTAAAAATAGCAAATAATGTTATTAAATGCAGTCATTTAACTGTTTTTTTAGCTTACGTGATCGTAAATGTATCTGAATGATCTTTTGTTATACTTAAATCTTACTTTCCGTTACTGATTGTTTTATTGTTTTGCAACCACAAGGGGGAGTTGTCATAGCAGACTGGGCTTACTTAGCTTCCATGCTAATGCATCAAATTGTCTTTCCCTTACAGGTATATAGGTAATGTGCGGGTCGCTACATATAAATCTTTAAAGTATTAAATTCAGTTAGCTGTACCAATCGTTCAATAATGTATCTAAGCATGCTATCCAGGTTATCAAGTGTTTAAAGGTACAACCCTTCCTGTGATCTTCTTATAATCTTGCTGATAGAGAGTTAGAAATGACTAAATAATATGACAGCTACGTTTCTGGAGAGTCAATGAATTAAACAACTCTGTGAAATATTTGTTCTTTGATGATATTACTGTATGAATTATAAACTATCTTGAGTAAACTCATCGAGCATTAAGGATAACAAGAATCTACTTGTTATTACAATTATCTGAAACAATTAAGTGATTGTTATTGTATCGTGACAATAAGTAAAAAGGTCTAGAGTAACCCTAATCCAAAATTAAGAACTATGTAACTGGAATCCTATCAGTGGAAGTCACCTACAGAAGGACTGGCAAGTCCTATACCATCTGTGTATAGCTGTCGAAATTAGCATTATGGTAGCATAATTGTAACATCTAAATCCAATATCATTTCATTATCTCATAGACTTTAAGGAAAAGATCTATGTCTTATCACATGAGATTAGGGTGATTGGCAATGTCTTGATAGGTTTTTATGAACCACATAAAGCTTACATTACTCCCTTATATTTATAACTTTTCTACTGCAAATAGATTTTCTCCATGTCTAGAATACACCAAGACTGAGTTTTTGAACGATGTTTATATCGCATGAATTAGTAAGTCAAGGTTTAATCTAAACAATGCAAGATTTAAAGGTATTATCCTAATGTTTTGATTGTTAAAGGGATGACATATGAACTATGTTATTTCAACCTTTATGGATAACCATGCAAATAATTCTATTACTCATGCTATGATTTTTTATTTCTAAAACAATGATGAAACCTCATCGTAATTTTGAACATTATTGATAATGCATAACTTTGTTGTTTGTAGGACAAGGTATTTACGTCCATTAGGAAAACTTCGAAGGCATTGTCTAACATGAATTATATGGTGTGTTTAAATTATGGTGTCTCGACCATATAAGAATATCCAAGCTATCATTTTATTTGGCAAACAAATGATGAAATTCTCGTCGTAGAAACTATGAAAAGTTGACCCACTGCATGGAAATATTAAAAAGGCCACGTGGCTGTTTCAGAACCAAGTGTTGATAATATAAAAGGTTGACTAACCCTAGTCTTGGCATTTCTCCCTTGCCTTCGGGCTCGGCCGCTCTGCAAACCCTCCTAGCCCAACCTTGCTGATACATTGATGGAGGCAGCTACTACGCTGCTTCAGTGTTTGTGCTTGTTGACTGGTTTGTTTGGGAGTCATTAGATTATGCTATTGACAGCTATAAGTTTGTTATAAACCTAGGGTTTATCCTTTGGCTTCCTTTACTGGTCTGGTCCTGTCATAAGGATATTGTTCAACTTGTTTTTGTCACGGCTTCCATCGTGGAATGTATCCTTCAATTTTGCCCGCTCGTTCTTTGGTGACCAGGGTGGGGTTTTCCACTTAATCAGCTCGTGGCTACTAGGCCATTCACTGTGGTTGTAACTTCCTTCAATTCGCTGGTGAGCTATAAAAAAATTGCTTCGTCATTTTTCAATTTAAAAGAATTTGTTTTGTTTTTAAGAAATAAATTTGCAACTGATACGATTTTGTCATATGCAGGTGCTGGCTACTCCTGAAGGTGTACAGGACACAACCCTCGGCGCTTGGCTCTTACCGGGTAAGCTTGGTTTCACCATGGCTTTTCCTCCTTGCTGGTTGTTAGGATGATTAAGTTATAGTTTGAGTGAGGCGACTCTGGGATCCCTCAACTCAGTTCAGTCTTGCACTGTTTGTTGTAACGAGTTCTTTGATAAGTTTATTCTGAAATGTATGGGTAGATTATGGCCTCAGTCAACATGGTGACTGTTTGTCCTTTCATTTGTTACTAGGGTCTTTCTGCAGAAGGTTAATGTATAAATATGGAAACCAAGGCCATGAGTCTGTCTGAGGTTGTGGCCTCATTGTGTTGTTCATTACTGTACTTCTCGAAATTAGCAGGGTTTTCACCCAGGGTTTTGATAATATAACATATTATAAAGTTTTACCTGTGCAATGGGTTTGCTTAACATATGCGTTTTAAATTCCAAGCTATGTACAGTAATAAGTAAATTGTTAACTCTCTAAACCAATTATACAGTGGATTTCGTGGCTCGGCAGCAGGTGAAACATTATCTTAGTTAATTAGCATTAGCTTTACCCAAACTGTTATTACAATTGGAATTTAAGTTCGAATGCTTAGGTTTTTCAGTTAAAAAATACGACTCTGTTGATATTGGTGAGCTAAATAAATAATAGGACTTCAATCCAAAGTTTACAGTTGTAATTCTAATTGATTTATGTTTCTGTCATTTCGATTTTGATTCTGAAGCTCGACAATGAGCTAGAATCCCGTTTTGTTTGTTTCTACTGTTATAAATTTAATAACTATGTTATTTCCCTGCTGGTAATTTCTTGTTGTAGAAACTGGAAAGATAGGGTTTAAATCATACTCCATGGTCACGATTTTTGTTTAGTTACTTATTCTGTTTGTTATGAATATGACTCTGTCGAAGTAGATAGTCAAGTGGAAAATATTACTATACTGTTTTAGTTCGATAATGAGTCAAAATTATTGTTCTGTTATTCATTTGGTTTTTAAACAGTAACTAGGTTTACGGATAAGATTCTGTCGATAAAATGAGAGTCAAACGAAAGATATTATGAGAATGTTTAAGCTCGATAATAAGCTAGATACTAAACTGCTAACCCTACTGTTTTAAAATTAAAAACTAGGTTATTAAAACTGTTGATAATTCCTTGTAATAATATTCTGTTAAGGATTCTGCACAATGAATTAGTTGCTATGAAAGGACTAGTTAAATTTTGATTAGGGTTTGTGTAATGTTTTAACTAATAGGTTAAGGCTGATCATCTTCTGACTAGGGTTTGTACGCTGATATAAAGGTTCTATCTGTGACTACAAAATCTCCTATAAGGACTATTGACCGTGATATAGTTAATGTAATTCTTATGGTTGTATTTACTGTTGTCTCCTATGACTATTTATTAAATTTTGTTTACACAAAGAACATATAGTTTATACGTAACCCTTACCTATCTATTCAGCCATTATAATTAAACTAGGATTATAATTACAACAATAACTAGTGCTTTAAATATTACTATTATATGGAAGACATTAAAGATACCTTGTCAGTAATGTAATAATGATACTAAGGGATGCTGAAGACACAATAACTCTCATCAAATCTACTACTGATATTCAGAGATACTAACTTTTACTAAACTAATCTATTCAGACATATAGATGATAGACACAACATACATTCATTTCTACTTAATAAACATAAAGAAATAAATAGCAGAACCTGTTTCTGTGGACAACAACAGCAATGGGAGGCTATTCCTCCCTACCAACTCCTAGAGAGTGCCCAGACAGCACTTCTCAGGACCCCCGAGCTTGCTCTGGTCTCCCTAGCTGGAACTAGGTGCAGCAAAGTAATTCTCTCAGCCCAAACAGCTATAATGGAACCAAGTTACTGCAGCATTCCTCTCAAAACAACTTCCTTACTGTATATTTCCCTCTTCCTCAATGGGACTCCTGAATAACATTCACCTGAATGTATTCTCCCTCCAGAACAATTCGAACCCCCAGCTCAATTCATTGAGTAATATTTAAAAGATTGCCTAGGTCTTTGTTGGGTTAACTGTCATTAATGAGCCACCTGCTCTGATTCCACTTCCTTGGGGACTCATGACCCCAAATATAGGGAAGTTGCCACCTGCAACTTAGGAAGTGTTTGAGAATGCTGCGACTTGTCTTTTGCCTTTCCACCTAGTTCCATCCACCAGTTTGACTAGTAACCTCTTTTTAACAGCTCTCCCATGCTGTTGTGTCCATAATTTATTTATTAATAATAAAATATTATGAATTACATTCCATTTCTAGTGACTCTGTTGAGTCATCAATTCCTACTTAGCATTAAATTTAACATAATGTCTCAGGAATATAATAAAATGATTACATAATTTCTTCAAAATTGGGGTATGTGACATACACACCCCCTTAAAATGTAACATCGTCCTCGATGTTACTTATTCCTCATCCTCAACTACCTTCTGGAACAGATTTGGGTATGCTTCTCGCATCTTACTTTCCAGTTCCCAGGTAGCTTCTTCAGGACTAAGGTGCTTCCATTGCACCTTCAGCTGTCCAATTGTGCAGTTCCGCAGAGTAATTTCCCTCCTCCCGAGGATACAATCCAGTTCCACCAGAACTTCCCCTTCTAGTTCTACCTGTACAATGTTCCAATCAATAACATGAGTAGCATCATGAACGTACATTTTTAGAACAGAAATATGAAAAACATTGTGCACTTTTAAATTAGGTGGTAATGCTAGCTGATAAGCAACTTGACCAATTCTAGATAAAATTTCAAACGGACCACAGTAATGTGGTGCTAATTTTGCACAACTCCCCAATCTTAGGGAGCTCTTCTTTGGTCTTACCTTTATGAACACATGTTCACCCACCTGGAACTCTTTAGGAGTTCTTTTCAAATCTGCTTGGCTCTTTTGCCGATCCTGGGCAATCTTCAAATTTTCCTACACTTGTTTCACAATTTGTTCCATTTCTTTTAATAACTCAGGACCTAACACTAATCTATCTACTGGATTATTCCAAGAGATAGGAGTGTTACATTTACGCCCATACAAAATTTCAAAAGGATTGAACTTAGCTGATGATTGATAGCTGTTATTGTATGCAAATTCTGCTAAATATAAGTAATCCTCCCACTTACCTGGTTGATCCTTAACATACATTCTTAGCAGATCTTCCAATACCTTATTAACTCTTTCAGTTTGTCTGTCCATCTGAGGATGGAAAGAAGTGCTGAAATTCAATGTTGTGTTTAATCCTTTAAACAAAGATTTCCAGAAATTTTCTATGAATTTAGGATCCCTGTCTGAAATAATAACCTTTGGGACACCATGTAACCTAAAACTCTGCTTCAGAAATATATCAGCTATGTTTGCAGCCTTGTAAGTGGTTTTAACAGGAATAAAATGTGCTGATTTACTCAATTTATCTACTACCACCATAATTGAATCATTTTGATTTTGATTTCTGGGTAATCCAGTAATGAAATCTAGGTTGATTATTTCCCACTTCCAACTAGGAATAGGCAAAGGTTGCAATAACTCAGCTGGATGCTAATGTTCTGCTTTTACTTGTTGACAGTCACGGGGGGTTCACTCAGTGAAATTGTTACATAGCACCATCGTTCGTAGGATATTAAAGAATATCCCTAATTTCACTAAATATTGGAAAATCCCTCCTGAAATTGTATTGTTGAACCCCCCTCCCAATATACCTTTCCAATTAAGAAAACCTCTATTTTCACCAGATATTGTAGGTATCCATTTTTATCAACCCATTTTTAATACCCCCTTTATATCATATTATCAAGGTGTAACAAACAGGATCCTAATGCATCTTAGTATAAGATGCTAAAGAAAGTAGTAGTATAATGCTAACAATGATCCCACTAAGATTGTAGGGACGACTGATCAATTTGTAGCATTGGATAATGGAAGACCCAATGAAATAGTAATGGGGAAGGTAAAATGAGTAAAAGGAAACCCGTTAAGAGATCAATTTAACAAAGAAAGTACAAGATAGATAGTCCAATAGTCAGTGCAATGCTTATAAAAGATGAGAATTACAGATGTTTCAAACCACAACCTACCAATCTACCAATTTTATATCATGCAAATACAAATATAGCCTTAGAGAGCTCATGTTTTTTATAAGCTTAATAAAATAAACTCCATAAAAATACAAAATTGAAACCCTTTCGTGGATGGACTTCCCTACCTTCCTATTAAAACAATCATCATTGATGTTTGAACCCAAATGAACATAGAAAAATTCCTCTTACTTTCCAATAACACCATATGATCATGTGCATATCTTGGATTTGGGTCATTCACAAGATTCAATGAATTACCTCTACTTCCTCTACATTTATTCTTGCAATCAAGAGAATTAGAAACATTTAGTTACCTTTTCGTGGGTTAATATATCTAATTCTTTTTATCTTTAAGGGAGAGGAAAAAATATCCATTGTTAAGTTTCAATCATGCAATAGATATAAAGATACACAGATGGTGAAACTTATATGATACCATTTCATGGTAATAATAACATATAATGTATGTAAACAAGGATTTATATTTTCACCTATGTTCATGTCAGTTCCAATACAATATTAAGAAGGATGCCTTGCATATAAGAATTGAAATTTCAATTATGAATGTGCCAAATATAACTCAATCTAATAACTATTCTTAACTGGAAATGTGAAAATGTTAAAGAAGAATACAAAAGGTTGAAATAAATTATTAGTCAAGAAAGATTGATCTAACTTTTCTTGGTTCCAGTGATCCAAGAACGATTGATCTCACTTTTCTTTCTTGTCATGGAACAAGGTCTGATTGAATCTCAATACCCACCTAAACCCCAACCTAAAAAATGAAGAGTTAGATCTTTTACTAGAATGCCTACAAAAATTACAATATAATTGTTCAACTCCAGAATTCTCGATTAGCTACATCTCTTAACCTTGGAGTTGACAAGGAACCAAAAGCACACTCAAACATACTGAACAGTTTCATAGGCTACAACGTGACTTATAGCTAGAAAAGAAACACACTTTGGAAATTGGCCTCATATAGAACAACAAAAGGTATAATGTTACAAGCTTTACTCACTTTTAACACTAGAAAACTCAACCTCAATTACAAAGAAAGCGTAAAATCTTGCATACATATTCATAAGTGGTAACATTGACCTTTTGGACATCACATCAATAACATTCTACATAAAAAAAACAAAATACTACCACCATGGTTATCTCAATGCCACAAAATTCTAATATTGTAATGCATGCTATTCCAAGAATCATACCTCATATCTAAATAACTTCGCCAAGCAACAAAAAGAGTAACCCCACAAAAATAAAACATAGAGCAGAGTTAATAGTAATAGTTGCAATATTATCGAAATTTTAAAAATCCAAATACATTGCAAAATTTGCTCCGAGATATTTACAAAGACCTTCAAGTCTTTGCTGGAAGAAGAAAGGATGAAAAAAATTAACTAACACATAAATCCATAAAGTTTAAATTAATTATAAAACATTCACATGTATTTTTATTAAGCAAAACGGAAGATATGATAAGTCAAAATCATTGTTAAATCAAGAGTATTAGTTTATCTTAAAGATATGATGCTATGTATGATATAAATTGTACTCAAAAGAGTCATCTTCTCCATTTCTAGTACTAAAAAACTACTAAAAGTTTAAAGAGGGCATTGCCCTAAATTTTGAAAACATGTAAATATAAAGTATTTGATCAAATGATCTTGACATCAGCTCTAAATGACCACTAGTATAGAGGAAAGCAAGTTATCCAACTTCCAAAATGTCAATTTGCTTGATTGAAAACCTTCCAACACCTTTAGCCTTGATTTTTAAATCTCGTTGACATGAGGTTGACATCATGAATGACACATGAATTTGCATCAACCCGGGTACCTGTAACAATCAAATCATCATGTGAAATCCAAATCTGTATTGAAATCCGATTTAAAATCATAAGATGGATGGTTACACTAGCACAATATCTATCTTGAAAGCTGAAATACAACTACAAAAGATGAATGGTCAAAGAAACTTACACAAAAAAGGTGGAAAAAATTAGGTTGGTTTATCCCAAAATTCACCATTCGAAGGGTTCACTACACCTGAGGCCAAAAAATATAAAATCAAGATGGTATTACTACATGAAATCAACAAAAATACAACCAATAATTATTTATAAATTATCTATTAAATGGGAATGAATAAGGAAAAATAAATTACAATAAACTTTAAATTAACCTTGTTGAGATTTCTGACAAAATCAGAAAAAACTTTGTAATCTCTTTCTTCTAATTTGTATGTGTCATTCCTATTGTTGTATGATAAGTTGGCCATTGCTATAACAGATTCAAGTTGTACAAAAAGATGATCTGTCAAATCATACTTGTACAAGCGTTGCCCTTTTATTTTATTGTACCAACAAAACTGAAGCTCAACACCTTCTGGCCTATCCAAAAGATCAATGTCAGTATGGTAATCAAACACCCTATTTCCATCCTTCTTTCTTATTCTTTGAACCCTTCCAATGTACCAAGTTCCACAAGAAACACCTTCTTTGGTACTTCGAGAAACACCTTTTCTTGTGGCACGTTCAACTATAGGTATTGAGTTGCTCTCAAACAACACCCCGCAGTCCGATCCAATTCCAAAGCCGATTGAAACACCCTTTTTTGAAGCCCTTTCATCTCGCCTAAAGTAGACCCCATTTCTCACTCTAGTCAACCTATCTTTGGATAATGTTGGATTTCCATTCAACTGACTAACCAAACAAGATTTGAACATATCCTTACCATCAAGCTCTACCACTGGTTTGGTAGTTGTGTTCACATTATCATCAATGGTATCTAAAATTTCATCCAACTCATGCCTCCACTCACTTTCCATTGTTTGCAATTCACTAACATTGAGTATGGATGAAGATGAAGATTGGAATATTGAGTTGGAGTTATTCGGTGTAGAACCATCAACTACTTCATCCACTACTTCATCCACTACTTGGAATGTTGGATAGTTTTGATCCTCTGTCCATGGTTTAAACCACCAAGAAGATTGTGTGTGTCCTTCTGGTTGCATGCCAAATCTTGATAAAAGGTTTTGCGCATCATTCAATCCTACTTTCAGAGCTTCTATAATTTTATCATCTGTAGATATTGGACCATAATCAGATAATACATCATGATTCTCTGTTGTTTGTTGGTGCAATTTATTCCAGATGCTTTCTTGTTTTTTATGAGATTTATTAAAGCGAAGCCCTTGTGGATTTGATTCTTCTTCGGCAACTCTATTAAGGGTTCCAACAGCATGAAGCAAGTCAGTGAAATCATAGGCCCTATCTGATCCAACCATCCCACCAACTTTGCTAAAGAAGTTCTCACACACATCTGACCCAGTCAAGTGCAATACACATGGCAAGTTAGAGTAGTGGTCTCGAAACAATCTCATCAATAAAACCGCAAAGTGGCACGAAATTTCCACATCCTGATATGCCTCTCTACTAATGAAATTTATGTTGGCATTAACATGAGATTGTTTCCGTACCCAACATAACCATAACAAAAAGAAATGTTGAACTCTTGAAGCATTTCGCACTCTTTCCCAAAGAGTCAAACTATGAGACATAAAAATGTCAATGTAGTCAGCAACAATCATTAGATAAATCTCTGTACCTAGTGTTCTCTCTGCCCTACCACTTGTTGTACTTCTCATCTCTTTTAAACACCTTTGAACATGCCTTGAAGCAATGCGTTGCGCTGAACCCCAATTTTTTCGATCCATCCTCTCTATATCTTCAATTTTAAGCTTGTGATCATCCACTTTAAAAGTGTTATAAACCATTCTGACATGATTAAAACTTACCAACTCTTCTCCAAGGATCAAATCTCGTCGGCCACTAAACAAAGGATTGATTAGCTTTTTCCCGTTGTGTATGTAATCCTGGTCATGTAGTCCTATTACGTTTCCACCATCATGCAACCCAGACAGCCTCCACCCTTCCCAAGGGATTTGATATCGAATACCTTTTGTTGAAGAATAAGCCTTCAACATAAGTTGTCTTCTTCTACTATCCCCATCAGATGAATGACCAATAATAGGTCCCAAACAATTTTCCACGTGTTTCCTCCACATAACTTCTATTTTTTCCCATTGCTTGGCAACAAAATTTGCATCGAACCTATTGCATGTTGGATGAACAACCACAACCAAACGGGGAAGCTTTTCATGTAAAGGGTTTGCAATAATGACACGTGCATAATGACCAATTACACTGTTCTTAAAAGTGTCTGTAATAACATCATAGCCTGCAGCTCCCTCGCCCACAGTCACTAAGAAATGTGATTGGCATTGATGATTTTCTTTATTACCACAAAAACCAACCAAAGTATCACTTTTTGCTACCCACCTAACATATTTTTTCACAACGGTCTCATCTTCAGCAAGGCATACAGGAATCGGACCCTCTATACCATGTTTGGATTTATAAGAAGCATAAACCTTTCCAAGTGCCTCAAAAATGTACTCATGCTCCCCTGGGATATATGACAGTGATTTTCTCACTTGCCTTAAAGTTGTAGATATTGAAGGACCATCTAAAGTCAAGCTAATGAAGCTATGCAATCTAGGACCCCCCCATAACTTAATCATCTCATAAATGGATTTAGTGCATGCACCATACCTTCTCCCTGCTTTTGGACGTGTCAGGTTGTGAAAGATATCTTTGAAAAATTCCCAAACGGCATCTTTACCTTGTAATTTTCCTTGTCTATGTGCCTCACACACATCCTTGCAAAACCTAAATACATCTTTCCTTGCTGTAGATTCGAACAACTTGTCCTTTAGGGACCTTATTCTAATAGACAGTATAGCAACCTTTGTCCTCTCCCACCAAAGAGCCCTCATTGTTGATCTATAGCTAGTATTTGTAACCCTTGCAACATTTCTGAGCTCAGTTTGAGTCAAAAAGTCTAATCTTCTCCCTTTCCCGGTATCTCGCCCATGTCTTTTAATGGGGCTCCTTGATTCACGATATAAACGCATCCTAAAGTCATCACAGTCTGGAATCAACTTACAAAACTTGCATGTCAATGATTCAAAAGGTATCCCTGTTTCAGAAGCCCTCTGACAATGAATATGCCTATATGTACCATCAATACGGCATTCTGTACCATGATAACATAGCATCCTCTTGGTATGCTTCTCTATGGCCCATAATTTCCCATCCCTTTGATCATCCATTAGGATTTTTGTGTTCAATCTCTCCCCATTTCTATCAATATATGGATACCAATACCCCCAACATTGTAGTATCAAGGGAGATAAATGATCTACAATAATACAATAAAAGCAAATAAATTTGAAGATAAAAAATAAAATTATGTTCAATGTCATATTCAAATTAAATAAGCTTGTGAAATTAACATACCTGAAGTAGAAGGATTTGCACTTGTAGAACCCCTATGTGATAGTGGTGTTGATGATGGGACCAAGAACCTAGTCAAACTCTGTTGGGACTTATCATTGGTAGGATTCTTGGGTCTCCCAACTATGCCAGTCCTCAACCCAATTGTATTATGTGAAGCCTCATTTGTAGTAGAAATGTGCTTGTTTGATTTCATATGTTCATTTAGAGAACTAACAATATTACCACTTGCTGGTACTAAATAAAACCATTTATTGCACCGTGTACATTCCACTTTTACTTTTCTCTTGTCCTCGTATCCTGCAAGTGTTGCTTCCACCACTTTGAACAAATTTGGATCTTGTGTCTTGTTGAAATCATCTAGTATTTTGATGGCTTTATCAATCTCAATTCGATCTCCAACCATTGATGTCTTCCTTTCTATGTTACATGAAGGAGTTTCACTACTTCCCACCCTTGAAATGTTACGTTGACGTTGATGGGCCCTTGTTTTCATGTGATTGTTTTTGAAGTTGCGAAGTGTCCGTGCTGCTAAAGATATTTCCCCTGTTCCATAATCAATACCACAACTTTCACAACGTATCTTTATTTTAGATGTTCCATTTTCTGAATATACTTTAAGAGTAACCTTCTCCTCAACAAACTCTTCCATTAAACTATTCACTTTTTCTTCCCAAGATGCCAATATAGTAGAATCAACACCTATGTTTTGTTATATCGAATCACACTCAACTTCAACTCTTGCTTGTTTATGCATAGGTTCCTCCATGTTCTCTTCGATGATTTCAACATTTGGTGTTCTTTCCATTACCATTGATTGCAACGCTTCAGTATCCAATGTGTCTAGTTTCCTCTTGATGCCTATAGGTGTTTTTGTAGCTTTCCATCTTTTCTCTTGTGTTGCATTTAAAGTATATCCTTGATTGTTGGTAAACTCAAAAGGATATCCAATGATATTATCAAGCACAATTTCTTGACGGATTTCTGCAAAAGTAGCATCTGCTTGACACCTAACTATGCCAAGGGTAGAATGTTCTTCACCAGTTACAATTACAAAGTCGAAATGATTGTCTGGATCCATCTGCATTTCCATCCACATGTACCTTTTAGTTAGATAAAAATGGATAAATATATAAAAACATTTTTCAAAAGATTGGATATAACATACATTTGTCAAAGTGGCGTTGAAACATTCAAACTAAAATTGAATTTATATAGAAGGAAATTCATTGAACTAGAAAAACTGATAAATATTTGGTTTATTCAATAGATAATTAACGGCCTCTTGTAGATATTAAATAACATTCCCAATAGATCCACTAGACATTCAACAAATGGGTGGGAAATAATAGTCCCATTCATTGGATATGCATGCCCCACTATGCCATCACACAAGACTTACATATGGAATCTTTCCCCCATAGGCATGATATGATTTCCATATCGATACTTGTCACACAATGGGTAGGTGACTCATAAATGAAGTGTGGGGATTCATAGTGGAGAATGGGGATTCGATGAACCCATGGGGAAGGACCTTTGAGGTGGGGGGGGGGGGACTTCTTGATTTGAAGGTGATTGGGTGAAATCTGAGGAAGTTATGGCAAACCCTAAAAATAGACAAATGTGGGATTTCAGGATTTGGGAAGGGGAATTGAGGATAGGGTCCTCAGGAATGAAATATGCAGAATGGAATGATAGGGGTTCCCCAAAAATTTCAAGGGAAACAGAGTGAAAACAAGGGAGATATGGGGAAAAAACTGAATTTTATACTCTTTTTTTTCAGACTGGAGCGACTACGGCTCAGAAGGGATCTGAAACGGCGCCGAATGGATTGAAAATGGCTGGATCTGGAACGACTTGCAAAATGGATCTGAACGACTGGATCTAAAACGGCGCAGCAACGATCGTTAACAGTTCAGCTGAAAATAAATATGGACCCCAGGTATGTGCGGCTTCCTAATAGTTCAAGGGTTTCACTCGGCCACCAATGCTGTCTGATGGCTTGCGTATTTGGGCAGTACCCCTCACTCCACGGCTCAGGTAAAACTGATAACCGCTTTGCCACAAACGACAGCTCTTGGTTTACCTCACGGGTGGGAACTAGTCAATCAGGTAGGGGTCGTTGCCCTTTTCGCTGGCAGGTCCTCTCAATGGGCCAGCTACTTTGGGGTTCTTGTGGTACTCCTCACAATGAGTTTTAGGGCTTATGCCCAAGTACTTCCCACAGTTAAGCAGATAGGGATTATTCCCAAATCCGAACCTGCAACAGATGCGAAAAAAAAAATTTTGGCAGAAATTCACTAAGCGAGCCCAAGAAAGTGCTCTGATACCAGATGTGATGCACCTGCAACAATTACTTAATAAAAATATGCAAAATAACAGAAATGACAGAACTCAGAATCACTTTTATATTGATCACAGGCCACTTCCTTGGGTGCAATGGGTGCATAGGGGCATCTTCCTTGCTTTGGGATACTCTCTTACAATATTGACATTTCTAACCTTTTAACTTGTCACAACTATGACAATCTAGAAATGATTTTCTTCGAGTTTTTCAAACACATAAATATAATTTTAAAGAAAACCAAGTGATTCCTTACATTTTTTGAAGTCTATATACTAAAGTGGGATGTTAATAAGGTCATCATTATCTTCATCAAAGAATGTGTGAATAAACTTAATCTTCTAAAAGAGGAGGCTTGAAAGTACATAAAATATATAAATATGCAATGTATTTTTTAAGAGAATTATTGCAAAAATAAAATACAATTAAAAACTAAGTAGATGTATCACAATAGTAATAAATTAAATTAAAAAGAATTAAAATGTTTAAAAATACATAATAATAATAATAATTCTACCATAATAATAAGAAACTAAACGAAGTATGTATATATTAAAGAATAAAGTAGGATAAACCCATCTAAACTAAATCATATTTTAAAAAGATGTGTTTAGATTTGGATCTCTCTTCTTTTGTAATAGATAATTAAAATAAATTCCTCTCTAGTAGGTCTCCTAATTCTACTTGGATTCTTTTAGGCAAACAACATACGTGCTTTGATTCTATGATCTTCCAACACAATGCATATCTTACTTATTTTCCAAAATTACCTTGTTCACAAGCTAAACACAAATTATATTTATGTGATATTCCTTGTCAGCAAAGATCAATGTAAATCATTCTATCATCTATCTCTTCATATTCTTATTCAATTGTTTATTAAATACCTTATGAATACGTAACAAATCCTATATGAATATTTATGTGATATTCCTATATGATATCAGCGTTACAAAATATCCTATATCCTATATCAATTCCCCATAGGCATGATATGATTTCCTTTTCGAGACTCGTAATACAACGAGGAGGTGACTCATAAATGAAGGGCGAGGATTCATAGTGGAGAATGGGATCTGATGAACCCATATTAGGCACTAGGGGAAGGACCGTTGCTGTGCGGGGGGACCTTCATGATTTTATGTAAAAAGGTCAACACCAAAATTTTCCGCAACAAATCGAAATCGCAATAGGTCATGTGTAGGTATTTTTTTATGCACAATGACATAAACAAACATTAACTACATGAATATGCCTCTTAAATTTAACCTCTTAAATTTAAATTTAAGCAATTTAACTGCTAAAGTCTACATAGGTGTACATACCCTGCTAAAGTCTACATAGGTGTACATACCCTACCCCCTTCGGATTTGAACCTGTAACCTCCTAGGAAGGAACACATATTCTTAACCATTAGGCCCACTCAAGCTGTACTTAGGCCCACTATAAGAAAGCATTGCTGATTGATAGAAAGATATTTATGTAGTAAAAACAATTCAAAAGCATGTAATTTTTAAAAGTATTTAATAAGTGTATTTGTAATTTTTTAAGGAAAGTATGGAAAAGAGCTTCTATAAAGTAACCTAAAATAAATGAGAGATTTTATTTAGTTTGGTCACAACCATATCTACACATAACTATTATTATAATAGTAGGGGACACTTTTTTTTATGACTATCCCTCTTACCATAATGATATCATTATTATATTTAATAATATAATACTAATAATTTTATAAAATATATTTAGCTTATTGATTGTAGCTCGAGCAATTAAGAGGAATGATTATTACCATTATATATTAATAAATATATCATTATATATTTAATAAATATAATATTAATAATTTCATAAAACCATTAGTATGCAAAAAGCAAACCTAATTTAAGATTTAAAACTAAATGCAAGTTTTACTGATCCATTGTGAGTGGGACTTTGCTTTGTTGGAGATAGAGTATGTTCGCCTAATTGTGTTGAGAAGCACGCAAGCGATATACACAATCTATGACGCTGGACATTACTACATTTAGCAACAAAGGGATCATTGGCAAGAAGCAATAGAAGAAATAATCATTGGCACTCATATAAACAGTTACATGCATGCTTTCCAGTGACAAGCCGGCCTGTGTAAGCATATCAAGAAGGTTATAAGCTGCATGTTTTGTATCTCATGATGCAGAGGAATTGAGACACGCGAGTGTTGTGATTTCTCTCTTTTCTGAATAAAGAATCTTGTCATTGCATTCAAAAGACTCTGAGTTGTCACAACCCCTCCCTCTACATTCCTACGAAACCTGCAAGTTCGTCATTGCACGCATAAGCGCGAACATTCTGTCAACTACTTTTGAGACAGGAACGTAGAAGATTGGACTAAAATGTTGATGCTTTTTTTTATGGTTGCATGTGTTCCATACACACAGAGCCTAAATAAACTACTGAGATTGTGTTTTAAAACAATTTCCCCTGTAGCCTTGATTATTATACTCAAAATTAAGGCAAGATCTGTCAAAAGATAAGGCTACATCAGGTCTTGGAAGATGACGACCTTCCAAAAACTGAACTTTGGGAGCGATGAGATCTTGGAATTCATAAAAGAAGAGGAACAGCGACGACCAATCGACTTATTCATGGCACTATGATTCTTCTCCTCTCAAAAAATTGGATTTTAGAAGGAAGGATTCATTAGTTAGGCACTCTCCTTCGACAAATAGAATCCATAACTACAAGCCATATCAAGAGGATGACCAAAAAACTCATTGATTTTCTTGCCAATAAAGGTGCTCGGAAGAAAGAACTTCTATGTAGCCATTTTTTCGTCAACTTGCCTAAAGGTCACATGCATAGCACTTGCAAGGAGATCGTTGAGAAACACACATGCCACCTAGATGTGGGTGATGGGGTCATTCCCACCAGCTAACTCAATGAGCTAGCCATGTGTTAAGGACGAGTGGAAAAAGGCATGGATTTGGAGCAAGGTGGCAAATCAGAGTTTAATGTGTGGGTGTAACCAATATCACCATATACGAGAGTGCAATCGCATCATTAACTTTGAATCGAGGGAGAGGAGGATCAACACTACGGAAACCTGGAATGCCAACTCGCTCCTCAGGGATAGCATGCTTGTGAATTCAATTCAGTATGAAGACAATGGCTTGGATGAAAATTTGAGCTAGGGAAGGGACAATTCATGGATTCCTGGTACGATGGAAGGCCCATGATGGTGGGTAAGCAAGTGTGAAACCATTAATGTGATGTGGAATAGGTGAGAGAACAAGGGGAAGAGAAATCTAGTGGGGCTTTAAATCCAATGCCAAACATATTGGAAGGTTGATTGATGTCAAGGATCAATGAGAATACAAGGAGTCTATGTGGTTCATTTATTTGGTTTCGTTTGTGTCGAGTTGTAGCAGGAATTTTACCATAGGGGTGGTTTCTATGTGGTGTGGTAGCAAGCCTTGCAACACGCCTCTACATCAAAGGGTGCATTGTCAATGTGGGGGTGATGGGTGTGCTTGGCTTGAGCCCCAAAGGGTTCATGAACAAAGTGGAAGAGAGGACCGTTCTCAACAAAGCAACAAGGGAGAGAATCTTAACCATGTATTTCATGCTTCAAACCCTTATCACATCAAGCGTGCCATTGAGAATATGGAAAACTCATCCCTAGTTTCCTAATTGATCTCAATGGATGTTGACAGGGGCACTATCCCTTACTGGATAGTGTATAATCTCTTGGAAAGAAAGATGACAAAACATGAATTACATTGAGAGGAGAGTCTTTGCACCATCTGTCGACTGCAAGATGACTTACACCATTCCCATTAGTAGCTTGACGACCTGGCTACAACTGTGAATGTGATGTTTCATATTGTTGGTGAGGAGGAAGCTAGGACAAGGGAAAATCCGAATGCGTTAGGATAGTTCACTCTTCAGGTTCTATGTCTATGTTGTTTTGTCAGGTTTTTTATGGTCCTCAGGCTCATTTGGCAATCATGGTTTTAGCACACTTGGTTTCCCCTTCTAGGACAAGTGATGCAAGTCTGTAATTTGAGTTATGAATAATGGAAGTGGACTCATCTTTTTATTTTGTCTTCCTAGTTTCCCTGAGAAGGGAAGGATTTTGATTTTAAGTTTTTGTTACTAAAATTATGATGGACAATGCAACCTATGTAAATTGCATACAAATTCAAGGCGAGTATTGCTTTGTTTTTTTGTTTTCTTACTGTTAATAGAAAATTCTTCCTTACTTTTAAAAATAAAAAATAAAAAGTTCTTCAACTTGTGGGAAGAAATAATTCATTCTACACAACTCTAGCGAGTCGATGAAAAACACTTCATAATTTATGATACAATAAAACATAAAACAATTAACATAGCATAAGTAAATTTCAATAGAAAATTGGCATAACAAAAGTAAATTTTAATACAAAATATAAATTAAATGTAAACCTGGTTAGTAGGGATCCAATTGCCTAGCCAACGGGCTCTTGGATCCCTTGGAATCCAAAGGCACGAGAGTCTATAGTTATGAATCCTCATATTTCCATGTACGAAGCTCTTTCTTTTCCAACCTCCCCTTCCTTGGAGATTTATGGCCAATATAAATAGTCGTGTTCCGCCTATGTTTATTTATTGTTCGGGTTGTGCCTTCAGATTTCCTGAGCAGATCGTATAGATTTCTGCATACTTCTTCTACCATGAGACCTCGCCGAGTTTTTTCAAATCAATTTAAATCAATTTAGACGAATACAGATAATTCGGGTAAAACAAAAAACAATACATTAATAACTCATCCTGTTAGTCGACAACTAAGAAATCTTAGGATCCAGCAACGCGGGGCGAACTACCAGGATTCACATAAATGGCAGCTAGAGTTCCGTGAACTATCGCAGTTAGGATATTAAGTACAGTACACCGCAAAAGTCTCACTACATCGGCGAACTCACTGAAATTGCATGATTTGTGGAATGTGGTTCGGGAAGAAAAGTTTTAGTCTAGTCTCTCGTTACACTTATATTCTTTTCAATTTGTAAATCAGAGTGATTGAAATCATTAAATGGCAGTGAGTTTAACTTCTTTTCTTCGCTTTACAGCGACATGTGACCCTTCAACTCCGCGAAGGAGCAATTGCTGAAGCGATTTATGGACTGTGGGAAGTATGAGGTAAGGATATGTTCCAGCCTGGATAAGTATAACAAAAGATATGAACAGATCAATTTGAGAACGAAATTTAAGACCTTGGAGGCAGCATAAAAACGTTATAGAATCGATCGGGTTTAACCCGAGTATGAAGGATCTACAAGTACCGAAATCAACACTATCGGGAAACACGGGTCTTATCATGCTCAAAAACAATGCGGGGGTCAAGCATAACAGATTTAGGAGGTCACGGAATGCAGCATAGATGGGGGTGCAATTGATCACAAAGCATCCGCTACTGAGATCGATTGACGTTGGGTAAGATCTGAGGTCTTAACTACATAGTGTTTTTCATATACCGGTTTACATCATACAGTCCAGGATGCGAGTAGAGAGGTCACAGGGAATGGTTTTATCATAACATGATCCGGAATTCAACCTTCTACATGAAGATTTAAATTGATTTGAAAAAACTCGGCAAGGTCTCATGGTAGAAGAAGTATGCATAAATCTATACGATCTGCTCAGGAAATCTGAATACAATTACTTTCACCGATTTCTCTCATCAGTGTTCAAAATCTCAAAGTTGTCCCTTCACATCAAAAGACCAATCAAAGGTTCGATCAAGTAATTGAAGATTTTGTTGTAAAGAACTGGGTTATAAAAAGGATTTCAGTATGTTTCAGCTAAAGCATTTCTTCCTCAAAACTCAGGAATTCATGTTTCAGAAATCCGGTAGCACTATGGGAATTCTTGTAGCAGACTGTTATTTCTAGAATTCTCGTAGCATATTTTGATAGTGCCTTGATTATTTGTATAGTTGCATCCCTTGAAGACGAAATCCACAATCAGGGTTTTGTTGAGGATGGTCTTGTTATGCTTCCACATCATTCAAATAGACTTGATCTTCATTAGCCAAAAAACCAGATAGAGAGAGGTACCCAAATTGCAGAAAGTGTTGATTCAGAGATCTGAACGATGGGATATCTTTCCATCTGGCTATGATTTCATTGGCTACCCTGTCTCCATCTTCTCCAATGATTTCCTTAAAATGTGCGATTGCTGAACCTTCTCTTTTATTGGAGCACAGGGGTAATATTAGGGTCCCTTCTCAACAATTTGTGGGCTGTCATTACTTATTTGGGTCAGCTTGGAAGGTATGGCTACGAAATGCTGGGCTATTCGAGGACAAAAAAATAGATAGCAGACACCGAAGGTATTAAAGCACAAAAACAATGAACATAAGCCATGCACATATGATAGATGATTTTGCAGGTTTCTAACTACATGAAAAGGTGGAAGATTCTTAGTTGGGAGGAGCCACTACTCACTAACAGAAAAACCATATGCATTCAATTAACACTAAATGATTCAATCAAAGACCCAGCGTGTTTAAATATTAGAACGAGGAAAACTAATAGCATTCAATTAGATATACAAAGCTTTCATCTAGGGTATACTATCGAAGTTTAAAATATTCAAAGAGTATAAAGAATGATATACAAGACCTCAGTTTTTCGTCGTAGTCTTATTGAACTGGCATAACCCTTTCTCTATTCTCTGATCTTCTCCATTGTCACATTCTTCGCCAAGATCACAACTCGTCCTATGCAAAACTCTTCCATTACTTTGCTAATCGTAGAGATCTCAACCTTCCTCCACACAGAGCTCCTTCTTTTTCGACATGCCTCACAGAGATCGCGGTTTAGCGATAATATCATACCTTCTAGTGATAAAGAAGAGCAAGAAAATTACAATATTTTTTGAACATCGAGGTCAAGGCCTTTATGGTTTAGGTACAACGAGAAGGTTTGGACGAGACACCATCAGATCGATGCAGATCACTTCCTTAACGTGGATAGCAGCAACATTAAGTGGTTTAGGTACAGTGAGAAGGTTTGGACGAGACACCATCAGATTGATGTAGATCGATGCAGATCACTTCCTTAACGTGGATAGCAGCAACATTAAGTGGTTTAGGTACAGCGAGAAGGTTTGGACGAGACACCATCAGATCGATGCAGATCACTTCCTTAACGTGGATAGCAGCAACATTAAGTGGTTTAGGTACAGCGAGAAGGTTTGGACGAGACACCATCAGATCGATGCAGATCGATGTAGATCACTTCCTTAACGTGGATAGCAGCAACATTAAGAACTGTCACTTCCTTACCAGATCGATGCAGATGGATAGCAGTAACATTAAGAACCGTCACTTCCTTACCAGCCTGACCTCTTCAGTGATTAATTCGGTGTATAAGGCTACAATTCTAAGTCTATGGGGTAGGTAGTTGGTAAACACTTCAGCAGTAAGGTCATCCTTATGATCGGAGGTCTAGATAACCGGAAGATGAACTGGATATTGTGCACCTCACCTGGACCGGGGACACCTGATAGTTAAATGGCTTAAAAAGTAAGGTCATCCTTATGATCGGAGGTCTAGATAGACCCGAGGCTGTCAGGAACCCTAGCTGGTACCAGCATCATTTCTCTATTTTTAATCTCCACGGACCCCAAGGACTAGATACGTAAGTATAAGTTTCTATTTTTTAATCTCCACGGACCCCAAGGGCTAGATACGTAAGTGAATGTTGTATAAGGAAGTGAGGCAAAAGCTTGAGAAGTTATTGGATTTTTCTCTTTTTGAATAAGAGACAAAAAAATTTGAGTTTATTGCACTTGAAATTTTATAACGGCTTCAATATAATTTCAAATCCTTTAATTGCTCAAACTTGGTGAGAAGACATATTGCCTTGGGACTTTGTTGGTTTCACATAGAGAATGGATTTTCTAACTCTTCCTCTTATATTTGTTTCAATATTTCTTTGTTGTATCTATCTTGTTTAAGATTTTGCAAAGTGCATGAATATCCTCATTCTTTAGCTCTACATATATTTGGCTCTCTCAAGTGGTCTTTGTAGAATTTATGTGTCTAATCTACGATTTGTTTAAAGTTTGATATCTTGGATATTTCACAAATGGAATTTGATATCCTTCTTTAGTTGGCTTTCTTATGGAGGCACTTGGTATTTTGATCTCCTACCTTTAAATAAAGTTGTAAGATTTAAGATGCCAACATTCCTCATGTTGTGTTTGGGATTTAGTTAGATGAAGGTTGACTTTCCTTTCTTCATTTATAAACAAAATAGTGTATCCTCCTCCTCCCTCGATAAAGTGTATGTGTGCTTAGTGGTTTTGATTTCACAAAAATATTAGGGTAAGGAGGTTCTTATGTGTGAATTTTGATCCATTTGTTGATATCAAATTGTATCCTTTTCACCTTTTTCACATATATATGAGAAGGACCCTTATCTATTAATGATTAAACCTTCAAAATCATCATGGTTTAATTTCACATTGCTAAATTCTAATAGACTAGGTCCCGTGTCTTTTAGGGAGGCGATTTCCAAGGAGATCTGATTCTAGTTTAAGGCCATAGAAGGGGTGATAATGGAGGAATATCACCACCCTAACTTAACCAACTAGTTACACCCTCAGTGGTAGAAGAGATAATAGAGGAATACCACCATGCTTACTTAAACAGCTAGTTACTCCCTTAGTGGTAAATAAGATTCAAATAGCGAATACCAACAATTCTTTTTTTCCAACAAAACAACAATCTAACAAAACAACAAGAAAACCATTTGTACAATGAAAAGGGAATAACAAGGAATACCTTGGGAAACACTACCTTCTTCAAGATGCTACATAAACTTAGGGATGGGATTGATAAAGGACTTGTTCCACTTGAGTCGAGCACACAGAACAAAATTAGTTCATCACCATGTTAACAATTAAAGGGTAAAGTGATAATGGAGAGGGATAATCTATAGTGCTTAGGGTCTGACCAGGAGGAATACTAGTTGCCGAGATGGAAGGAAAATACAATGAATGACTAAGAAGACCGGTATAGAGGGAAGCACATTCCCCAAGTATGCAACAGAGTATAATTAATAAGTTGTATGGGCATTGTATGGTCCCAATAACAAATCTCAACCAGATGGAGAACCCATAGTGCCTCCAAAAAGGCTAAGGTAAGGTATGCCTATGACCAAGAAGATGGGTAGATGCACCTATTGTGCTCATGGAGTATGGAAGGGGCTAGACGAGATACACATTGAAGTCACCGAGTGAGTCAAAACACCCGTGGAAGAAGATGGGACCCTAGACAATGTACACGTCGCAGGAGCACCTTGTTTGAATCCACATCAGGAGTAAATGCATGGATATGTTGTGGATCGGGTCAAGACAAGAGATTTGGCATATTAACCCCATTAAATTTATGCATTTAAAACAATATGACAAAGACATGTGCTACATGGAACAATTATTAACCCCAACATTGAAACCATTGATCTGAATACTATGCAAACGTTTCGACATAATGTTTTCCCCTTACAACCTTCTATTTAGGAGTTGTTTAAGAGTCTGGAGTGGTTATAAAGTTATACACACACTCGACCATATACTTATATACAAAATCGAATTGACTAAACAATGGGTACCAATGTCAAATCCTAAGCCTTAGGATGGTATCGTAGACCATGACAAATAGTTAGGGGTAAAATTAATACCCAATGGTCACTGTGATGACTCTATTAGTATTTGGATATATGTACACCCATATAATAGTATTTGGGGCCGCCGTTATGGCCGGGTGGCTGGGGCGGTCGGCTGTGGCCGTCCCCACCCAGGATCGACCCTGAGACCCCGTCCTATTCGGCGTTCTCGCCTACCATTGAGCGCCGGTTTAACTATCATGTGAAAAAAAATGTACACCCATATAATAGTAGTGCAACTTTTCCTACATAGCAGGTTATGGGTTTTAATGGCATACTCTTGTATAAGTACTCATAGGAATAATACTTCAAGGTTAAGTAATTGTCCTATTTGGTTATCGTCGTCACAAGTAATGACATAGGAGACTATTCTTAACTAATGTAAAGAATGTTGAATAGGGATATAGAACTCTGTAAGTAAGCCATAGTTCTATCAATGACAAGAGTAATTCAGATAAAGTATTATAGAATAGAAAGTATTGTTTATTTGTTATTTTAGCAAATTTGGGTATGTTGTATATGGTTTCAGAGTTGTAGTTATAGAACTTAGGCCTATATGGATATGTTGTTTATTTGTTATTACAACTACAAACAAATTAGTGTTGTAATCATTTTTATGGAGGTAAGACGTGGGTAAGACACATCACTGTCTTAAAGCATCATTAGTTAAAAGGACATAGTAGTTAAATTGTTATATACATTAATGACTTTATTATTTAATACTGCCTTAACAAGCATTTATTACTTCCGCAATCACAATTTTAACATTTAATGCTGGTATAATTTTTTTTTAAATTTTTATGAAATTATAGGGATCGTGATTTGGACGTATGAATCCATCCCACGATTTGGAGGTTATTCCTCAACACTCCCGAATAAAATAACCCCCAATATTTATATTACTATGTCAAATAAAAAGAACCCCTTGACCCCTTAATACGGGGCAATATATTTTTGAGGTTTTTAAGAGTATTCAACCCCCCAATATGAATGGACGTGATATGATATTGCCTCACCAGTGGACCCCCCGTGTTGACAGTCCAAACATCTAGCTATATACTCAGCTGCTTCAGACTTCATATTAGGCCAAAAATAGTCTTTTCTCAACATGGTGACAGTCTTCTGGTAGCCTGGATGCCCTGAGTAAGGGGTTTTATGAACTTCATCCAGAATTAACAGTTTAACTTTAGATACATTCGGAACATACAGTCTGTCTTTAAACAATAAAAATCCATCTTTATTTAAATTGTAACCCTTTATCAAACTTTCTGTAGGTTCTTCTTTAGCTGTAGCTTGTAAGTTTTGATAAATTTCATCCAGTTTTATCCCTTCAGTCAGCTGTTCATTCAAATCAGAGATATAAGTGCTGATAGCTGCTGTAAAATTCAGCTTTGCATTTCTGCTCAAAGCATCAGCCACCTTATTTTCTTTTCCTTTTATGTGCTGAATTTCAAAATCCTATTCACTTAAGAAGGCCAACCATCTGGCTTGCCTTGCATTTAAGTTAGGCTGATCTAAAAGGTATTTTAGACCCTTATTATCAGTCAGTAAAGTAAAATTTCTGCCTATTAAGTGGTGTCGCCACATCTTTAAAGCATGAATAAAGCTGCTTGTTCTAAGTCATAAGTGGCATAATTCTTTTCATGAATCTTCAGCTTCCTAGACTCATAGGCAATGACATGCCCATCCTGAGTCAGCACTCTGCCTAGACCGTCATTACAAGCATCAGTGCAAACCACTAAATCCTTATTAGGATCTGCTACTCTTAGAATAGGCACAGTTGTTAATAAAGTCTTTAATTTCTTAAAGCTTTCTTCACACTTCAAGTTCCAATCAAACTTCTTTCCTTTCTTTTGCAAGGAAGTGATTGGGTTGGCTATTTTTGAAAAGCCTTCAATGAATCTCCGGTAATAACCGGTAATTCCCATGAAGGATCTAACATCTGTTATGTCTTTTGGTACTGGCCATTCTTCGATTGCCCAGATCTTTTCAGGATCAACTGAAATCCCTTCCTTAGTCACTACGTGACCTAAGTACTGGATTTCATCCTTGAAGAAATCACACTTACTGAACTTCGCAAAGAGCTGCTGCTCTCGTAGTTCTTGTAAGACTATTCGTAAATGTTCTTTATGCTCCTCTTCATTCTTAGAATAAATTAAAATGTCATCGATGAATACGACAACAAATTTATCTAAGTATTTATGCATTATGTTATTCATTAGACACATAAAGACGTCCGAAGCATTAGTAAGCCCAAATGGCATTACGACAAATTCGTAATGTCCATACCTTGTTCTGAAAGCTGTCTTGAATATATCCTCTTCTTTAATCCTCACCTAATGATAACCCGATCTCAGGTCTATCTTAGAGAACACCGTAGCTCCACGTAGCTGATCAAACAAATCATCTATGCGAGACAACGGATATCTGTTTTTAATTTTCATCTTGTTTAGTTGACGGTAATCTATGCAAAGTCACATAGTTCCGTCCTTCTTTTTAACAAAGATTACTGGTGCTCCCTAAGGGGACACACTGGGTCGAATGTAGTTCTTATCTATTAACTCCTTTAACTGTGTTTTTAATTCGTTAAGCTCCAAAATGTTCATTCGATATGGAGCCTTTGAACTGGGTACAGCACCTGGTACCAGCTCAATTGTGAAGTCCAGTTCTCTCTTGGGAGGTAATCCTGGAATTTCCTCCGGAAAAACATCAGTAAATTCATTCACTACCGGAATATCCTCTACTGTTATCTTGCTGAAATCAGACTTAACTGCCTCATCTGTAATAGTTACAGCATAGGCTTTGCACCCTTTTCTGACTACTCTTTTAAGTTGTAAAGCAGAAATCTGCCTGATTACAGTTTTCCTAGGAATACCCTTAACCATTATAGGCTGTTCATTTTTATTCACACATGTAAAAGTTTTGTCAAAACAGTTTAAAACTACCTTATGCTGTTCTAACCAGTCCATACCGATAAGTATGTCATACGAGCCAAGTGGCAGAACATTTAATTTAACAGTAGTTTTAAAATCATTCATATCTAAAGTACATTCTTTAACATAACAGTTCACCTTCTTTTTTGCCCCAGTGGCTAATTGTACTGACCAAGAGTTATCAAACCTTTCAACAGTCAGATTACATTTTTCTACTATATGCGGTGAAATATAACTAAGGCTAGCACCTGGATCTATTAAAATAGTTACAGGGGTTTTGTTAACCATACCTCCTACTTCCACCATGGAAGTTTGATAGTCAACTTGGCGGTTCTCCAACGCTGCATTGATTCGGGGCATAGTCCTTGCAAAGTCCCCAACAGTCATTTCATCTTGTATAGTATGAATATTGCCATTTGGTTTCTTCCGATTTGGGAAAACTGATGCATAGTGTGGGCCATTGCATTCCCAGCACTTAACAGGCTCCTTTTGTTCAAAATTCTTAGTGTAATTTCCATGATTGTTAGAATCCTCCTTGCCGCCCTTGAAGTTGTTGGAATGATTAGCAGCTCCATTTTTGCTTCCTTGGAAGTTTTTACCATTAAAATGGTTTCCGTTCTTGTTATTCTTGAAATTTTTTTGGGGTACAAACTCCTTTTTCCTATACTCCAGTTGATTACTGTTCTTTTTAGCCTTCCAGTTGGCTATCCCTTCTTTCTTTTTATTCTGTTCAAAACAAAAATTAGCCTTTCGCATGGCTTCTTCCAGAGTTTTGGGGTTATCATATTCGATTCTGTCTTTTATATGATATGGCAGGCAGCTGAGAAACCACTGTACTTTAGGTTTCTCTTCAACAAAATACGGCACATATCTTAACAGACTTAAGAACTTACTGTTTAATTCCTTCATGGTCATAGATCCTAGCTTTAACTCATGAAATTCCTTGGCTCTTTCTTCATAGTACTGTTCAGACAGAAATTTCTTTTTGAAGTACCTTTTAAAGGTACTCCAATTGACTTCTTTTTCTTTGATCCCCTTGACCCTTTTCAAGTCTTGCCACCATATATACGCCTTTCCAGAAAGGTTATAGATGGCCATTCTTGCCTTCAGCTGATTTGAATAGTTGTATATCTGGAAATATTTTCTCATCCCGGATAACCAGGATTCTGCCTCTTCACCTATTTCAGATTCTCCATTGAAAGTTGGGGGTTTTATTTTCTTGAACTCCCCAGAAATTTCTTCATAAGGCATGAACTTCTTCTTTCTGTTATACAACTCAGCCTCACTACCATCACTAGTAGTTTGATAGCTTTGTTGTTCCCTTCTTCCTTCAGATGATGAACTGCTGTCAGATTTAGCTAGTTTCATCTTTTTAGATCCTTTTTGATGACTAGCTTCTTCAGTTTCAGATATTTTGCTTCTTCCTTCAGTCTGAAATTTTTCCATCAAAATTTGATTTAACTGCTCTTGAGTTTTCAAAATCCTTTCGTTATCCTTCTTGATTGATTCTATCTCAGTCTTCAAACCCTTTATAGTCTGCATCAGCTCTGAGGAGTGAGCAATTGCCTCCTCTATCACATGTTCTCTAGACATCTGTCTTGTCTCAGTGTTTGGAGATTCCTCCTCAGCATATTCTCCTAGCTTTTCCATACCTGTTTGTTAGATTCAGAAAAAAGAAATTTCCTGCTCTGTTTAAAGGAAACAAAAATACAAATTAGTACATTATATATATATATATATATATATATATATATATATATATATATATATATATAATTTTTTTTTTCTTTTATGGTTCTGCGGAAACTAGTTGGGCCACATCAAGACCTAGTATTTGAACCATGCTCTGATACCACATGTCAAAACCCAAAAATTCTGAAAAATTTAAAATTTTTAAAAATATCAAATAATGTTATTAAATGCAGTCATTTAACTGTTTTTTTAGCTTACGTGATCGTAAATGTATCTGAATGATCTTTTGTTATACTTAAATCTTACTTTCCGTTACTGATTGTTTTATTGTTTTGCAACCACAAGGGGAGTTGTCATAGCAAACTGGGCTTACTTAGCTTCCATGCTAATGCATCAAATTGTCTTTCCCTTACAGGTATACAGGTAATGTGTGGGTTGCTACATTTAAATCTTTAAAGTATTAAATTCAGTTAGCTGTACCAATTGTTCAGTAATGTATCTAAGCATGCTAGCCAGGTTATCAAGTCTTTAAAGGTAGAACCCTTCCTGTGATCTTCTTATAATCTTGCTGATAGAGAGTTAGAAATGACTAAATAATATGACAGCTACGTTTCTAGAGAGTCAATGAATTAAACAACTCTGTGAAATATTTGTTCTTTGATGATATTACTGTATGAATTATAAACTATCTTGAGTAAACTCATCAAGAATTAAGGATAACAAGAATCTACTTGTTATTACAATTATCTGAAACAATTAAGTGATTGTTATTGTATCGTGACAATAAGTAAAAAGGTCTAGAGTAACCCTAATCCAAAATTAAGAACTATGTAACTGGAATCCTATCAGTGGAAGTCACCTACAGAAGGACTGGCAAGTCCTATACCATCTGTGTACAGCTGTCGAAATTAGCATTATGGTAGCATAATTGTAACATCTAAATCCAATATCATTTCATTATCTCATATACTTTAAGGAAAAGATCTATGTCTTATCACATGAGATTAGGGTGATTGGCAATGTCTTGATAGGTTTTTATGAACCACATAAAGCTTACATTACTCCCTTATATTTATAACTTTTCTACTGCAAATACATTTTCTCCATGTCTAGAATACACCAAGACTGAGTTTTTGAACGATGTTTATATCGCATGAATTAGTAAGTCAAGGTTTAATCTAAACAATGCAAGATTTAAAGGTATTATCCTAATGTTTTGATTGTTAAAGGGATGACATATGAACTATGTTATTTCAACCTTTATGGATAACCATGCAAATAATTCTATTACTCATGCTATGATTTTTTATTTCTAAAACAATGATGAAACCTCATCGTAATTTTGAACATTATTGATAATGCATAACTTTGTTGTTTGTAGGGCAAGGTATTTACGTCCATTAGGCAAACTTCGAAGGCATTGTCTAACATGAATTATATGGTGTGTTTAAATTATGGTGTCTCGACCATATTAGAATATCCAAGCTATCATTTTATTTGGCAAACAAATGATGAAATTCTCGTCGTAGAAACTATGAAAAGTTGACCCACTGCATGGAAATATTAAAAAGGCTACGTGGTTGTTTCAGAACCAAGTGTTGATAATATAAAAGGTTGACTAACCCTAGTCTTGGCATTTCTCCCTTGCCTTCGGGCTCGGCCGCTCTGCAAACCCTCCTAGCCCAACCTTGCTGATACATTGATGGAGGCAGCTACTACGCTGCTTCAGTGTTTGTGCTTGTTGACTGCTTCGTTTTGGGAGTCATTAGATTATGTTATTGACAGCTATAAGTTTGTTATAAACCTAGGGTTTATCCTTTGGCTTCCTTTACTGGTCTGGTCCTGTCATAAGGATATTGTTCGACTTGTTTTGGTCATGGCTTCCATCGTGGAATGTATCCTTCAATTTTTCCCGCTCATTCTTTGGTGACCAGGGTGGGGTTTTCCACTTAATCAGCTCGTGGCTACTAGGCCATTCACTGTGGTTGTAACTTCCTTTAATTCACTGGTGAGCTATAAACAAATTGCTTCGTCGTTTTTCAGTTTAAAAGAATTTGTTTTGTTTTTAAGAAATAAATTTGCAACTGATACGATTTTGTCATATGCAGGTGCTGGCTACTCCTGAAGGTGTACAGGACACAACAATCGGCACTTGGCTCTTACCGGGTAAGCCTGGTTTCACCATGGCTTTTCCTCCTTGCTGGTTGTTAGGATGATTAGGCTATAGTTTGAGTGAGGCGACTCTGGGATACCTCAACTCGGTTCAATCTTGCACTGTTTGTTGTAACGAGTTCTTTGATAAGTTTATTCTGAAATGTATGGGTAGATTATGGCCTCAGTCAACATGGTGACTGTTTGTCCTTTCATTTGTTACTAGGGTATTTCTGCAGAAGGTTAATGTATAAAGATGGAAACCAAGGCTGTGAGTCTATCTGAGGTTGCGGCCTCATTGTGTTATTCATTACTGTACTTCTCGAAATTAGTAGGGTTTTCACCCAGGGTTTTGATAATATAACATATTATAAAGTTTTACCTGTGCAATGGATTTGCTTAACATATGCATTTTAAATTCCAAGCTATGTACAGTAATAAGTAAATTGTTAAGTCTCTAAACCAATTATACAGTGGATTTCATGGCTGGGCAGCAGGTGAAACATTATCTTAGTTAATTAGCATTAGCTTTACCCGAACTGTTTTTACAATTGGAATTTAAGTTCGAATGCTTAGGTTTTTCAGTTAAAAAATACAACTCTGTTGATATTGGTGAGCTAAATAAATAATAGGACTTCAATCCAAAGTTTACAGTTGTAATTCTAATTGATTTCTATTTCTTTCATTTCGATTTTGATTCTGAAGCTCGACAATGAGCTAGAATCCCATTCTGTTTGTTTCTACTGTTATAAAGTTAATAACTATGTTATTTCTCTACTGGTAATTTCTTGTTGTAGAAACTGGAAAGATAGGGTTTAAATCGTACTCCACGGTCACGATTTTTGTTTAGTTACTTATTTTGTTTGTTATGAATATGACTCTGTCGAAGTAGATAGTCAAGTGGAAAATATTACTATACTGTTTTAGTTCGATAATGAGTCAAAATTACTGTTCTGTTATTCATTTGGTTTTTAAACAGTAACTAGGTTTACGAATAAGATTATGTCGATAAAATGAGAGTCAAACGAAAGATATTATGATAATGTTTAAGCTCGATAATAAGCTAGATACTAAACTGCTAACCCTACTGTTTTAAAATTAAAAACTAGGTTATTAAAACTGTTGATAATTCCTTGTAATAATATTCTGTTAAGGATTCTGCACAATGAATTAGTGGCTATGAAAGGACTGGTTAAATTTTGATTAGGGTTTGTGTAATGTTTTAACTAATAGGTTAAGGCTGATCATCTTCTAACTAGGGTTTGTACCCTGATATAAAGGTTTTATCTGTGACTACAAAATCTCCTGTAAGGACTATCGACCGTGATATAGTTAATGTAATTCTTATGGTTGTATTTATTGTTGTCTCCTATGACTGTTTATTAAATTTTGTTTACACAAAGAACATATAGTTTATACGTAACCCTTACCTATCTATTCAGCCATTATAATTAAACTAGGATTATAATTACAACAATAACTAGTGCTTTGAATATTACTATTATATGGAAGACATTAAACATACCTTGTCAGTAATGTAATAATGATACTAAGGGATGCTGAAGACACAGTAACTCTCATCAAATATACTACTGATATTCAGAGATACTAACTTTTACTAAACTAATCTATTCAGACATATAGATGATAGACACAACATACATTCATTTCTACTTAATAAACATAAAGAAATAAATAGCAGAACCTATTTCTGTGGACAACAACAGCAATGAGAGGCTGTTCCTCCCTACCAACTCTTGGAGAGTGCTCAGACAGCACTTCTCAGGACCCCCGAGCTTGCTCTGGTCTCCCTGGCTAGAACTAGGTGCAGCAAAGTAATTCTCTTAGCCCAAACAGCTATAATGGAACCAAGTTACTGCAGCATTCCTCTCAAAACAACTTCCTTACTGTATATTTCCCTCTTCCTCAATGGGACTCCTGAATAACATTCACCTGAATGTATTCTCCCTCCAGAACAATTCGAACCACCAGCTCAATTCATTGAGTACTATTTAAAAGATTGCCTAGGTCTTTGTTGGGTTAACTGTCATTAATGAGCCACCTGCTCTGATTCCACTTCCTTGGGGAATCATGACCCCAAATATAGGGAAGTTGCCACTTGCAACTTAGGAAGTGTTTGAGAATGCTGCCACTTGTCTTTTGCCTTTCCACCTAGTTCCATCCACCATTTTGACCAGTAACCTATTTTTAACAGCTCTCCCATGCTGTTGTCTCCATAATTTATTTATTAATAATAAAATATTATGAATTACATTCCATTTCTAGTGACTCTGCTAAGTCATCAATTCCTACTTAGCATTAAATTTAACATAATGTCTCAGGAATATAATAAAATGATTACATAATTTCTTCAAAATTGGGGTATGTGACAAATTATGAAGAAACTTTTGCACCTGTAGCCAGGTATACTTCCATCAGAATAGTACTTGCCCTGGCTGCAACGATGAGATGGAAAATACACCAAATGGATGTCAAGACTGCTTTCTTGAATGGTGTAGTTGAAGAGGAAGTATATGTGGAATAGCCACTCGGTTTTGAAATACATGACAGGGAGTCATATGTGTGCAGATTGAAGAAAGCCTTGTATGGCTTGAAGCAAGCTCCCAGAACCTGGTATGGTAGGATGGATAGTTTGCTATCTAGTTTGGGCTTTACCAAGAGTAAAGCGGATTCCAACCTTTACTACAAGGTTGAGGAAGGGATCCTGTGATTCTACTCCTGTATGTGGATGACTTATTTGTAACAGGAGATGACAGACTGATTGTAGATACTAAGAGGAAGCTTGTTGCTGAATTCGATATGAAAGATTTGGGAATGATGCACTATTTCCTAGGTATGGAGGTGTGGCAGAGTGCAGGTGGGATCTTCCTTGGTCAAGGGAAGTACACAGTAGATATCCTGAAGAGATTTGGGATGATGGATTGCAAGGCCATGGCCACACCTATGGCATCGAATCTGAAGCTTCTATGTGATGCTTCATCTGAGCCGGTTGATGTCTCTATGTATCGTCAGATGATTGGGTCCTTGATGTATCTAACGAACACGAGACCATACATTTGCTTTGCTGTGAACACATTGAGTCAGTTCCTGACAAATCCGAGGAGTGTTCACCTGATTGTTGTAAAGCATGTTCTGAGGTACCTGAAGGGTACAGTGGATTATGGGTTCAAGTATGAGGCGAATCAAAAGTTTAACCTCCAGGGTTATGTTGATTCAGATTGGGCTGGAAGTGCTGCAGATAGGAAGAGCACATCTGGGTGTTGCTTCAGTATGCGATCAGGTGTGATCTCTTGGTTTAGCAGGAAACATTCCTGTGTAGCACTGAGTACAGCTGAGGCAGAGTATGTTGCAGCCTGTTCAGCTAGTTGTGAGGCAGTATGGCTACAGAAGCTACTGTCCGAGTTATTTGATCTCCCATTGGATGCTACTAGTATCTTCTATGATAACCAGAGTTGTGTGAAGCTGTCCGAGAATCCAGTGTTTCATGACAGGTCGAAACACATAGAGATCAAATATCACTATATTAGGGATATGGTGCAGAGAGGAGCTGTGAAGCTCCTGTATGTTGCGACGGACGAGCAGATTGCAGATGTGCTGAAGAAGCCACTAGCCAGGGTGAAGTTCGAGTACTTCAGAGAGAGGCTTGGCGTTCTTCAGATCGAGGACACTTCGAGGAAGAAGTGATGGACACATTTGCTGAAGCCATTCCAAGCATGTTGGAAGGAGGATTCTTCACATGGCTGTGGATGTAAGCGCTGAATGATGAGCATCAGGATGATGTTCTGGTTTCTGCTAGATATGATCAATTGGATCATTTTTATGTATGTATGTATGCATCATGTTAGATGCTGGATATGATCAGTTGGATCATTGATATGTATGTATGCATCATGTTGGATGCTGGATATGATCAGTTGGATCATTTATATGTATGTACGCATCATGTTGGATGCTAGATATGATCGGTTGGATCATGTGTATGTATTTTTGTATATGCATCATGTTGGATGCTTGGACCATGTATCTGTATATGTATCAGGTGGATACATTGCATGATCAGGTGGATCATGTATGGTGATACGTATCATATATTTGTATTTGTATCAGGTGGATACATTGTATGATCAGGTGGATCATGTATGATGATATGTATCAGGTAGATACTTGGTATGCATCAGGTAGATGCATTGTATGATCAGGATGATCATGGATGATGAGCTTTAGGATGTTGCTCCAGATGACATGCAGCAGGATGTTGCAATGATGATGATCAGCATGATCATGTGTACATCAGGATGATGTATGGTGAGTATCAGGTTGATACTCTATGGCCATGGATCAGGTTGTGTAGATGAGCATGTAATTTGTTGCCCTAGGAGATTTGCAGATAGTCTTTCGAGGTTTTGCCTATGGCATGTAATTCGGTACCCTGGGATATCTGGCAAATGCTCTTTCGAGGTTTTGCAATGGGAGGACATATAATTCGTTGCCCTGGGAGATCTGCAAATAGTCTCACGAGGTTTTTCCTATGGCATGTAATTCGTTTCCCTGGGATATCTGGCAGATGCTCTTTCGAGGTTTTGTCCTATGGCATATAATTCGTGTCCCTGGGAGATCCTATAGGTTGGGCTGTGTGCCCGTAATCAGTCCTGGGATGCTCTTGCGAGGTTTTGCCATGACCACATGTAATTCGTGCCCTGGGAGATCCTATAGGTAGAGCTGCGTGCTCGTAACAGCCTAGGATGCTCTTGCAAGGTTTTATGGTGAGGTCACATATAATATGGCCCTGGGAGATCCTATAGGTAGAGCCGTGTGCTCGTAACAGTCTGGGATGCTCTTTTGAGGTTTTGTGATGCATGTAATAAGTCCTGAGGATTCCACAGTATGGCCAGTGATGACGAAGACCTACAGGTGATGGGCCTACATCCAGTATGAAAAAGGATTGGCTCTGTAGAACTTCCTATGATGAGTAGAGTCAGAGATTGGTTGAGATAGTAGCAGCAGTGATGATGCATCGATGACGATGATCTCGAGAAGAAGACTTGTCTAGCAGATCTGTGTCAAGAAATACCTTCCTAGTTAAGAGGGAGTGTTGATGTATATGTAACTTCGGAATGTATTTCATCTGTGTATTTTATATATATTTATTGTACCCTTAATAGAGGTGTTATTCCTCTATAAGGAAGTGTCGTCATGTGGATTGACAAGTGTCGCAAGTGTGTGTACTTGCCGATGGGTTATTAGACCACCATGTGTGGGGTCAGCCCTGAAATATATATATTATAATGTGATGTACCTAAATAGACAAGTCGGCCCCATAAGGTCACTGGGAAAAAAGGTTAGTATAAATATAGATCGAAGATCTCTATTTTACTCACTCGGAAAAGTAACTCACTCTCACTCAGAAAGTGGCACACTAGTGAGGAGGAGGATCATTTGCTACTAGGAGACTATCTCAGTGTTATTTGGTTGTACTTTGGTTGAGCCATTGCTCTCTCTATCTCTGAGGAAGTTGTGGGGTTTTTCACCTTAGGTTTTTCCCCACGGAAACTCTGTGTCTCTTGTCTCTTATGCTTTTGATTCTTGTGATACTTGTCATATTGTGATTGTCATGCATTGATATATTGTATATGTTATTCTCTCAGCAAAGATCGTAGAGTATTGTGAATTAATTCTCAAAATTTAACAAAATGACCATAACTCTTTTCTCCCACCAACTAAGTCAAGGATAAGAAACTGCAAAGGATCAATCAGATATGACCATAAAACAACATTATATGCAACTTGGACATTTTATAGTTGTTGCCAATCACCATGCATTTTTGCAGAGATGCAACTTGAGGGGAACAATAACAAGCACTTTTATAAGCATTAAAACAACGAAAAATATCATCTCTAAAGCATGATACATTTCAAAAAATTACATTGCTTAAAATTGTAGCAAGATGAAACTTGAAATATATCTCTACTATATAATATTTTAAGACATTGATTGGAAAAGAGATATTTGTCAAAAGGAAACAAGAATATTCCATCTGCAATGTATTTGCATATATAACCCTTATGTTTTCTAAAAATTTGACATGTAGACATGAGATATAATGCAAGAAAAGAAACATTGGAAAATAAAATCCGCTTAATCTGCAACAAACATTTCATCTGAAGATAAATTTGTGAACAGTCAGTGGGAGATTAGGAGAGTGCACTAGGTCACCATGACCACTATCAAAAAATTCTGAGCACGTGGTGCATAATGATCTAAAATACATACATGGCAGGTGCAGACTTCCCAAGCCACTGAGAACATGGGTGCCTAATCAGCACAGTATGTTTGAGAACTGAGAATCCCCGACTCAAAATCATAAAATCATTATCTTGGACAGTCATAGAACTGAAACAAAAGACTTAGGAATTTTCTTTGTTATGTGGCATAAAATATTACATAAATCTATTTCTATTGCATTAATAGTAGAAAACACTGAGAGTCTCAACAAGAAAATTTCATTTGATAAAGAGGATGAGAAACTAGTAGAAAATTCAGCTCCCTCTAGGAATCCTCCTCCCTTCAATCCTGGAATTTTCTAAAGTGCTCAAACCATTTCTAGTGTTGGAAACCTAATTCTTTGGGTTAGGAAATAATTAAGAAATACGACAAGTCATCTTGGACTCCAAGAGACAGCTTGGAAGATGAAACCAAGCGTCACCAGGGATGATTTTAAGAACCCCCCCAAAATGTATATGTATAAAAAATGGGCGAATCTCCCCGATATATAGGAAAACTTGAAGGCGATTTTATCAATAATATAATATGTATATATAATTCTTTTGGCGAATATTTCATTTCATTATATAATGCTGCAAAATCTTGGCGAATCTTTCACTAAATTATAAGATATTGTAAGCTCTTGGTGAATCTTTCACTAAATTATAAGATATTGTAAAATTTGGCGAATCTTTCACTAAATTATAAGATATTGTAAAATCTTGGTGAATATTTCACTTAATTATAAAAAATTGTAAAAACTTGGCGAATCTTTCGCTGATTTAAAAAATATAGTAAAAATTTGGCCAATCTTTTGCCAATAAGACTCAAGCTTTTGATTCTGTAGATTAATAAGGTAGTGCAACAGAAGAACATACACCGGAGCTCAACTCTGGACTCTCTTAACTCCTAGATTCTCGAATGAACAAGTGTATGAATGAGGAGAGGATGGATTTATTTATACATTTCACAAGCAATATTTGATCACTCACAACTAGAAGGTGTCAACGAAACATGACTGCACTAACTAGATTTAGGGCAAGTAGGGACTCTACTTGTTATCTCGTCCCTTAATGGTCCAATGGACGTGGGGTCATGAATCTTGATAGGCCAACAAACTGATAGAATTAAGTGAATATCCTAGTAGCAGTCCACTTCCTTTATAGAGAAATGATAGTTCTTGGACCAATTGCAAGCTTCCAACCAGTATTCTCACCAAAATTTCTTCTCTTTGATGTCGAATGGTAGGAGAGTTGCATATTTGTCAGTGAATACTTAAAATGGCTCAATTCGCACAAATTTTCCTTAGCAAGTGATAACTTCACCTATCACTATTTTAAAACATCCCAACACTATAAAAGCATCCATAAATTGATAAATAACAACCCCATGCACTTCTAAATTCACCCAATGATGAGAATAACGCCCCATGCACTTCTAAATTCACTCAGTGATGAGAAAAACACCCCAGATACTTCAATACTTGCCCCAAGCACTTCAAAATTCTTCCAAAGATGATAAAAATTCCCTAAGCACTTCAGTATTTTCCCAAGAACTTCTAAATTCTCCCAAGGATGATAAAAACTCCCCATGCACTTCAATATTTCCCCAAGCACTTCAAAATTCCCTCGATGCACTTCAATACTTACCCCATGCACTTCTAAATTGACCCAATGATGAGAAAAACGCACCATGCACTTCAATACTTGCCTCAACGACTTCAAAATTATCCCAACGATGATAAAAACACCCAAACACTTCAATATTTTCCCTAGGCACTTAAAAATTCTCCCAGCAAAGATAAAAATGCCCCCATCCACTTCCATGATTTCCCAAGCACTTCATTACTTGCCCCAGACACTTCAAAATTCGTCCAATGATGATAAATATGCCCTATGCACTTCAATAGTTTCCCTAGGCAAGGGAGAAAAATGCCCGACAATGATATAATCACCCAGGCAATCACAAAAATTCCTCAATACATACAAATTTGCCCCAGCAACTGATAAATTTTCCCATCACTATTTTAAAATGTCCCAACACTATAAAAGCATTCATACATTGATCAATAACAACCCCATGCACTTCTAAATTCCTGCAGTGAGCAGAAAAATGACCCATGCACTTCTAAATTCACCCGATGATGAGAAAAATGCCCCATGAACTTCTAAATTCACCCAATGACGAGAAAAATGCCCTAGGGACTTCAATACTTGCCCCGGGCACATCAAAATTTTCTAATAGATGATAAAATTTCCCTAAGAACTTCAATATTTTCCCAGACACTTCTAAATTCTCCCAAGGATGATAAAAACTCCCCATGCACTTCAATATTTTCTCAAAGCACTTCAAAATTCCCCCAGGAACTTCAATACATGCCCCATGCACTTCTAAATTGATCCAATGATGATAGAAATGCCCCATGCACTTCAATAGTTTCCTTGGCCACTTCAAAATTCTCCCAACGATGATAAAAATGCCCACACACTTCAATATTTTCCCCACGCACTTCAAAATTACACCTAGACACTTCAATACTTACCCCATGTACTTCTAAATTGACCCAATGATGATAGAAATGCCCCATGAACTTCAATACTTGCCACAACCACTTCAAAATTCTCCCAGTGATGATAAAAATGCCCAGACACTTCAATATTTTCCCCATGCACTACAAAATTCACACAACGAAGATAAAAATGCCCCCGTCCACTTCCATATTTTCCCACGCACTTCATTACTTTCCCTATACACGTCAAAACTCATCCAATGATGATAAAGATGCCCTAGGCAAGGGAGAAAAACACCCGATAATGATATAATCACCTAGGCAATCACAAAAATGCCCCAATCCACACAAATTTGCCTCGGCATGTGAAAAATTTGGCCATCACTGTTTTAAAATGTCCCAACACTATAAAAGCATCCTTACATTGATAAACAACAACCCCATGCACTTCTAAATTCACCCAATGATGAGAAAAACGCCCCATGCACTTCAAAATTCACCCATTGACAAGAAAAACGCCCCATGCACTTAAACATTCACCCATTGACAAGAAAAACGCCCCAGGAACTTAAATACTTGCCTTGGGCACTTCAAAATTCTCCGAAAGATGATAAAAATGCCCTAAGCACTTCAATATTTTCCGAGACACTTCTAAATTCTCCCAAGGATGATGAAACTCCCCATGCACTTCAATATTTTCCCCAAACACTTCAAAATTTCCCCCAGGCACTTCAATACTTTCCCCATGCACTTCTAAATTGACCCAATGATGATAGAAATGCCCCGTGCACTTCAATACTTGCCTCGACCACTTCAAAATTCTTCCAACGATGATAAAAACGCCCATACACTTCAATATTTTCCCCAAGCACTTCAAAATTCGAGCAACGAAGATAAAAACGCCCCCATCCACTTCCATGTTTTCCCGGGCACTACATTACTTGCCCTAGACACTTCAAAATCCATCCAATGATGATAAAGATGCCCTAGGCATTTCAATACTTTCCCTAGACAAGGGAGAAAAACACCCGACAATGATATAATCACCCAAGCAATCACAAAAATGCCCCAATCCACACAAATTTGCCTTGGCAAATGATAACTTTGCCCATCACTATTTTAAAACGTTGCAACACTATAAAAGCATCCATACATTGATAAACAACAACCTCGAGCACTTGTAAATTCATCTAGCGATGAGAAAAATGCCCATGCACTTCTAAATTCACCTAGTGATGAGAAAAACGCCCCAAGCACTTTGTTGGAGCATAGGTCGCAGCTATGGTAAAGCTGCCTAATTTTGAGGAAAAAGCACTAAGTTTGAAGGAAAAGTGCTAATTTTGAGGAAAAGCACCATCTTTGGGCAGAAATGAACAGTGCGTGGTACGACGCTAGATGGACGAGCTCACCGTAGATTGCGGGCCAAAAATCGCGGAGCTCGCGTGCACGTCAAAGGAAAGAGTAAATAAGGTGGCCGAGTAGAAAGCTCAACCACCACAATAAATGAAGCGACAGAAGAGGGATCAGCTACCCTCATTAAGGCAAAGTACAGGAGTTATGGTTGCTCGGACCAAGGATGAGCAACGGGCCGAAGCATTGAAGGAGAAGGACAAGGAGCAAAGAATGATGAAGCGGCGCCCATACCTGTGATCTGTGCCGGAAATCACGGAGTCTACATGAAGCTGCGACGTGACTGCAAGAGGCACCTACAGTACACCTAGCCGTGTCAATGGTTAGGGTTTTTGGGGATCACTGTTGGGAAAGGCCCACAGTTTTGTAAAGGTGCGACCCTCAGGGCCACCTATATATATGTGTAATTGTAAAAAGGAAAGGGTTGTTGTTGTTGTTGGCTAGATAGTTGATAGTCACTGAGTCACTTGTATTGCTGTATCTTGTAAGGCTATTGATGATTGTTTTGTGCATGTAAGAAGGCCGCGATCTCGCAGGAGACTGCTTGGCGTAAAGGCCATCGTATGTATCGACCAGTCGGAAGAGGACTGAGAGGAATGTAAGTGTATGTCTTTGTCATTGTAATATATGTAGAAGGAGAGAATAGATCTAAGAGAAGGGCTCCCAGCTGTGTGCGTGGAGTTTCCCAGAAAGATCTAAGGTTGCAGCTGTGTGCGCAGTGGAACTGTGTTATCCTCGTCTTAAGATAATATAAAACAGTCCCGTGGATGTGGTTTCCCTCCTAGAGGTGAACTACATAATTCTTGTTGTTGTGGTGATGCTTTATGCAATTGCACTGCTTTTCTTACTGTCTATGTTTCCATGAATGTTTCGCTATCTTTATGAATGATTATGTAAAGTAAATCCCTGAACCTCCCTCAAAAGTTGTCTCGTGCATTGTCGAAGGAGTCTGTAAGAACACTATCGCCATAGCGCTTAAGGAGTGTGTTACTGCGCTATGGCACGAGGCAGAGGCGATACATAGTGTCGGACGTAGCGGGTAAGCGCCTCATGCGCAGGCGCGAAGCTACCGCGCAGCCAGGATGGGAAGAGTGAGTTCCCACGCTGTAGCGCTGTGAGACATGTGGAAGAATAAGACATTCCGTTTTGGGGTAGCCTCTCGGAAGGGAAGGGAGAAGACTGTAGACTCCACACCACCTAGGTTAAGGAAACCTGATTCCTTAGCCCCCCCATAGCCACTTCGGGTGAGACTTCGAGCTGCTGGGAAGCTCTTTGCCGAAAGGGCCAATGCGCCAAAGGGGTGTTTGTTGCTGTGCATCCTGAAAACCCGGGTCTGTCCAGAAAAGCAGCCAACAAATGGTTTCGTTGCCGGCTTTAACCCTATTATTTTGAAGGCAATGTGGTGCTGGAATCCTACAGCTGAAGAAATTCAAGAGTGGTTTGATTCAAAGGCTAGAGAGTTCGCTGAACGTGAAAATAAAAGCCTTAGGCTTCAGACAGAGGACTGGTTGCAGAAGCATATTTATACTGACCTTCACGAAATATTCTTTGTGACATTTGCACTTGAGTTGCATGAGCGGGTATCGAAGCTAGCAGATACTCGACCCACTCTGCATGTTGATCAACCTATCGTTTGGACGCCTGAGTTAGTCAGCATTTTGAAGTGGGTAAATAATCCTGTGTCCCGTGCAGTAGACTTTTGGTTGAACAGTCTGCTGGAAGGCTTCATCACCGAATTTGCAGTAGATACGAGAAAGAGCTTCAGCGAGGCTGAGAGGAGCTTCTTCAAAGCATACAGGGGTAAGTTCTTAAATTCTCTAAACTTGTGGATTAAAATGCTCTTATATGAAAAAGGAAAACTATGCATAGCTTCCGATGAATAGCATAGACAAGTAATGTCCACAGATTCTGATAGTGATCTTGAAGTTATTGGTTGCACTCGTAGCGGAAAACGGTATAAAGTAGGCCTCGACCAACATTCTTTTGAGTCTACCCCAGAAGATAGTCGAGCTCATAGAGCGAGCCATATAGAGAGACAAGGGAGTGCTCATATCCCTTATCACCCTTTTACACCGCAAAATCCAGACGGGGCTCAGCACAACCCTGCAGTAACATCCTCTAGTAGCCCGCACAGTACTTCTAGTACCTCAGCCCCACCTTTGTTTAACCATCCCAGAGGTGGTGCCACAGCACCTCCACATCAACCTAGCGCAAGAAAGATGGGTGATGACATGAAGCTACCAACCTTTAGAGGAACAGGGCTAGAAGACCCTGAGCAGCACTGGTTTCTATGTGAAGCCATTTGGACGATTAAGCAAATTAATGATGATGATGTTAAGCTGGTTCAGTTAGCAACCACACTAAGAGAGAGAGCCTTAACCTGGTTTATGAAATACTCAGCAGCACAGAATAGGACGCTTGCTGATGTGAGAAGTGCTATGATTAAAGAATTCAAGAAACCTAAATCAGAATCACAGTGCATAACAGAACTCAAAGACATAAAACAGTTACCTACAGAATCAGTATGGGACTTCGACCAGAAGTTCAAAGCCTTGATAGATCAAGTAAGCTTTGAGTTTGCACCACAGCAGCATAAGGAATGGTTCATTGCTGCGCTACTTCCTCATATTAGACTTCCTCTTATGCAACAGAATCTCACTACTCAAGAACAAGCTCTAGAGATGGCTATGAAACTAGAAGCTTCACCAATTGCTGGAACAAGCAACGATGTTGCGCAGTTACAGAACCAAATAGCAAACCTAACCTTGCAAGTGCATGATATTAAGAAAGGAAAGGATGTTAAAGAAGAAATTTGGTGTACAAAGTGTAGAGCACAAGGAAATTCGAAGGACCATTGTCCTGTTTTTATAGATTATATCGCAACTGGAGCACCTAACCCTTTACCACAGGCTCAGGGGCCTTGGTGTGAAATCTGTAGAACTAGAGGCCACAGACCACAAGAGTGTCACTTGTTACAGAAATATGTACAAACTCCAAAGAATCTATATTGCAATTTCTGTAAATCAGTAGGCCATGATGAGAACAATTGCAGAGCATATGAGCTTATGATAGAAAGAAAACATGATGTTTATAGAGTACAGTCAGAACCACAGGGACCCACAGCAGGTCCGCAGTATGACCCAGCTCGCGAAGACCGAGGAGGAAATTACAGGGGCCGAGGACGCGCAAGAGGTTTTGGTTGTGGAAGAGGACATATCACTTGCTATAACTACAGAGCTCAAGGCCACTATGTAAGGGATTGCCAAAACCCTACAACCACCTGCAGATATTGTAAATATTATGATCATGTCATTGAAGAATTCCATCATTTGATGGCCAAGATGCAAGAAAAGAATCCATAGGTTAACCAGAATATTCAGTTGATTGCAGCAGAAAAAAGAGAACCAGACCCTACAGTTAATATAGTGACGCGCAGTGGTGCAACCACTAGTGCACCAGAGTCGGGAACTGGAAATCCAGCAACATAATGGGTATGCCACGCTAATATTAAACCATCCCCGCTTGACCTACAGAAGCAAAAAGAAGCATTCAAGCAAGCTCAAGAGTATCTCTCAGATCCGCGAGCTTCAAGTTCTATCGCATTACCACACAATGATATCAGACCGCATGTGCCACGATAAGAGAACCTGGTACAAGAGCAGCCCACTACATCGGGAAGGCCTGATGAGGATACACTAGGTAGTGTTCATGCTTTCCTAAGAAGCTGCTTAAAGTTGTTGCGCAATGAAAAAGCAACTCTGGAACTCCAACATCTGTTGGATCAGTGTCAACAATCTGCTTCGATGAATACACCGCAGCATGCTGTTCATCAGATCAGGAGTCATACTAGAACTGGAAGAGAGATGAGACTTACAGTGCAGATTGGAGCATTTGAAATGGATGAAGTCATTTTGGATTTAGGCTCAAAAGTTAATGTTCTCACCATGCAGACATGGGAATATATGGGTATCCCTCAGCTTATCAGATCCCCTATCCATCTAAGACTAGAAAATCAATGACGAGTGTCCCCGTTGGGCAGATTACCCAATGTACCCATTGATATAGAGGGAGTAAGAAGTTCTACATACTTTGAAGTAATCAAAAATCTGGATGATAGTAGACCTTACCCATCACTTTTAGGCATAGACTGGGCATTTGATAATCTGGCTGTCATTAATTTGAAGAAAAGACAAATGACCTTTGAGGATGACCAGATTAGGGTCATTGCACCACTTGATCCCCTTCAAGGACCACGGTATATTGAACCCATTCAAGCAGAAGAAGAAGTGTGACACATGGAAAGTTTGTATCAGATGATTGCTAATCATAATGATTATGTCAATCCCACAGCGGATGGCCATATCAGTTGGCGATGTGATAGCTTGTGCACATCAGATTTGAAAGCAGGACTGGAAAACTGGCAGAATCGCATACATGAGGTTTCTGCAAGGCGTTGCGCGATGATAACTAAATCCATTCGATGGATTGGCACATAATTGAATAACACTCCAATCTTTGATGGTTTAACTGAAGTAAATGAATTCATGCATGCATACGAACAAGAAATCCCAGATGAACAGCGCATACAAGCATTGGATGTAGCACTGCACACTACACCCGCAAGATGGTGGGGTACGCATAAAGAAAATATCGACACATGGCAAGACTGTCGCAGGTTGATACTGCGCAGATTTCAAGAGACTACAGTAGGAGTTTTGTGCAAATATAAAGGACAGAGTGACCCCAAGTCACATGTTGAAGCATGTATTTAGCAATGGTCAGATATTCCAAAAGATGAGTGGGTTCACCTATTCATCCACACGTTGGATACAGTTCCAAGGAACTGGTACACTGAAACAGAATTGCGCAGAGGTACTATCACTTGGCCTCTCATGATTGAAAGTTTTCAACTCACTTTCAGCTTTGAGTCAGAACATCCAAGCATCGATCAGGCTTTAAAGTGTATTAGAAAGAAGGTATTTGGACAATGTCCTTTACCAGAATATTCTCAACCAGATTGGGCTGTCCAGATGGAACATGCCCTGGAATGCTATAATTTCACCACTGGAGAAGAGGATGATGATCCTCGCAACATCAATATTCCAGAGTCAGAAGGGACGCGCAAAGTCGAAGGCCCTCAGCTTGATGTCCCTGCCATTACAGAACACATCAAGCTCAAGAAGATTAACATTGGTACAGAGGCCGAACCCAAGGTTTCCTCTATAGGAGATTATTGGGATGATGAAACTGTTGGCCATATTGCAGACTTACTACATGAATACCAGGATATCTTTCCTACCAAGTTCACAGAAATGAAAGGCATCCTAGGATATTTAGGAGTTATGCGCATACCTTTGAAAGCGGACGCTAGGCCAGTAAAACAGCGCCCGTATCGGTTGAACCCGCGATATAAAGAAAAGGTCAGAGAAGAAATTGATAAGATGCTCGCAGCTGGTATCATTGAGCCAGTAGAGGAAAGTGATTGGATTAGTCCTATGGTGGTACAGGACAAAAAGACAAAAGGTGAAATAAGAATCTACGTGGACCTGCGCAAGCTCAACGATGCATCATCGCATTATCCATTTCCTACGCCCTTTACAGATGAAGTTCTTGACAATGTTGGACGACAAGAGGCTTACTCCTTCACTGGTGGCTTTTCAGGATATCATCAGATCAAAATCCATCCAGAGGACCGCCATAAGACCACTTTTGCGACTGAATGGGACTCATTCCAGTATACGGTAATGCCCTTTGGTCTTAAAAACGCTCCTGCTATCTTCTCTCGAGTGGTTGTTGCTGTTTTTAAAGAATTCATTCATAAGTTTCTAGAAGTCTATTTTGATGACTGGACTATGTTTGGTTTACTAAAAAACCATATAGGGAATCTAAGGATGATGTTAGCAAAATGTAGATAGTATCAGATCTCCCTTAACTTGAAAAAATGTATCTTTTGTGCTCCTTTTGGTATTTTGTTGGGTCACATTGTGTGCAGACAAGGACTCACGATGGATCCTGCGAAGGTTGACATCATTGCTAACTTGCCTGTGCCCAACTCAGTCAAACAATTGCGCACTACATTGGGACATACAGGATACTACAGGAAATTTATCAAGGGTTATGCAAAGACCACTGCGCCTATGGAAAGACTGCTGAAAAAGGATTCGAAATTCCAATGGACAGAAGAATGCCAACAGAGCTTGGATACACTTAAAGGAAAGATGGTCACAGCACCTATTCTAGTTTTCCCAGACTGGAGAAAACCCTTTCATGTTCATGTAGATGCTTCTTCCATAGCATTAGGGATTGTACTAACACAACCGGGAGAAGGAGGTATTGACCACCCCATTGCTTACTCTATCAGAAAGCTGTCTACAGCTGAGAAGAACTAAACCACTACAGAAAGAGAAGGACTAGCTATGGTGTATGCCTTACAGAAGTTTAGACACTATCTGTTGGGTGCTCATTTTAAAATGTATACTGACCATTCTGCCTTGAAGTACTTGGTTCAATAAGCCAGTGTTAGGGGGAAGAATTTGCAGATGGTTACTCCTCTTCCAGGAGTATGATTTTGAGATTATTGTGAATCCAGGTAGATTGAATGCAGGACCTGACCATTTATCTAGGATAGAGTCAGGGGAGGAACCTACAAATCTGGAGGACAATCTGCCTGATGCACAGCTGTTTTCTGTTCAAGCAGCAGATGAATATTATCCTGATATTCTTGAGTTTCTCACCACAGGACAAGCACCAGTTGAGTTCACAATACAACAGAAGAAACAACTTGTTGTCAAAGCCGCAGACTTCACTTTGATAGCAAGCTAGCTCTGTAAGTTGGGCCCTGATGAAGTCTTGCGCAGATGCATTTTACCATATGAGAAGAACTCCATAATTGCCGAAGCGCACTTAGGAACCGCAGGAGGCCATTTCGCAGGAAATCCGACTGCGCAAAAGATCTTAGCCGCAGGTCTTTGGTGGCCAACATTGCACAAGGATACTAAGGAATTCTGCAAGTGTTGCGATATGTGCCAGCGAACAGGAAAACCTTAAAGAAGAGATGAAATGCCGCTAAGACCCCATATAACATTGCGTGCTTTTGATAAGTGGGCCATTGATTTTGTGGGACCTATCAACCCACCAGGAAAGAGAACCGGCGCAAGATACATCATCACAACCACTGAATAACTCACCAGATGGGCTGAGGCCAAGCCAGTTAAAAATTGCGATGCTGTCACTGTCACACAGATCATTTTTGAGAATATTGTCACTATATTTGGATGTCCACTGATCCTAATGAGTGATCAGGGCACACATTTCCTAAATGAGACTATATAGGCCCTTACTAAAGAATTCCACATTAGTCACCATAAGAGTACACCCTACGACCCTCAAGCTAATGGTACGGTGGAGGCATTCAATAAGATTCTGGAGAATGCCCTGACTAAGATTTGTAATCAACAAAGAGATGATTGGGACCTTAGAGTCACAGCTGTGTTATGGGATTACAGAACCACATGCAAGAAATTAACAGGTCACACACCTTTTAGTTTGGTGTATGGACAAGAAGAAGTCATGCCCATGGAATACATTGTTATCAGTCTCAGAATTGCTCAAATGACAGAAATGGCAGATACTGGTACTATGAGTGAAAGGTTGTCACAATTGGTTGCCTTAGAAGAAGACAGGCTTTTAGCTGGATTCCATCAACAAGTGCAGAAGGCGAGACAGAAGGCTTGGCATGACAGGAATATTAAGAATAAATTCTTTCAGGAAGGAGACTTGGTACTCCTCTATGATAGTAAATTCATCAAGTTTCCAGGCAAGTTTCATGTACATTGGTTAGGCCCTTTTCAAGTGATGAAGATAACCGAAGGAGCAGCAGTTCAGCTTGCGAAGCTTAATGGAGAGTTGTTGACCACAATGATCAACGGGAGTCGGCTCAAGCTTTATCGCGACGGCCACTCCGCCCTGTCGACCTAATCAGTTGCTAAAGTTGTGTAGATGTCTAGTGTAGTTGAAAGAGGCATCGCACTTATCAGTCTACACAAAGTTGCGAGACATTTTCAGTCTTTGGCTTCCCGCGCAGTTCCTTGAAGCATCAGTGCAGTCAATAAATCCTGTTCTGAGAAAGCCTATTTTTTCTTTTGCGAAGTCCCCTGGGTTGTCGAACTCTCGCTCTTACGGAGTTCCCTGTTGTCGATTTTTTGCTCTTGCGGAGTTCTCCTCGCCGTGGAGCCCTCCATGTGCACAGTTACCCATGCTGAAGTTACCCGCCGAAAATTTGCATTCCGGTAGTTCTGTAGCCACGTCTGAGTCTTAATGTAGGATGAGACCGCCATTTAATTGTATTTGCTCTAACAGATTCGGCTTGATTTTCCTAAGATTCACATTTAGTTAAGGAGCCGGACGCCTTAGCTCATCTCCCGAAGGCTATCAGAGCCTATCCCTCGCATTTAATGCACCACAGAGGCATGGGGGGTAGGGGGGTTGTCAACTCATCCGCTTAGGTGCCAATGGTTATTAGTGCCACTTGTCCGCATCTACTACCGCCTTCAGCTATAAATACCCCTCATTCGTATATGCTTGGGTTACTTTTCCTTGCTATTGCATTGTATAGTTGTCTTGTTTGAGAGTCTAAGTCATTGTTTTCAAAGCCGTGTCGTGCAGACTACCTTCCCGTGTTCAGAGTTCGCATCCTACGCTGTTCCGCCTTGTCAGTTCAGTGTTTGTCGTGTATGTAAGTTCATGACGGAGAAACTGTCAACTGAAGAATTTGTCTGTCAATTCAGACGCAGAGGGTTAGATTTCGGTATGGGTGCCCCGATCAAGATTGTCGAGCTTCCTAGTTCTCCTGATCCCAAACAGTCCCCGGGCACAAGGGCGTCACAGCAACAGCATCCGGAGGAACCCATTCCAGAGCCCTTGGCCACTCTGGTTAACTACATTCCTCCGCGCCCAGATGATGCACCCGAGGTGCGTATTCCCAAGAATGCCAAGTATTCAATTCCGCTGCCACCAATGAAGGAAATCGTGCAAGAAGAAGGATCCCTGCTTGGACATCTCCCGCTGGTTAAGTTTTCTGACTTCAACTTGGGATATTATAGAACCTATCCTTAGTTCACACCAGATCACTATCTGACAGTGGTCCATAATCCTACTAAGAAGATTGACGAATTCGTCCCACAGGAATTCGCAGTAAATTTAGAGAAGCCTGGACTATTGAACCTATTGAAGCTACCGCACTTCGGGCGTAGCAATGAAGTTAATGCGGTTGTCAAGGTCCTGTTATCTTGTGTTCACGGTGGTTATCTTTGGCTAGGGAGGCCAATTGATCTGAATGTGGACTTGACTCATCGAATTACAGGCTTATCTAAGGTTGGTAAGGACCCCAACGTCCATTTCGTTGGTAAAGACAAGGATCGAAAGCTGGTTACACAGGTGGTGCACAAATACAAATTGTCGAGAGGAGGTCAGGCTTATGACCTCACTGTAGTTGAAGATGAAGCACTTAGATTCACAGGTAGTCTGCTCGCAGGCAGACTTTTAACGAAGTGCCGACCTAAAGAAGTCCCTGGAACTGTTGTAGAGCTCGCAGTTGCAGCTGCAGAGGGTGAGCAGTATAACTGGTGTCTCTTCCTCCTGAATACATTCTTGGACGACTGCCGAAATGTTCAGGACACTGCCAATCAGCTGTTCCATTTCTCTTGGATCCTGATCTTGTGTGCCTTTGTCGGGTGGAAGGAACTGCCCAATACTCAGTTTCTTCCGCGCCGTTCAGGAGAGGTTACAGGGATGCACTATGTCAACCTCTAGGATTCTAATAATCCCGTGAAGCGCAAGATGAATAGCGTCGTGTTCTTCGAGTACTACCATCTCCTCCGGGATACCATCCTGCAGATGCCGAGGCTTACTGAGGAGATGGCAGGACTCTATAGAACGAAGTTGGTCTTTTCTGCCAACTTGCATGAAATCTATTTCCTCCCTCACGGAATTCAGTCGAGAGAATGGGCCATAGGGATCTACCGAATGACCACCCAAGACGTAGAGGACACTATGAAGTCCTGGATAGATGAGTGGAAGTAGGACACTAAAATCGTTGCCACAATGACACCCCCTGTGGCGCCAGAGAAAGATAAGGGTAAGGAAAAGGCCACGCAAAAGGATGATGAAGGTCCATCAGGACCGGCTACCAAGAAACAGAAGCTATAGCACCCCGCAGAAGCAACTGGGGATCCCCATGAGACCCTTGCCGCGGGGCTTGACCAGTACTTAAAGGAGCAATTTCGCGAGTTGCCTGCCTCGCAGGCCAATATCAGAAGTGCTCTGGACCTGCAGCTCGTAGAATTGAAAGGTCTCGCAGGACGAGTTGCGCAGACCCATGCGCTAGCATCTGGCTCGCAGGCACCGCAACCATCTACAAGCACCGAGTGGGTTGAAGTACTTACAAGGAGGCACACTGTCATCTACATCCCACCTACAAGCATGACACTCCCGGACCCTCCGGTTGCACTGCAGGTAAGCGCGGTTGGCCCTGTTGAAATAAATTTGTCACTAATTCCATTGGAAACTCTACAGTTGGTTCAGGAGCAGGTCTCTACTGAATTGAGAGATAGGGAGCTCTCCACATTCCATGCCAATCAAAGACTGCAGACGCAGGAATTAGAGTTAAGGGAAGGCTATAAGGAGATCTCTGCGCAGCTTGAACTTCACGAAGCGCAAGACACTGGGCTAAGGACTGTCGTCGATGAAATCACCCAGGAGCTCCCAGCCTACCAGATTCAACCAGACCTTCCTTTAGTTGAGAAAGTGCAACGCATCGGCAGAAGGGTGCAAGCCCTCGAACAGCAAGTAGTTGCTATGGCTGAGAACCATAGAAAGTAGCTCGCCGAGTTGGAAGCTCGTGTCGTAGTGCCTCCCGTAGATGAGACGCAAGAACAGCTTGAAGCACTGCGCATAGCTTCTACCCAAATAAAGTGCAGAACAGATGAAGCCCAGCAGTTAATGACGCAAGCTATGGAGGCTTGGGCTGAGCTTGAGAAGCTCCCTTCTAAAGTTTCCCTTTTGGAACAAGTGGAAGCAGCAGAATAGTCCCTAATTGTTTTGAGCGAAGAATCTAATCCCTTGGAAGGCTTAGCCAAGATGAGAAAGATGAGCGAAGTCCGCAAAGTCCAGCAAGAACTGCACAGGCTCAGAAACAAAGATGCTACTCTCGCCAACATCATTTGGCCATTTATGGATGAGTATGCTGAACTTGCTGCCCAAGCAGAGTCCAGGGTCAAAGCATTTGCTAAGTCTCAAGAGTTGATTGACGGTGTAGAAGGGGAAGAAGCTACTGTAGACCTGGTGCAGACAGCCATGAAGTGTGTGGAAGACATGGACTCCGCTATTGCGCAGTGGAAGCAAGCCTTCGCTGCGACCCAGGAAAAATTAGATGCACAACTAAAGCGTCTGCAAGCTAGTGCGAGTGGCTCAAGGACGAGCCACAAGTAAGTGTTAGGGGCCTGTTGGAGCATAGGCCGCAGCTATGGTAAAGCTGCCTAATTTTGAGGAAAAAGCACTAAGTTTGAAGGAAAAGTGCTAATTTTGAGGAAAAGCACCATTTTTGGGAAGAAATGAACAGTGCGTGGTATGGTGCCAGATGGACAACCTCACCGCAAATTGCGGGCCGGAAATCGTGGAGCTCGCGTGCACGTCAAAGGAAAGAGTAAATAAGGTGGCCGAGTAGAAAGCTCAACCACCACAATCAATGAAGCGGCAGAAGAGGGCTCAGCTACCCTCATTAAGGAAAAGTACAGGAGTTATGGTTGCTCGAACCAAGGAAGAGCAATGGGCCGAAGCATTGAAGGCGAAGGACAAGGAGAAAAGAACTATGAAGCGGCGCCCATACCCGTGATCTGCGCCGGAAATCACGGAGTCTGCAGGAAGATGCGACGTGACTACAAGAGGAACCTACAGTACACCTAGCCGTGTCAATGGTTAGGGTTTTTGGGGATCACTGTTGGGAAAGGCCCACAGTTTTGTAAAGGTGCGACCCTCAGGGCCACCTATATATATGTGTAATTGTAAAAGGGAAAGGGTTGTTGTTGTTGTTGGCTAGATAGTTGATAGTCACTGAGTCACTTGTATTGCTGTATCTTGTAAGGCTATTGATGATCGTTTTGTGCATGTAAGAAGGCCGCAATCTCGCAGGAGACCGCTTGGCGTAAAGGCCATCGTATGTATTGACCAGTCGGAAGAGGACTGAGAGGAATGTAAGTGTATGTCTTTGTCATTGTAATATCTGTAGAAGGAGAGAATAGATCTAAGAGAAGGGCTCCTAGCTGTGTGCGTGGAGTTTCCCAGAAAGATCTAAGGCTGCAGCTGTGTGCGCAGCGGAACTGTGTTATCCTTGTCTTAAGATAATATAAAACAGTCCCATGGATGTGGTTTCCCTCTTGGAGGTGAACTACATAATTCTTGTTGTTGTGGTGATGCTTTATGCGATTGCACTGCTTTGCTTACTGTCTATGTTTCCATGAATGTTTCGCTATATTTATGAATCATTATGTAAAGTAAATCCCTGAACCTCCCTCAGAAGTTGTCTCGTGCATTGTCAAAGGAGTCTGTAAGAACATTGTCACCGTAGCGCTTAAGGAGTGTGTTACTGCGCTGTGGCACGAGGCAGAGGCGATACATAGTGTTGGACGTAGCGGGTAAACGCCTCATGCGCAGGCGCGAAGCTACCACGCAGCCATGCTGGGAAGAGTGAGTTCCCGCGCTGTGGCGCTGTGAGACCTGTGGAAGAATAAGACATTCCGTTCCGGAGTAGCCTCCCGGAAGGGAAGGGAGAAGACTGTAGACTCCACACCACCTAGGTTAAGGAAACCTGATTCCTTAGCCCCCCTATAGCCACTTCGGGTGAGACTTCGGGCTGCTGGGCAGCTCGTTGCCGAAAGGGCCAATGCGCCAAAGGGGTGTTTGTTGCTGCACATCCTGAAAACCCGGGTCTGTCCAGAAAAGCAGCAAACACACTTCAATACTTTCCTCAGGCACTTCAAAATTCTCTGAAAGATGATAAAAATGCCCTAAGCACTTCAGTATTTTCCAAGGCACCTCAAATAAACATCAAGGAATCCATGCCATTGACTGGCGCTTTGCATCCATCTGTTGTATGTAGGCATCAAGACCATCAATGAGAGAAGTCAGTCTCATAAATAACAAGGTAAATGACAGCTCAATCTCATCTCAAAGTCAAATGTTAAAAGACTTGTAGATTCCAAATAAGAGAGATGTATATGTAAATGTGAACTAAATCTAGTAGTTGACTAGGGTTTCTATTTTTTTAAGTTTTGATGCTTTATGGAAAAAAAGTAATGGTGAAGGGTGGGTTCCCACAAACCCCCATTTTGCAAAATGTGTCTTTCTTTTCAGGAGGGGGCACCCACATACCCCCTTTTTGCAAAATATATCCTGCAACTTCATGACACATTTCAGAGTGCATTTTGTGGATTTTCATAAAAAGGAGGGCATGGTGAAACATTTCCCCATCCGCCCCTCCTGCCATGGTCTTAGGGTCACAAGGAGGAAGGGGGTGTGTGCACCCAATCCTTCAGGATGCATCCATGTCTAATACTGTAATTAGGTGACAGCAGAGTGGGTATGTCACAATAGGTACCAGCAGAGTGGGATACATGCACTCAACACAGTTACATGGGTTTCCATAGTTGAGCAGACTCAAAATGGTCTAGGCTTGAATAACAATCAAGTGAATGACTAGACCAGTGAGAGAAATCTTCAAACAGAAAATAGGAAAATAGTTTTACAAAAAGAAGAAAGGTGAGAGTTGAGAAGAAGGAGGTAAGTTCGTCAATAAATTTTTCATTTTGGTTGTTTAGTGTTTAAGTTTCAAAAAATAAAAAATAAATTTTTTTTGGTGATTTGTTTTCGGGTTTGACTTTAAAAATGTCAAGGTTTGCATTGTTTTATGCTTTCAGGTTCCAATTTGTTCGCAGCAAATAACTATAATGTATCAAAGTAGAGAATGATTGTGACCTTTGAATACAAAGAGTTATTGAATATTGTGGCAATAAAGGTGACGAGATCAAGATGATGAGCAACAAAAAACTAAGCATTGACAGAAAAATGTCAATAGACATATTTGATCAGCTACCTTTAATAAATATAATGATATATTCAATAGATACAATTCAGGGAAATATACTAAGATAAGGTTTAACATTTGCAAGCAATGTCTAGAAATTTGAGCACAATGTGGTGCACACCTTTCAAACAAATTCCCATATTCATAGGATGAAAATTACAACTTGGTCCTCAACACCAACACTGCATCTAGTTCAACACATATGCCAAGGATAAAATAGATGTTCAAAAAACATTTTTAATGTTCAAGATGAACTTCAATGGTAAACATCATTTTATACCTCAAAAAAATTAAAGATGCAAGGTATAATAAGAAGTATTCTTCAAAAATCTGATCAATACTATGCATAGTCCAAATTTCCATGATCTAGAAAAGTAAAAAAAATGAAACACAAAAGCATTGTTGATGAAATCAAGGAATCAAGCTCAACCTTCATCACCAAACCATGTAAAATGCCCAATGGAGAGTCAAGTTCTAGATCAAATATTACCAAATAAGTAATCATAGAAGAAGGCACATACCCCAATCTCTTTCAACTTCAAGCTTGCAACATTGGCACAAATATGCACAGTCTATGAACAGTGAAGCCATAACAAACACATTGAGAATAGGTTTCAAGCTTACTCAGGCCCATAGAAAGGATTTTCCAATATATAATTATTCTCACTTAGATGTCAAATTCATCATCCAAGTTTCCAAATACCTACACATCTAAATTCCAGGCATACAAGAAAAACATAGAATATTTACATATTTCAAGTTACTTTACAAATCTCAAAGACAAATATGTTGAATCCAAGAGAAGACAAATATTTTGTAAAGGATTATTTATACTACACCCTCCAACCCCCAAATATATCCTATCTCAAGTTAGATCTATGTTCCCAGATGAGAAATATCATTGAGAATTTTATAAGTCAACCTTTTCCAAGGCTAATTGTCGTCATTGTTCTGTACTAAGTTGGCTGACATAGCCTTGAAATGATGTATTTATTTTCAATCTAAACCACATGCTAAGTTTAGGAGCAACCAAAACTACTAATATGAATTAGTTTATGTGAGCCCATTGGATATTGTTGTAAGTGTACACTAAATGGGTTAGTACCCTTTGTAATCACAACAATGTAGAAGGTAACAGAGAATGAATAGGTTGAATAATGATATTTTATTACTGCAAAGAAAGTCCATAGATGGATGGTATGAGAACTTGCATTTACAAAGCTTTGTCTAAAGCTCTAGAAGATCCTATAAGACTCACTATTTCATAACAAAGGCTCCGAGAACCTTTTATAACTAGTTAAATTGTCAAGGATCTAGTTAAATGTGTGCACTTCCTAGGTTATAATTCTTTTCTACCATGACCTACAATTGCATGACCATCACTTGTGCTATATGTTGGGCTCTCTATTTACTACATTTTGCATATATCCCCCCTTGGAAATAAATTTTTATAAAATCTCAAGTTCAAAACTTTAGTGTTAGTGTTGATGTATATGTAACTTCGGAATGTATTTCACATATATGTATATTGTATTCCTATAGAGATGGTATTATTCCTCTATAAGGAAGTGTCGTCATTTATATTGTAAGTGTCGTAACTTATACTTGATGGGTTATTAGACCACCTTATTTGGGGTCGGCCCTGTATAAGTCATGTGGGTCAAAGGGTTATTAGACCACCCTATTGGGGGTCGGCCATGTGGGTCAAAGGGTTATTAGACCACCCTATTGGGGGTCGGCCCACTCAGCATTATGTTATGTGGTTAAGTTCGAGCCTACATGAGTTAGGTAAAACGGCAAGTCAAGTCAAGTATAAATAGAGTGCGGGAGACACTCTATTTACTCACTCACTTCTCACACATGCTCTCAAGGAGGAGAGGCGCACTTATGGAGGAGGAGGATCTGCTGCTAGGTTATGTCTATCTCTTATGGTTGGTTGTATCATTGCTCTATCTATCTCTGAGGAAGTTATTGGGGTTTTTCACCTTTATGGTTTTCCCCAAGTAAATCTTTGTGTCTCTTGTGTGCTTGCATTATTGTCTCCATGATTGATATGCTATAGATATGCTATACATGTTGTTCTCTCAGTTAAGATCCTAGATCAAATTGATGTAAATTCTGAAAATTTAACATGGAATCAGAGCTAGCCTGAAAGAAGGCATGATATGGCATGTATGACACTTGTTGCACTTACGATGCTAGGGCTTGATATAGCAAAAACCAGTCATCGTAGCACTTTCGCTATAAATCCGTTTTGGCAAAGTTTTAGGATCTGAAATTGTTACAGGCCGAAGCTAAGATCTCCAGGTATCTTTTGTCCAAAGGAAAACCTCTAATTCGTTGTACTTTGTGATTTATGATCTGTACAATATAGGGTTTCTGCCTCTTCCAGATCTGAGTCAAAATCAGGTGACCTTGGGAAAAAGGTCATATATTGGGCTAGGAAGCTCCAAATGAAATTTCATAAAAAGTGACAGGTAGTACACAGTCTGCACTATCTCAGAAAACTTTTTCAAAGGCCGAAGTTGAATCAGTGACACGTGGCACGTCGTACAAGTTCGCTCTCTTGTATTATCCCATAAACAGGTCACGTTGCGACATTTGGCATAACTCTCTCTCAGAGAGTCCAATTGAGGTCAGACCTATCAGGATGGAAAGGTAACAGGCCGAGATATCTCAGAAAACTTTTTCAGAGGCCGAAGTTAAAACAGTGACACGTGGCACGCCGTACAAGTTCGCTCTCCTGTTTTATCCCAAAACAGGTCACGTTGCGACATTTGGCATAACTCTCTCTCAGAGAATCCAATTGAGGTCAGACCTATCAGGATGGAAAGACAACAGGTCAGGCTATCTTAGGAAACGTTTTCAGACCCTGTGGATCAAAAATTTCGGAGTTACACCAGAAACAATCAGGTACATATTTCTGTCAAAACAGAATTATTTTTTGGTACCTTCATTCATGGCTTCCGGAATTTAGGGCTTTGGAGAAAGTTGGAATTTTTGTAAGCGGAGACCACGGCTGGATGCTACTCATCAAAATAGAAATTTAGAGACCAAGATCAGAATTTTTGGTTGGGCAGAAGGCCGGGCTTGATTAGACCCTAGTTCGGGACTTTGATCAGAAAAGTGGAAAATTAGGGCTTCTGTAAAAATGGGAATTTTTGAAATCTGTGACCACGGCTGGAAGCTCCTCAGAAAAATAGAAGCTTAGAGCCTTGGATCAAACTTTTTGATGATGCAAAAGAGTGGGCTTCATCAAACCCCAGTTCAGGGTCACGTCCAGTGAATCCGGAAGTTTCAAAGGCAAAATTGAGGAGTGAAACTTTGCAGTTTTCAAATTCTGAATATACCAGTTTGATCAGCTCATCAAGGCGCATATTTCTATCCTTTCGAAAGTTTGAAATTCAAAGTTTGAATTTTTGGGGTTTCTCTGACAAACCCATATCCAGCTCCAGGTCCAGTTCTTGCAAATCAAGTGGATTGGGTTAATCCTAGAAGAAGATGGATTGATCATCTGCATAAGTGAAGGAGTTCCTGTTTCAGAGGGAGATGAGGCTAAAGCCTTACATAAGAAGATTACAAGCGATCTCGACAGGTATGACTCATCGAGGTATGTTTTGAGATTTGTTCATGATTAAGTTTATGGTATGTTTTCATGTTACTACGGTCTTGATTTTAGACTTGTCATATCAGCGTAATAAAACTATCAATGCACGATAGAAAATATTCATTGATTAGGATATTGACACTTATGATTGTACTAATGCATTATGGTGTTATATGAGGTTTATGTTGTCTACTAACATGAAAGGTACACCAAGAAAGACAAATCAGGTTCTGGTCCAAGAACATATGGTCATGATAACATGAGGACAAATATTCATCCATTGTCATGGATCTCATAGAAGATCCATTTACGAGGTATGTATAACTTGGTTTTGTAATGGTTAACATATGAGACATGCAGGTTACTAGCACAAGTCACTGAAGAGAACCAAAAGACATTATGCGGGTATGTTAGACATAAACTAGCTAGCATGCTAATCCATGTATGTTTTTCCTATATCAAGCTAGAATCCTACCTTGGTTTAGGATGTTATACTGTTGTGTTGTTGATAATGATTCTTCATGAAGTCATAAGTTTGAATAATCATGGTTGTATGCATATTATGTTTCTTACCATAATTGATGATATGACTAACCAGAAGAATCATGAAGGTATAGGTTTGAATAATCACAGGTTTTATGCATATCATATCTCTTATCTTAATTGATGATTCAACTAACCCGAAGAGTCATAGGTTTGAGTAATTATAGGTTTAGACATATTATGCTTCTTATGATTTGACTAACCTTAAGAATTCTACATAAACCTTGAATGCTAATGCTTATTATTTTCTATTTGAAATGATCATGACTATACATGCTTAAGATTATTGTGTTTTAATAGTATACTAATGAATGTATGATTTTATATGAGATCACAAGGATAACACAATCATGATACTAATAAGCATGCATAGGAACCAAGGATGAATGTAAGTTCAAGGACAGGTAATCCAGGAAGCAAAGATCAAGAGGGAGTACACTCCAGTGGTTTATGCGAGGATGCAGATATTTAGAGGGAGTTGACCATCTCTCTACATCCCACAACAGAAAGGTGTAGAAGAAGCTACTTCAGATTAGGACTCCAGCAGCTCCTGCAAGGAAGCGAAGACTCAAAGGGAGTACACCCAACGAACAAACAAAGATAAGTATTTGAATTGTCATTTCTTAAATAATACTGTTCAATAATGTATATACTGATGTTCCTAGAATTAGGTTGTGTATTATGCATATTAGAATAATTGCATTGATGAACAGTATACTCCTAATATGCATGGGTAAGTGGCCTATGGCACTGTACAACATTCCATTGCTACTTATCTAGAATGAAACCTCTTTGCTGACATGTTGGGAGTTGTGCACACTCTGAACAATGTTCTGGTAGAGATTGGAAGGCATCTAGAAAGTTACGGAATATGGATAAATGTTGTATTGAAGCATTGGCTAAGATAATTGCATGACTGTATGACATATTTATTTATGTGTAAGAATTTGTTCTGAAAACTATGAGATGTTTTCTAATCATGCAATTTAACTTGTTGTGTAGGAAAGATCATATGCCATCACCTACAAAAGAAGAACTACAACATTTGTTCAGCAACAAAATTATCTATTGAAGATATTGAAGTTCCCAGGATACGGGAAGAATGCCATGATCCGTCGATCATGAAGAACGATGTTTGGGATGCGGTCCCAAGAGCAGAAGGGAAGTCTGTTGTGACTTCCAAATGGAACTATCAGATCAAGCATGTTGCAGATGGCAGCATAGAGAAATATAAAAGTGATGAAATAGAAGATACACCAGATGGATTCAAGACAGCTTCCTTGAATGGTGTAGTTGAAGAAGAAGTGTATGTGGAGCAGCCACTTGGTTCTTAGACACATTATAGGAAATCATATATGTGCAGAACTTGGTATGGTGAAGATAGATTGATTGCCGACACGCAGCGGAAGCTTACTACCGAGTTCGAGATGAAGAACTTGGGGATGATGCACTATTTGTTTTTGGCATGGAGGTGTGGCAGAGTGCAGATGGAATCTTCCTTGGACAAGGGAAGTATGCAGTAGAGATCCTGAAGAGGTTCGGGATGATGGATTGCAAGGCCATGACCACACCTATGGCATCGAATCTGAAGCTTCTATGTGATGCTTCATCTGAGGCGGTTGATGTCTCTATGTATCGTCAGATGATTGGGTCCGTGATGTACCTGACGAACACGAGACCGGACATTTGCTTTGCTGTGAACACATTGAGCCAGTTCCTGATGGATCCGAGGAGTGTTCACCTGATTGCTGTAAAAGCATGTTCTAAGGTACCTGAAGGGTACAGTGGATTATGGGCTCAGGTATGAGGAGAATCAAAAGTTTAACCTGCAGGGTTATGTTGATTCAGATTGGGCTGGCAGTGCTGCAGACAGGAAGAGCACATCTGGGTGTTGCTTCAGTATGGGATCAGGTGTGATCTCTTGGTTTAGCAGGAAGCAGTCCTACGTAGCACTGAGTATAGCTAAGGCTGAGTATGTTGCAGCCTGTTCAGCTAGTTGTGAGGCAGTATGGCTACGGAAGCTACTATCTGAGTTATTTGATCTCCCGTTGGATGCTACTGGTATCTCTTGTGATAGACAGAGTTGTGTGAAGCTGTCCGAGAACCCAGTGTTTCATGACAGGTCGAAACACATAAAGATCAAATATCACTATATCAGGGATATGGTGCAGAGAGGAGCTGTGAAGCTCCTGTATGTTGCAACAGACGAGCAGATTGCAGATGTGCTGACGAAGCCACTAGCCAGGGTGAAGTTCGAGTACTTCATAGAGAGGCTTGGCATGCTTCAGATCAAGGATACTTCGAGGAAGAAGTGATGGACACATTTGCTGAAGCCATTCCAAGCATGTTGGAAGGGGGATCCTTCACATGGCCGTGGATGTAAGCGCTGGATGATGAGCATCAGGATTATGTTCTGGTTTCTTCTTAGATATGATCAGTTGGATCATTATATGTATGTATGTATGCATCATGTTGGATGCTGGATATGATCAGTTGGATCATTTATATGTATGTACGCATCATGTTGGATGTTGGATATGATCGGTTGGATCATGTGTATGTATTTTGTACGAACACATCATGTTGGATGCTGATGGATACATTGTGTGGATCATGTATCTTTGTATGATCAGGTAGATCATGGATGTTGATGGATACATTGTGTGGATCATGTATCCTTGTATGATCAGGTAGATCATGTATGTTGATGGGTACATTGTGTGGATCATGTATCCTTGTATGATCAGGTAGATCATGTATGTTGATGGATACATTGTGTGGATCATGTATCCTTGTATGATCAGGTAGATCATGTATGTTGATGGATACATTGTGTGGATCATGTATCTATGTGTGCATCAGATGGATGCATTGTATGATCAGGATGATCATGGATGACGAGCTTCTCCAGATGACATGCAGCAGGATGTTGTAGTGATGATGATCAGGATGATCATGTGTACATCAGGATGATGTTTGATGAGTATCATATGATATTTTGTGGCCGTGGATCAGGTTGTGCAGGAAAGCATGTAATTTGTGCCATGGGAGATTTGCAGATGGTCTTTCGAGGTTTTGCTTATGGCATGTAATTCGGTGCCCTGGGACATCTGGCAAATGCTCTTGCGAGGTTTTGCTTGGAAGGACATGTAATTTGTGCCCTGGGAGATCTGCAGATAGTCTTTCGAGGTTTTTCCTATGGCATGTAATTCGGTGCCCTGGGATATCTGGCAGATGCTCTTGTGAGGTTTTGTCCTATGGCATGTAATTTGCTCCTGGGAGATCTGGACAGGATGAAAAAGGCCTCAGATGCTTTAGCTAGGTTTTGCCATGACCACATGTAATTTGCTCCTGGGAGATCTGGACAGGATGAAAAAGGCCTCAGATGCTTCAGCCAGGTTTTGTGGTGGACCACATGTAATGTGCTCCTGGGAGATCCGACAGGTAGAGCTGTGTGCTCGTAATAGCCTGGGATGCTTCAGCCAGGTTTTGTGGTGAGATCACATGTAATGTGCTCCTGGGAGATCCGACAGGTAGAGCCACGTGCTCGTAACAGCCTGGGATGCTCCAGCCAGGTTTTGTGATGGGTCACATGTAATGTGCTCCTGGGAGATCCTACAGGTAGAGTTGTGTGCTCGTAATAGCCTGGGATGCTGCAGCCAGGTTTTGTGACGCACGTAATGAGTCCTGAGGATTCCACAGTATGGCCAGTGATGATGAAGACCTGCAGGTGGTGGGCCTACATCCAGTATGAAAAAGGACTGGCTCTGTAGAACTTCCTATGACGAGTAGATTCGGAGATTGATTGAGATAGCAGCAGCAGTGACGATGATGATGACTCGATGACGATTATCCAGTGACGATGATCCAGAGAAGATGACTTGTGCTAGAAGAACTGTGCTGAGAAATACCTTCCTAGTTAAGAGGGAGTGTTGATGTATATGTAACTTCGGAATGTATTTCACATATATGTATATTGTATTCCTATAGAGATGGTATTATTCCTCTATAAGGAAGTGTCGTCATTTATATTGTAAGTGTCGTAACTTATACTTGATGGGTTATTAGACCACCTTATTTGGGGTCGGCCCTGTATAAGTCATGTGGGTCAAAGGGTTATTAGACCACCCTATTGGGGGTCGGCCATGTGGGTCAAAGGGTTATTAGACCACCCTATTGGGGGTCGGCCCACTCAGCATTATGTTATGTGGTTAAGTTCGAGCCTACATGAGTTAGGTAAAAAGGCAAGTCAAGTCAAGTATAAATAGAGTGCGGGAGACACTCTATTTACTCACTCACTTCTCACACATGCTCTCAAGGAGGAGAGGCGCACTTATGGAGGAGGAGGATCTGCTGCTAGGTTATGTCTATCTCTTATGGTTGGTTGTATCATTGCTCTATCTATCTCTGAGGAAGTTATTGGGGTTTTTCACCTTTATGGTTTTCCCCAAGTAAATCTTTGTGTCTCTTGTGTGCTTGCATTATTGTCTCCATGATTGATATGCTATAGATATGCTGTACATGTTGTTCTCTCAGTTAAGATCCTAGATCAAATTGATGTAAATTCTGAAAATTTAACAGTTAGCACCTAGAAAAGTTCATATTCAAGGCATCTTTGTGGCTTACAAAGCATTTGGAAACCCTACGAAACCATCAAGCACATTTGAGTTGGTAGGGGTATTCCTTTCAAATTAGCATTTCTTTGAATGCCCATTAGAGTTTTTCTCCCAACCAAGTGCAAGTTTGAGTAACCATTGGCTATCATCTACAGCACATCACAGGTCTGAGTTCTCCTTTGATATATTTGAGTTATTGTCTACAAACTGTGGCACTATCATTAGGAAAAATGCCAAGGTTTGTGATCTTCAGGATCAACATATTTTGTGGAATTTTTGTTGTCCTTTAGATAGATGCAAGTCATTTATGTAAACTGTATATTTGATGTTAATATAAGAAGCATTTTATCCAAAAAAAATATCTTGTAGGAGTTCATCAATAAGGATTCAGACACTTCCAAGAGGGTCAAAATTAGTCTAAGAAGTGGTAGAGAGACAAAGTAGGGGGGCGATTTTGGAGGTAAAACCCAACCAATTTTATGAAGAGAGTTGCAGAGATTTATTCATCCTTATTGTGTGCACAACAATCTAGTTGCAAGGCAAGTTCAATGGACGAGAATCCTTTGAAATGTCTATGTTTAAATAATTTAGAGCATACAACAATCTCTCGTGGAAAGTGTGCTTCTGAATATTGTAATCTCTTGAGAGCAATAAGACAGTGTATTTTAATGCTATAGTATTTCCACGATTGAGCTTTTCTCTAGGGTAACTTGTGTGTTATTTGTTTGCTCCTATTAAAATTTCCAAGTGTGTTCTAATTTAATTTTTGCAACTAGTATTTCATATCACTACAGGAAAAAGCTAGCTATCTGTATGGCACATTGACACTAAAAGTGGCAATAAAATTATTTTTATGCAAATTAAGATATGTTGGGACAAATTGTTTAGAGACATAGCTTCAACAATTTACAGATCATGGAGTATAGACGAACCCCACATATCTCACCTTTTTACCCATTTTTGTGTCTATTTAAAGGCCATTGTTTGTGCATATGCATGAATTAAAAAAAAAAAGGAGAATACAAAATTTCTTTATTCCAAAAATCGTATGAAGTATAACATTGGAAACATTCAATCTAATCCATGAACCACAATTGCTTTTTAAGTCATAGATCACTTACGGTATTATGGTTCTTGCATCTTGTGCTATGTATATAACGGTACTAATTTAGTGTTGGTCAAAGAACTAGAAGTCTCAAGTCAATTAAGTTGGGGTAAAATGCCTCATTTTGGGATCATCATTATTTTGGAATGTAATTTCCTAGAGGAAAGTTTAATATCGAAGTCATTAGACAAGCCTCTAGGTTGCAAATACTTATCCAAATTTTTATTGCCTCTTTTTATGAACCCTTTCCTATAGAAACTAAGTGTTTTCCTGTATCTATAAAATAAGGAAACCATAATATCCAAATAGTAAGAAAGATTGTTAGTGCCCATGCAGACCAAACATGTGATTGTCTGAGTGAAGTATCCATAACATATTGCTTTCATGGGAATAGATAAGGGCATATCAACTATAAAGGATGGTAACTGCTAAGATAAAACTAAATAACAGGTGGTTGACTGTATACATCGTAACTTAAGTATGGACCAGCACGCCAAAGCAATTGATGTTGTCGAATATAATAAGCCTAACAACACCACAAGGGAAACAAGTGGCTTAATCCAGGGTTCCAAACATATGCTGCTTATTTTTCCCAGATCAATGCTTTAGGGTTTTTTGCTTTGTATCTTTTAAACATAAATTGCTTTGGTGGATTGAACGTTCCTCTTGAATTTCCACAAAAGTGAGTTTAATTATATCAGTCAACTTCCCAATTGTTGTGCATATCTAGCAGAAGTAATGTCTTTGAAATCATAGAAATTTTAGTGGGATAAGAAAACGATCGTCAGATGAATATCATAAACTAGGAAAACCTACATATAAACTCAAGGAACAACAAGTACAATGGAAAATACTCTCCAACAAAATCAAGCCTACTTTGGAAACACCGAGGCAAATGTTCTGGAATATTTTCAATAAGCTATCAAATGAGAATAAAGCTTCAAATAGGAGAATCAAAATATCACATTGCAATAAAAAAACATTTGTCATGCTAGAATGATGGATAATACAATTGTAATGAAATGATTTTGGCCTCTATAGATGCTTGGGCACTTCCTTTACAATATACGCGGAAATTTACAACTAGAACCATCCCCTACAAATGTGTGTGACTTAAGAAAAAAGAGAGATATCACATTGGACCAAAAATTCTTCTGATACAACACATCTAGCAAATCTCAGGTTCAGATTTATCATGCAATAGACTTGAAAAGCTATGTCTAACACCCCTACTTAATTCTCATTATTTCCCCTGGGAGGCCCAACAATGACGAACAACATAGTAAACGACCAAAATTTTGCCTTACCCTAAGAATTTTGATGTTGTGCAGTCCACTACTCGGTAATGATCCTGGTCCATACTGAAGAAAGGGAATTCCTCACAACTAGTTTCCTGGAACAAGTCAATCAGTTAAAATAACAAAGATGAGAAAATGAGTGCTCATTCAAACAAGTAGAAAATTTAGTTCAACCATAATCCCAAAATGGATTGCTTATTCTATTGGGAAAGTTAACAAATTACTGAGATCTCATACCACTGTCCCACCGCATGAGGAAAATCTCCCCGAAAAATCTTTTCCAGATAGACAATAATCACCGAACAAATTAAAGATGGAAAAAATAACAGAAATAAATTTGAACCTTGACCTTCTTTTGAGAATTTTCTAGGAAACAAGCAAAGGATAATAAAGAGATTAATTCTATGACACCTCATCATAAGTCTTTATGAGCCTGCAGTCAAGGAAAGTAATGAGTTCACGGCCAAAAATTCTTCGTCAGCTTGCCTGGTAAATCAAATCATTTGATCTATAATTATAATTTGATTTACCACTCGATGTTCTACTACACAACCTTATCACTGATATCATCATAAACTTTGTTGCCTTGACCAGTGGCACTATTTATTAAGAGACAAATGATTCTCATAGGGAGGATTCTCTGTACATTTACTAACAAAATGTATTAAAATATATCAAATTATATCAAATTTAAATTCCTTTTCCTTGTATCTCCACCCAGATCCCATCTACCTCACATGGGAAGACGCAGCTTGAACCTTGTGGGTAGAAATCTAAATAGCAATATGGCATTCCAGGAATAATGTTTCACGCACAACCTATAAAACTGCAAATGTAAACTTTACAACTCCCGTGCTAAGAATGTACACGATTCCAAAAAGAACTAGCAGGCCAAATAAGGATCCTCATAGAACCAAGAACCTCCATAGCACATTCAGCAGATGCTTTAACTGACAACATAGGTCATGGGAATCTTCACAATTTGGATATTAAATTTAATATCTATGGAGACAAAATGAATACAAATTGGTGCATGAATTTTCAAATAAATAATTCCAATGATCATAAAACTGTTGGATCCCAAAATAAACAAAAGGAATAAACTTTTTATTCAAATAATTGTAAGATTGAACTTACACGAATTCAATTTTTCAAGTTTGGTTATCCAGACAGTTTTGCTTTTGCAAAAAGTACTCCCGCAAAGATTCCTGCACAAGAACAAGAAAAGCTCAACCATGCAAAAAGGATAGCACTCTCATATACTACACATGTATTCCATCCCTATCTACTTTACACCTACCCATTTCACAATAACATATCCCTCATTTTATTTATCATTCACATTCCTTAAAGAAGGATCATGAGTTTCTATCAAAGTACTTAGCAACAACAGGAGAAAAATTCTATCCTTTAAATCTACACGAGAAGAATGAGGCAAAAATCTGTTTTGGTTTACAAAAGGGAGTCATAACGAGAGACTATCTTTTTGAAATTACAACAACAAAATTCAGGTTATAAAGAGCTCTATTTGCAAAATTCAGGTTATAAATAGCACTATACAAAGTGATACACATCACATGACTCAAATCCCACCTAAATTGAGAAAAATCTACCAGTTTTCAGTACACACCTTACAGAGAAAGCATTGACCAGTTTCTTGCTCTGAAAGCTCCTTAAATGCTCATGGACACGTACATATGAACCATTTTTGCATTAAATAACAAAATTCAAAAATGCAAATTTAAATAATTCAAGTATGGGATATCGACAATAAGTTATTTTCTAGCCACACACCAATAATATATGGTAGAGTTATACATAAAAAAAATATTTCATTTAACATAACCAGGCTCCAGCTGCACAAGCAAGTGCTAACTTCAAATAGATCATTATTCTACTTTAGGCTGAAACACATTGTAGGGTGGGAAGAGACTGCAAAGTAGGTTGCATTCCAGAAAGTGTTCACAAGCCTTGGTGTTGGAAAAGGTTGAAGCTCCTGGATAGCACTACAAAGGATGTATTGTGGAACAAGAGTGACGCTAAACAGAAAGATTGGTTGAGACACAAGGCTACTGCAAGGACAGTTGTAGGACACAAGGATGGGTTGCAAAGGACAAGGATCAAAAGGGCTAGTTACAGCTTGAACCAAAAATATGGAAGGATGTGGAAGAGGAGGATGTAAATTTTACAATTCTTCATAATTATGGTAATTTTCAATTGATTCTCTATATATTATCAGCCTCTCAGAGCAAAAATGTGTGAGACCTGAGATATTTTAGGGCATGCTTATAGATAATGATAATTATAGCATGTGGCTGCACGCTGATGAATCCTTCACCTTTTATGTGATGTTATTCAAATGCCATTTTATTAGACTTGTGCTATGTTTATAATTTTATAATGAAATACTAAATGTTTGTTCAGTACATAATATTATGTCTCTGTTTTTTAGTATAATTTACATTTAATGAGCTAAGGCCAACAAAACCCATGCCACCAAGATGACAAGGAATTATGCTAACCTATATAGTAGCAAGGTTTGGAATGCTAACCTATATAGTAGCAAGGTTTGGAATGCTCCTTTGACAGTATGCTTCCCTGTAAGTGTTGAGATTCAAGTGAATAATGTATTGACAGTCTGTGGACATATGAACATTATGCCAATCACATTAGAGGAATGTCAGTCCCTGTCACGTCCCCAACCCCTCCAGTGTCCTTGAGAGTCGATGGGGAGTAACCTTGAAACCATTCAGCCATGGCTCACCCCTCCCTTACTTTAATTCCATGATCGTAAAAAGATAAACTTGCATGATGGACAAGTGTTCAAGATCTAGAATAAACAAGATAATTATAGCACATCTTCATTTCATACTCTTCACTTGTATTCACCTTTGGTTTCATACGAGGATCAAGTGTGAAGTGATGACAACCTGGGAAGCAGGTGGGATAACATGGGCACTTGAAACGAAGGTTTTCATTGTAGATTAGGTGGAAACTTGACCTGGTTATGCTGGAAACTTGACCTGGTAATTCTTGTCTAGCCAGTGGTTCTTGTGATCTCTATTGAAGTTGTTTTTGGACTCTACTTTTCATAGCAAACATGAATCACGCATCGATGGATGTTATGTAGACATTCTTCGGGGTATATTGGTAATCGCATTGGCATTGTTTCTTAAATTATTTCTCAATCACTTTGAAATGGATAAGAATATACATAAGGGTAAATGTGTGCATTGAGGCTAGCATATCGAGGGACCATAGGAAATTAATTAAAGCATTAACCAAGCAAGTGAACTCTCTTAAAGATTCAATTCTACATATGAATGAAAGTGTTGGGAATTATCAAGATGCGTGAGAAATTTAAAATGTTAGGATGGAAAGGGAAATGACAACTAACATCAAACTATTGGAGAAATTGGTTGTGGATGTTGATATGCACTATAACATGATATTAAATATCCAAAATAAGTTGTCTCAATTGGCATTGATCAAAGATCCCAATCCAATGTGGATAGACTAGTTGTCTCAATTGGCTCTGATTTGGTGTAAGGAAATTGGCTCTGATTTGGTGTAAGGTAAAGAGGATGAAATCATTCAACATGTTCCAAAATTGATGAAGAGGAAGAGGCAGCCAACCAAGCCAAGAGTGAACAATACAAGGAGGATGACAAGGAGATATAAGCGGCCTAACATAGGCATGGTGTTAAATGAATTGAACTAGTTTTTCATGTTTTGTATTTTTTCTAGGAGGACAATATGTCCATTAAGTTTATAGTTGCAAAGTTCAATATTTTGTAGTAGTTAAAATTTGAAATTCATCAATAATAGTATCTAATAGTAGTATCCAAGTAGGAACTGGACTTTTGTAAGAATATTTTCAAACAATGCTTGCAATTTTATTGTTGCTCATTGCCCGACTTGAATGCAACTCTCTTTATATTAATATAATGATATATGTTTATGTTATTAAAAAAAACTACCTTTATTCATAATGGAGCGCTCTAAGCAAACTCTAGCTACTACTTTCATGGCTACCCTTGGTAGCCATGGATCTCGATCCAAGAGGGGTCATCCTCCCCCTATTGATGAAAATGCAACGGCATTTCACACCCTAAACAGATTGATTAAGAAGTCTCAACCTTCAAGATTTGTAACAAAAAGGATAAAAGATTTTGCTTTGGTTGGAAGGGGGATTATTGGGCAATTCACTAGTATTTGGCCTTTTCCCAGATCTATGGGAATATGGTTGCAAAAAAAATTGATGGAAATGATCAAAGGAAAACTAACCTCCTATTTATATGACAGAGGATTTTATGTTTTCCAATTCGAAACTAAAGAAGATTGAGGTCTCATCTTTCGCAATCAACCCTATCTTTTTCTTCTAGAGGGATGTACCTAAACCATTGGACCCCTAATTTTGATCTAGATTTATATGTTCCCTATTTTGTTATTTTTGGTTTGGCCTTCCCATCTTTCATTACACTATTGGAATGAAGACCCTCTGGAGCATAGACAACACTTTACAGAAATACATAGATAAGTCAGAGATTTATATGTTCCCTATGTTGTTATTCTGGGTTTGGCCTTCCCATCTTTCATTACACTACTGGAATGAAGACCCTCTGGAGCATAAACAACACTTTACATAAATACATAGATAAGTCAGAGCCAAAGGCAGGGATGTTGGCATGTGTAAGAATTTCATTACACTACTGGAATGAAGACCCTCTAGAGCATAGACAACACTTTAGAGAAATACATAGATAACTCAGAGCCAAAGGCAGGGATGTTAGCATTGTAAGAATTTATGTCGAACTAGATAAATATAAATGTGTAGTTTCTGGATGCTACAAGGGATTTATTATAGTTGAAGTTGAGTTGAGGTGAAACTCAGTTTGATATTTAACTCAGTTGAGAAATCTGTAAGTATTCTTTCATCAATTCTTTGTTTTGACAAAGTGATGCATGGTTTAATGAAAATGTAATAGTTATAAAACAATGTTCATCACATATGTAGAAATATATGGTAAATTGTCAACTTATTTCTAGAGCGTGTGTATAACTATAACACCTTCTCAACAATTTCCATCGAAATGGGAACATAAGAATTATAGGCCTTTCCTGCCTATCTTTACCAATAGTTACTTCAGAATCATGGATTTGTCAATTCAGATACAAATGGATAACTCTAATGTAAACCTGTTTGGTGTATGTACTATGTTGTTCAGTGTTAGTACCTAGGTATGCTGTTAGTGACTACTGTATGTGCATTGTGTATGTACTAGGCTATGATTGTTGTATGTGTATGATGTGACTGACTCTTGTAGGCCGCAAACCTGTAACCTGTGTAAACATGTAACCTGTGTAATATGTATGACTCATAAATCATAATATGTATGACTCATAAATCATTACCCACTAGCAACATGCCAATTTCATTATGCATTGTATGTCCCCATTGAAGTGATGCTGACAACTAGATTTTGGCAACTAGGCACCCATTTCCTTATAAAGAACTATGTTGATTTGCAAATGTGACACAAAACTTTTAGCAAAGTGTTTCCTCCAATCTACTACTAGATATTATGAAATCATCCCACACCATTCCAAGGGCCTAATAATTTTTTTCCCATGGTTAGGTACTGCTTCATCATAGTCAATTGGGTGTAGCTTGAGTGGCCATGAGGAGAAGTTGTTACGCTTCCCACCTAGGTTCAAATCCCACTTTGTGACATGTTTGTTATAAGTGAGTCAGTTGTTGATGAGTTATATATGATCTATTCATAAGTTGTTAACATGGAATTGTGCCCTAAAGGATCTAAGGTTTACCCTGGTACCATCCTTGGAATGAGGAGAAGTTCCTGGGAGGTTTTCCCCGAGATATGTTACCTAGAAAGAAAAAAACATAAGCAAGAAAAAAATTGGTTTAATATTTTATTATTTTTTAGTTGGCTAATCTTGGTCATATTTTTATGAAAGTATCACATAACAAATAAATTTCACCTAAATATGTTTGCAAACTTCTATAAACTCTTTGAAAGAGGAAACCACGCCTGAACAACATATTTCATCCATCATATTTCTGCAGTGGCTATTATTATTCATATTTTCTTCTTCCATAAATTCTGCATGATTAAGACTAAATTCACTGTTCCAAACCATCATTAAACTGGGTTCATATTCAAGACAATCTATCAAGTTTTTAATCAACTGAACAATATACTTTATTTTATTTATTTTTTCATTCATACCGTATATTCTTCATGTCAGAAAGCATAAAGATTTCTCAATTCTTCCAGGGAAGTAACCCTAGATTTATGTCCCTAGTATGAAATTATGCATATTAGATAGCCCTAGAAGTGGCTTGGTGATGATCCTCTCTGTCCTCTAGAACTCCACTAGCCAGTCTTCATCATTGGTGCAATATATGCAACTAGGAGTAATTGATGGAATAATTGTTTAGGACACCTACTATGTTGGCATCCAATCATTAGTGTGGAATTTGGAATCTATTGATGGGAGCAGACAAGTTCCTAGCAACAAAACTTTCTGATAAGTGATCGTACATGTCCTAGTCGGGATCTTGTTTCCAATATTTTCCCAAAAAAGGGAACATCAATGTCGCATGCCAATGATTTTTGCATCTCTACTTAGGCTATAGTGGCCCAATGTGTAGAACTAAGTTTTCAGTAGAAGGTTTTGGGTAGATAGGTCCATAACTAAGATTCCTACTGGATTCATTTCAATCTATTGAACAGACTCATAGAGGCAATATTTTGAAGTGGGGGAGCATGAATGATTTATCCCAACCATTAGCTAAAATAAGATATAAGTCATTTCCAGGTTTATTCCAAGAAAGTTTATAAAAATCCCCATTGCCATTGGATCGGATATAGGTTTAGCTGTAAATACCTATCCTAATGTCTAATTTGCTTTTGGCAATGTATTTGATTAACTTGGATGCAAGTATGCCCTTCCCCTGTGTGGGAATATTACAATTAAATACAAGCTAGCTTATAACCCTTGAAAACACCCCTTGGTTAAGATGTTCCAACTAGGTGAAATCTACCCCAACAAATTCATCAAGGAATAACACCTTGCCCCATCTAGATGAATCCCTATTTGCATGGGAAATACATCATGCTTGTATGGGAAAGATAACCCATGTCCTTGGGTATTTGAAGTTTTGAACATTCGTGGATATGAAACATCCCTATTTTACCATTGAACTAAAATCGTTAACACCTTAAAGTTTCTATAAAGGAATCTAGACAAGAATATAATGCTCCAATCCAAAACAACTCATCATCAAGCATGGATATTCTACAAGATATCAGTCATGGAAATTTTTCCTTTAAATACCTAACATGTTGACAAAAGCATTTCCCCTTAAATACTACCCCATTCCAGAAAACGACGAACATGAAGCTAGAGGAAAATGTGGGGAATGAAAATCAATTTTAAAGAATCAAAATTTGTGAAGAGTACCTTATCAACAAAAATTTTATGAAGCTCCCCGGAAATGGCCTCCAGCAGAGGAACATCGAGCATTTGCGGAGGGATCCCGAAGAACTGAGAGCGGAGAGAATTTATAACTTGTGTTACCTCCCAAGTTGTTGAACGAATGTTGCATTGACTGAGAGTCAAACCTGTGATTCATAAGATTTCGTGGCATTCTTGGGATTTTATAGGCACATGGGGGGGCGAAATAGTTGTTTGAAGCCACCCCAACTGAATATCGGGGGATGAAAGAGTTGTTTCAAGCCACAATGACTGGTTATTGGGGGGAGAAATAGCCATATGAACCCAAAAATGAGTGTATATCAGGGGCGAATGCCATATTTTGATGGATCAAACCAGAAATGAGGGCGAATGGCATGTATTTTACCAATTTAACCTGAAATGGAGGGCGAATGCCATATTTTTAGCAAATTTCGGGGGGCGATTTCCATATTTTGTGAGATTTTTAGCAAATTTCGGGGGGCAATTTCTAGACTTTGGGAGAGAGGGTTGTTAGGCGGGAAGCCTATTTTTGTTGAAAATATTATTTTGTTAATAAATAGTGGACGAATTTTTTTTTTTCCAATTTTTTTTTAATATACAAAATTCACCCAGCAAATTTTTGAAACCCTTCTAATTTCGCCCATGGGCTATATTTCGCCCCTAAAATCATCCCTGAGTGTCACATGAAATTGTATTTATATGTGTACCATTCTTAATGAGAAGTGCAATTCACACTGAGATCTCTTTGTCTTTTTTTATCCATTGCTAGGTATTCTAACAATGGTATCAAAGCTATTCTGAGCCCTGTGGTATGTGTTGTCCCAAGCACTGTGGTTTTGTCTCTCTAATTTTCCCTCCTCCAATCTACTTTCCAACCCATCATGCTCAGTCTACTAGCATTTAGAATCTTGAAAGAAAACTCTACCCAGCAACTGTATATGTCTCTGCATTCTGGCCATGCTATCTTAATGTGACCTTCTCCATAGCTATCCAGATTTGCAGCTATCCTCTGTATTTCTTTGGCCACCATAACATTTTATGTATGAGTAACTTGAATTCATTCATAGTAATTCACATGAGATTTTTCAATTCTACAGATCTCATCTGGGGGAATGGCTATTTTCCTTTTTCTTGTTGGTCTTGTGAATCACAATATGTCATTCCTAGGCCAGTTTCATTTGACAGCCAATCACAATATAATCCCATTTTCCAGGACCAAATACGTCAACCCTGACCTCACTGCATTAGGTCTATTAAAGGATGAGAAACATATCTTATGCACTCCTTGATAAATAAAAGTCACAGTGCTCAGTTACAGAACTTTTGAATTCAAAATTTCAAACAAATTTAGACATTGATTTTGAGGTCATTTTCTGTACCTAAATTTTCCCTAGGTATATATTATCAATTTATCATGGGTGGCATTGTTTTTTGCATGAAATATCCATCTCTGATATGCATTTTTCCATTGAAACTCACCACAATGACATGCATTACAGGAATCTTACAGTAAGCATCACAAAACATGACCCAAGACCTGAGTAAAAAGTGTCTCTCTTGGGAACCATGAGACGTTCTGCCAATGTCTTATGTTTAGAGAATTAATTAGGAACCATGAGAAAGTTGTTGTTCACAATATATGCATGCGTAGGGAGGAGAATTTCCCATGCATAATTGGAGTATAGATTATTCAGCAAAATTTGTCATCCTTCAGAATAAAACATGAATATATCTTACAAAGTTACAAACATAATAGTATAATACCTATAGAAAACTTCTAGACTCTAGGGAAACCAAACTTCTTAGAGGTCAAACACTGCATTTTCATGTGAAAAAATTCAAATTTAATAGCATAGTGACATGCTCATAATAGTCCATTTTCAAGAATGCAAAAAACAAAACATGAATCACAGAATTCATATGGAGATGTTGAAAGCCATGACTAATTCACTCACTGGTAAATGCTTGGGAAAACTGCAAGTAAATACTAAATAGTACCATAATATAAGTTTGATCATGTTCCAAATGGCAGTTTCACTGTCAAATCAGTGTCTAGGTATATTCACAATCATGATAGCAATGGTAGCAAAGACCAATGGGTTGACCAAGAAAAGTGTTTTTCAATTTTTCTCATTTCCCATTAACATGACCATAGATTCCACATTGTAAATGTTAAATCAAAACCAAACAATTTCTTGAATGGTTTATCTAGGAATTTCAGTGGCTTGAAGTTGAGTTGTGGTTTCCTCTACTAAGACGATCTGTTGAGGCCTCAATTCTTAATTCTATGACAAGTCCTTAAATTTTCCCATATCACTGTGATCTATATTACCAACCATAGATATTGTTTTAGTTTTGAACAGGAGGTTGATTTCCACTCACAACATCTTAAATGGGAAGATAAGTATATCATGATTACCTTCGCGCAGATATAACATGGTACCCTATAGGGCTATAAACAAAAAATTAAACAATGTAGAAATACCACATGGCATATAGTTTTTAACCACTAATCAAAGCATTATTTTAAGACTAATTTCAAATACAGCAAAAAACTGTCTACTCATTAACTTGTAAGAAACCATGACTACCAGATAAAATACTCAAATGGATCAAATCTTACATTCAGGAATAGCTCACTAAGGGTAAAAAACAGTATCAATCTTGTGCACAAAAAAAATTAAAACTTGTAATACTATCTCTAACATCAACAAAAAAAAAAACGAAACTAACACAAAAGACAGATTACCTTGTCCCATCCATACTCATTCCAGGCCAAAGTTAAATTGTCTGTAATCTTGAAAGGTCCATTCTCATAAAACATAGCCAATTGACTGCTACAACCAGGGCCTCCAGTCATCCAAAGCACAACAAGGTCATCTCCTTTGCTTCCCCGTGACTCAAAGAAGAAGTAGAACATTCTAGACATAAAAATTAACTGTTAGCACAACCATTTGTGATGAAACTGTTGCTATTTCACTAAATTAATACCTTATATGTTCAAGAAATAAATGTATAGGAGTCAGTTAATAGTAAATAATTCCCACCCTCGAGCTCTCTCTCTCCCCCACCCAATGCAATGCATTTTATGTTTTTCTCATTGCAGAAAGTGTTCTTTACTTTTTTCTACTATTCTGACTAGAGTATAGAGGATTGAAAATATTCTTTAAATGCACTCTACATGATGGTGTCCTTTGTAGCATTGTTGTTACTAAATTAAAGGTAGTGAGGGAAGATGCAGTAATGAAAACATGCATCCCTTGTCACTGATATCTTGAAAAGTTCTTGCACCTTGAGAAGTTAAAAACTAGTTCTAGTGCCAAAAGTCACAAACTAAAGGGGAAGCTCACATCAACTATTCAATAGGAAAAGAAGATTAGTAGAGAGTCAAATAAACAGCCACAACTAAGTAAGAAGCCAGACTATTCAGAAAAGTATTAAGTAGATTAGTTAATAATTTATTCATGGTAAGAAGCCTTTATTAAGTAGAGTCCAATGTTTTAAAACTTGGACTCAGACTCGGAACCGGCCGAGGGTCAACTTGGCTTGGACTTGGACGTTGTCCTTTGTAGCATTGTTATTACTAAATTAACGATAGTTAGGCAAGATGCAGTAATGAAAGCGTACATCCCTTGCCACTGATACCTTGAAAAGTTAAAAACTAGTTCTAGTGACAAAAGTCGCCCATAGTCGCAAAATAAGGGGGAAGCTCACATCAGCTATTCAATAAGAAAGAAGATTTGCATAATCAAATAAACAACCACAACTGAATAAGAAGCTAGACTATACAAAAAAGTATTAAGTAGGTCAGTTTATACTTTACTCATGGTACGAAGCCTCACATGTATTAAAACCCGGACTCAAACTCCAAACCGGCCAAGGGTCAACTCGGCTCGGACTCAAATGAAACTGGCCTGGGAATGACATATTATGATTCACAAGACCAACAGGAAAAAGGAAAATAGCCATTCCCCAGATGAGATCTGTATAATTGAACAATCTCATGTGAATTACTACGAATTAATTCAAGTTACTCATACATAAAATGAGAATGGAGTTTTGATTTCTGAATAGAACATTGAATGACAAGAAGTCGACATTGAAGTGAACACAAGCTCCTTGAGAGGACTTGAGAAACTTTGAAATAGTGACCTGTAGATGAGCAAAGTTCAAGGTCTATTTACTTGATTTGTTGCAGGGATATTAACTGACAGAGCTTCTGGTTTATAGAAAACATAGTTGCAAAATGACTAGAAGCTTGAGTAAGTGCTGAACGAAGAATAATTGGTCATATGAATGAAGGGTTTATAGAAAGAGGTTGACAGAGGGCTTGAGGACTCCTGACAAGGCAGCAGATATTGTTTAAGGCAGAGAGCATTAGAAACCCTACATAAAAAAAATTAAATTAAATTCATATGCTTATATCAAAAAATTGATTTCATATGCTTACCTTTAACACACCCCTAATCCATAACACATATTTCCCCATCTTTCTTGGCTATGTGGCAGCTTACTGTGTGCTTGCGGGTATCGAGCATTAGTGATCAATAACCATGAGTGTTAGCGATTAACTGGTGACCATCCATTCCAGCAAGCGTTAGTGATCAGGGGCAAGCTGTGGCGATCCTTCAACATGTGGGAAAGCGTTAGCGATCATTACCAAACATGTAGGTGGTATCAATCATAATTCCTAATAGAATATAATAGAGTAACCTCATTGGTGTAACGCTCTAAGCTAGTGATATCCTGAGCGGCCCCGAGCCAGTGCTGTTGTTGTCTATAGCGGGCATCCTTCATGATGTGGAGCATGAAGGTAAGCTCTGCTCGACACAGAGATCCATTGCAGAGTAAATCGTGTGAATTTCATCCATGGCCATTCTATATCTTCGAAGTTCAGCATAGAAAAACATTTTTCCCAATTTCTACTTAGGCCAATTTCTATTTTCCCCCAAATTTTATTTTATTTTCAGCTTCTGCCAATTTCTATCCCAAATTTTTTTCCCTCCATGTATTTGACTTTTTAAGAATGATTAATACTAATAATTGTCCCTAATGGTACAATAATACGCCGAAGTATCCAAAATTGGACATTTACTAGTTTATTGGTGCAAAAATAATGAAAGGTGATCCAGTTAAGTCATATAACATATAAATAATTAGCAATGTACACCTATACTCCACTAAGCATAGATGTCTGAATACTTGATCTTCCCTTGTACACATGAATCACTCAATTAAAATCATATTCCTAGTCTTTTAACTTTACAAACAATTTCAATTATCACAACCGTTAACAAATATATACTATAATGTTATATTTTGAAGTATCTCATATTTATATAAAAATATATATCTCAGTGCATCTGCAACAATTGATTTTCTTAGTAGCATATAACTTAAGTTTCTAAATTTTGACACAAATTTGTTCTATGATTTTTTTGTAAACCTTCAAAGAACCAATTTCAAGTTCCTTCTGTATAATATAATATAACTTCACTTTTTAAATATGTTGTACCATATGTTCCTATGTACACATTTAACACTAATGAAAACAAATGTAAATTTATTTGTAAAGAAAAATTTTTAAACGTCATTAGAAAAAGTATCCAATGTTAAGTTTTTATTTAAATTTTTTAAGAGTATTTTAAAATTTGATATGTACTATATCAACTCACATAAACAAAATAATTTAATTTCAATGTGATTAATATCAAGGAAAAATAAATTGGATTATTAGTTATCATTTAAATATTTAAGATGACATCATCTATTTTTATATTGTAAGGTTCAATTCTAGTTTAAATATTATAAGAATTTAATTCCAAATTTAAATGTCCCATTAACAATTGAATCTTAAGTACTCCTAGTTTAGTTATAGTGCAACTTATGAACATATTTTCTTAAAAGTAAGACCAAACATAGGGAAATCATAAAGAGAAACATCTACATCATAAAGGCATAATACAAATTTACATGCATAAAATACTTAGAAAGCAAGAGAAGACATAGACAGGACTCCATCAAGGCTCTCCTTTAAAAGCATAACTCCTTCATCAACCTGAAGACCCTCCTTTGATAGCCCACATTCCATTGAGGTAAGCTCTCAAAACACATGTAAGAAGAAAATATTAACAACAAGAGAAGAAAATTCTTTTGACTGAATCCCCAAGATCAACATCTTGATTCTGATTCTCACCCTTCATCCATTTATGACACACTGGTGTTAGTTTTTCAAAATTTACTTCAATCTTATCTAGTATCTTAACTGAGAGAACAACATGTACATCATATCTACAGCATATCAATCATGGACACAATAATGCAAGCACACAAGAGACATAGAGTTTACTTGGGGAAAACCATAAAGGTGAAAAACCCCAATAACTTCCTCAGAGATAGATAGAGCAATGATACAACCCAAGCATAAGATATAGAGATCTCCTAGCAGCAACCTCTCCTCCTACACAAGTGTGCCACTCTCCAAAGAGTGTGTGAGAGAATAGAATGATAAAATAGAGTTCCTCCCGCACTCTATTTATACTTGACTTGACTTGCCTAATAACCTTTACTAGGTCAGCCTCAACTTAACCACATAACACAATGCTGATTGGGCCGACACCCAATAGGGTGGTCTCATAACCCTTTGACCCACATGGTTGACCCCCAATAGGGTGGTATAATAACCATTCAACCCACATGAATTTTACAGGGCTGACCCCAACAAGGTGGTCTAATAACCCATCAAGTATAAGTTACGACACTTATAATATAAATGACGACACTTCCGTATAGAGGAATAATAACATATCTATAGGAATACAAACACTTTCGTATAGAGGAATAATACATCTCTATAGGAGTACAATAAATATATATATGAAATACATTCCAAAGTTACATATACATCAACACTCCCTCTTAACTAGGAAGGTATTTCTCGACACAGATCGTCTAGCACAAGTCTTCTTCTCTGTATCATCATCATCGATGCATCGTCCTCAAATCATCATCATCGTCACTGCTGCTGCTATCTCAATCAATATCTAAATCTACTTGTCATAGGAAGTTCTACAGATCCAATCCTTTTTCATACTGGATGTAGGTCCACCACCTATAGGTCTTCATCATCACTGGCCATACTGTGGAATACTCAGGACTTATTACTTGAGCCGACAAAAACTCGCAAGAGCATCCCAGGCCTTTTACGAGCACACAGCTCAACCTATCGAATCTCCTAGGATCTTTTACATGCCACTGCACAACCTGTCCACAACCACAGAGTATCAACCTGATACTCACCATACATCCACCTGATGTATATCATCACATGATCATCTTGATCATCATCCTCTCTGTGAGCAAGCCATCAAGTAGGTACACCTCAGGACTGATTACACTGCCTCTGCAAAACCTGCAAGATCTCTCAGGACTGATTACACTACCTCTGCAAAACCTGCAAGAGCATCTCAGGACTGATTATATGCCTCTGCAAAAAATATGTACCCAACTGTCACATCATCATCTTCAGATCACCACACAGTCCATGGAGCACAACCCAGATGCACATCACACAGTCTCCAGTATGGGAGGACTTTCCTACCACCATACGAGACCCAATCTACCAACATGTGAGGACTTTCCTACCAGCATGTGAGACAAAACACTTACATCAATGTCCATGGGAGGAATTTCCTACTATGATTATTTTGATCACAGTAAGATCTAGGAGCTATGGATAACCTCACAAAATCGAATTAATTTGCAAAAACCAGTGAAAACTTGAAAAATGAGATAATTTTACAGACAGTGTGAGCTTAATCTTTTCATTAACTGACTGTCTAACCTGTAAAAATGTTAAGAACAGGTTTTTATTACATCCATAAGAAATTCGAGAGCATTAGTTAGCTCAAGATGAGTGTACAAGTCAAAATTGCCAAATTGGCCTCAATCCCCCCTAGGTGGGTCCAACTCAGTCCTAATCATCCCAAACAGTCACGAATTCAGGTGTGAAGGTGGCTGAAGCATGCTGGGTCATAAATGAGGCCAAGGCAGGCGTGGGTGAGCAAGTAGAGGAGTTTGGGAGGACCAAGGGAGCAATAAATGCTCCAAATCTAGCCAAAATTGGGCAAAATCCACCCTAGCGCCCCTAGTCAACTGAAATTCCCCAAATCAAGGAGAGAGAGCGCTCCAGCATTAAATGAGGGCACACTTGTGGACAAAACAGGAGGTTGGGTGAACTGGTTTTCTTGGAATTGGGTGTGAACACTCTCAAATGTGGGTATTTGACCAACTAAAGTCACCTAGTCCAAACTAAGGTGTAATTAAGCACATGAGCAATAAAAAATTTTACTATGGTTATGGACTATGGTACTAAGTATGGATTACTATTCTAACACCCCCCCTTAACCAAAACTTAGTACAACTCATGAAAATAAGTGGGAGGCCTTGGCAACAAAGGCTCAAGTCACCTCACTACAAACAAAATGTTTTATTTGTCCATATAAACCGAGGACAAGAAGTAAAACCACATGGGATAAAAAATTCCCTCTAAAATGGACATGGGGCTGAAACTGCAATTAAATTGCAGCAATCACCATCCATCACTCACTCCGAGCAAATCTCTCAAGTGAGTGAAGGTCTTCTCAGTAAAACAATTGGTGAAAATGTCTGCAGTTTGCTCGGTGGATGGGCAATACTGCAAGGAAATCACCCTGTCATGCACTAAGCCCTGAATGTAGTGCATGTGGATTTCAATGTGCTTTGTTCTTTTCCTCTGTACTGGATCAGTAGATATCTTGATGGCACTTTGATTTTCCACCCAAATGTTGGTTGGAGAATCAATAGCAACACCAAACTCCCGAAGAATGCCTTGCAACCAAACACACTGTGTGGCTGCGTTCACTGCTGCCCTGTACTCGGCCTCTGCTGATGAAAGAGAAATGGTACGTTGTTTCTTACTTGACCAAAAAATGGGACCTTCAGCAAACATAAACACAAAACCTTAAGTGGACTTTCTATCGATGGGATCTCCAGCCCAATCGGAATCAAAAAATCCAGCTAGTTGTAGTGAAGAACCAGCTGCATAGTGTACCCCAAAGCTCTTTGTTCCTTGGACATATTGAAGGATCCTTTTGGATGCCTTCCAATGGATCTCATGTGGCTGCTTCATATATCTTGCTACAGCACTTACAGCATAAGACAAATCAGGTCTTGTATGTGTAAGGTATAACAAGCTTCCAACTAGTTGCCTGTAGAGTGTGCAATCCACCAATGGAGAGTCTTCAAATTCACCTAGTTTTATGCCTGAAAGGAATGGGCACTTGGCTGCCTTACATTCAGCCATTTTAAACTTGAATAATAGGTCTGAAGCATACTTAGGTTGACTCAGAAATATACCTCTCTCAGATTGCTCAATTTCCAAACCCAAAAATTGCCTTAGCAATCATAGGTTGCTCATGGCAAATTCACTGTGCAAAGAAGCTTTAATTGAGACAATTTGTTTGTTGCAGCTCCCTGTAATTAAAATATCATCAACATATAGTACAATGACCTGAAAATTATCATCACATTGCTGCAAATAAACATTTGGATCAGACTTGCATCGACAGAAACCAATTGAGAGCAAAAAAGCATCCATTTTGGCATACCAAGCCCTGGGGGCTTGCTTGAGTCCATAGAGTGACTTCTTCAACCTACAAACAAGTGTGGGATCCTATTGGAATCCTTCAAGTTTATGCATATAGATCTCTTCCTGTATCTCACCATGTAAGAATGCACTTTTAACATCCATATGGTGAACTTCCCAACCCTTACTAGCTGCCATGGCTAGAGCTAGTCTAATTGAGGGCATCTTTGCAACCGGTCCAAAGGTCTCTGTATAATCCACACCATGGATCTGTGAGTAGGAATTAGCCACTAAACTATCCTTATACTTCAAATCAGAACCATCAGCAACAGGTTTGGTTCTAAAAATCCACTTACATTGCACAAGTTTTCTCTTGGGAGGAAGAGGCACCAAATCCCATGTTTTGTTCTCTTGGAGAGATTGGAATTCTTCTTGCATTGTTGTTCTCCACCTTGGATCATGATGAGATTCCTGATATGATGTTGGATCAGATCCAATCATCACATAACAGTGATCAGCAAGTTCACTTTCATTTGCAAAGAAAGCATTGATTGTTTGAGATCTAGTCTTCCTAGGCTCTTGGGGATTGCCTGCCAATTCACCTGCAGCTTGTATGATTTTTTCAGCCCACTTGGGCCTTGATGGTGACTCATGTATAGAAATTTCATCTTCAGACATGTCATCTTTAGCAATATCAGAAAAATCATAGGTGGAATCATCACTAATTTCATTAAGGTGTGGAGGAGAAGAGCTTTCCCCCGGTGCAAGCTCAAAATCAGGAATTGGTTCTTCTTCGAATTGCACACTTCTCTCAATGAAAGTTTTGAGTGTGGATGTGTCAAAGAGCTTGTAGCCCTTTGTGTATTCACCATATCCAACCATGATACATTCTCTGCTCTGTGGCTCCAAAGCCTTCCTCTTTTCTGATGGAATTCGAGCCCATGCTCTAGACCCAAAATTTTTGAAATTTGACACATATGGTTTTTGGCCAAACCATGCCTCATAGGGGGTTTTTCCTTTGATTGATTTGTGAAAGGATCTGTTCTGAATATGAGCAGCACAATTGATGGCTTCATCCCATAGGTTAGGTCTTAGATCCCTAGCTTCAATCATGCAAGTGGCCATCTCTTTGAGAGATCTATTTTTCCTCTCTGCCACACCATTTTGCTGAGGTGTGTAGGGGATTGAATGTTGCATTTGGATGCCACATTCTTCACAAAGATGCTGAATGTTGTTATTCACATACTCCTTTCCATTATCAGTCCTAAGGATCTTTATCTTATGACCACTATGATTCTCCACTAAGGCCTTCCAAATCTTCAATTTCTCAAACACTTCTGATTTCAATTTAAGCAAGTAAACCCAGCAGAATCGAGAGTAGTCATCTATGAATGTGAGTACATACCTTGATCCACCATATGATGGAGTGGGAAGAGGACCAATGAGGTCTGAATGTACCAATCCAAGTGGTTGAGTGGCTCTCCTTGCCATTCCCTTCTCATAGCTGCGCTCAGGATGCTTTCCAACTACACAACCAATGCATGCACCATTTGAAGATTTGATTTCTGGAAGCCCTTCCACCATCTCGTCCTTGTGCAATGTCTGGAGATATTTGTAGTTCATGTGGCCAAATATTTCATGCCACAACTTGGAGGTCTCGTTGGCATGAGAGACAGGAGCATGGTCACTAGAATTTGGAATGAAATTGGAGAATTTGTACATTCTCTCTTCATGATCAGCATACCCTACTGCCACAACTTGATTTGAAGAAATTTTTGAGATTTCTACCAAATCTGGAGTAAATGTTACTCTCTTGGCTTCTCCTGTATGGGTCATTTGATAAACTGATAGCAAATTTGCAGCCAATGAAGGTACATAGAGCACATCACTGAAATAGTCATGCTCCATGTCAATCCTACCAATTCCCTTGGTCTGGATTTCTGAATCATCTCCCATTCAAACTGTTGGGCCACCATTCGAATGCATAGAAGATAAGAGCTCTCTAGATGAAACCATATGTCTGGAAGCTCTTGAATCAATGATAAAGGATGAGGGATTCGAAATACCTGCTACCAAAGCATGACATTTCTCCTTATTGTCAGGATTTGAGGTGCTCTCTTTCTTCCTTGCGCCCTCAGGGACTAGGATGTTGTTCTTCTCCAGCAGCTGCGCCATTGAGTCAATGGTTTTCTTCATGCATGACCTCTCTGGATGCCATCCCTTATGACAATAGGTGCATTTGGTCTTTTCCTTTCCCTTCTTGTCCTTCTCCTTTGATAGATTTGAACCTCCATCTGTAGACTTGGTCTTGTCAAACTTCCTCTTCTCTGGCTACTTCGAATTCTTGGCTTTCTGCTTGCCTTTGTTGGCATTTGAAACACCCATTGCCAGTGCTTGGTCCTTTGATTTTATGGTGCCCATATGAACTAGTTTGTCCTACTCCTGAGTGAGACACTCCATGAAGGTAGCTAGTGATGGCATTTGCCAATTTCGAAGGGTCATCCTGGCTTAGTGAAATGTGCTAAAAAATACAGAAAATTCTGGGCCTAGCTTCGAAAGGATGGACAGAATCAGTTGTTACTCCTTAACAATTCCACATTGTTGCAGTTGAAGCACTAGTGACTTGAACTTAGTGAAGAACTCCTGGATGGTTTCAAAATGCGCTGGGCTCAAGCTAATGAGCTCATTTTCAAGCTGGTGGCCTCTCAGTTCATCAATTTTCCCAAAGAGTGATTCTAGCTTCACCCATAGGAGGACTTTCCTACCACTATGTGAGAATGGCTTCACCCCTTACATCTTACCATGGGAGGACTTTCCTACCACCATGTAAGAATGGCTTAGTGTGCATCTATGTCTCCGGACTCATCACTTCCCTCTGGAAGGCATCTCGATCTGAAGTACACCAAGTATCCCTCTGAAGTATTCAAACTTCACTCTGGAAAGCAACTTAGTCAACACATCGGATATCTGCTCGTCTGTCGCAACATACAGGAGATTCACTACTCCTCTTTGCACCATGTCCCTGATATAGTGGAACTTTATCTCAATGTGCTTCAACTTGTCATGGAACACTAGGTTTTCTGACAACTTCACACATCTCTAGTTGTCACAATATATACAAGTAGCACTCAACTGGAGATCAAACAAATCAGACAGTAGCTTCCTAAGCCATAGTGCCTCGCAACTAGCCGAACAAGCTGCGACATACTCTGCTTTGACTATACTCAATGCCACACAGGACTACTTCTTGCTAAACCAAGAGATCACACCTAATCCCATACTGAAGCAGCACCCCGAAGTGCTCTTCCGATCAATGGCACTGCCTGCCCAATCCGAATCAACATAACCCTCCAGGTTAAACTTTTGATTCGCCTCATACTTGAGCCCATAATCCACTCTACCCTTCAAGTACCTCAAAATATGCTTTGCCACTATCAGGTGAACATGTCTCGGATCTGTCAGATACTGACTCAAGGTGTTCACCACAAAGCAAATGTCTAGCCTCATATTCGTCAAGTACATCAAGGACCCAATCATCTGACGATACATCGTAGCATCAACCGGCTTAGATGAAGCATCACACAAAAGCTTCAAGTTTGATGCCATAGGTGTGGCCATGGCCTTGCAGTCCATCATCCCGAACCTCTTCAGGATCTCTACTGCATACTTCCCTTGTCCAAGGAATATTCCATCTGCACTCTGCCACACCTCCATACCAAGAAAGTAGTGCATCATACCCAATTCCTTCATCTCAAACTCGGTAGCAAGCTTCTGCTGCGTGTCGGCAATCAATATATCTTCACCTGTAATAAATAGGTCATCCACATACAAAAGTAGTATCACTGGATTGCCTTCCTCAACCTTGTAGTAAAGGTTGAAATCCGCTTTACTCTTGGTCTTGGGACTGCATCCCAAACATCATTCTTCATGATCGAATGATCATGGCATTCTTTCATTACTTCATCCCAGATCCTGGGAACCTCAATATCTTCAATTGATATCTTTGTTGCTGGAACAAATGTTGTAGTCCTTCTTTTGTAGGTGAAGGTATACGTTCTTTCCTACAAAAAAGGTTAAATTGCATGATTAGAAACATCACATAGTTTTCAGAACAAATTCTTACACATAAAGAAATATGTCATATAGTCATGCAATTATTTTAGCCAATGCTTCAATACAACATTCATCCATATCCTGTAACTTTCTAGATGCCTTCCAATCTCTACCAGAACATTGTTAAGAGTTTGCACTACTCCCAACATGTCAACAAAGAGGTTTCATTCTAGATAAGTAGCAATGGAATGTTGTACAGTGCCATAGGCCACTTACCCATCACATGCATATTAGTAGTATATTGTTCATTAATGCAATTATTCTAATATGCATAATACACAACCTAAGTCTAGGAACATAAACATATACATCATTGAACAACATTATTTAAACAAACAAATATGTAAGAAATGACAATTCAAATACTTATCTTTGTTTGGTTGTTGGGTGGACTCCCTATGAATATTTGCAACTCCATTCTGATGTGGATTGTGAGAAGTGGTCGACTCCCTCTGAATATCTGCATACTTGCAGAAACTACTGGAGTGTGCTCCCTCTTGATCTTTGCTTCCTGGATTACCTGTCCTTGAACTTATATCCATCCTCGATCACTATGCATGCTTACAAGTATCATTATTGTGATATCCTCGAGATCTCATACATAATCATACATTTATTAGTATATTCTCAATACTATCAAAACACAATAATATTAAGCATGCATAGTCATGATCATTTCAAATAATAAGCATTAGTATTCAAAGACTCTTATGGTTAGTTAAATCATAAATTAAAGTAAGAAACATAATATGCCTAAACCCTTGATTACTTACATTTCTAACTTCATGAATAATCATTATCAACCATACAACAGTATAAGATCCTAACACAAGGTAGGGTTCTAACTTGATATAGGAAAAACATACCTGGATTAGCATGCTAGCTAGTTATGTCTAACATACCTGCATAATGTCTTCTTGTTCTCTTCAATGACTTGTGCTAGTAACCTGCATATCTCATAGGTTAACCATTATAGAACCAAGTTATACATGCCTCGTAAGTATATCTTCTATGTGATCCGTGGCAATGGATGAACCTTTGTCTTCATGTCACCATCGTCATATGTTCTTGAACTGGAACATGATTTGTCTTTCTTGATGTACCTTTCATGTTAGCGGACAACATCAACCTCAAACAACACCACAATGCATTAGTACAATCATAAGTGTCAACACCCTAATCAATGAATATCCTCTATCATGCATTCATAATTTTATTAAGGTGGTACGACAAGTCTAAATTTAATCAAGATTGTACTAATCGTAATAATATGAAGACAAACATACCATAAAATTAATCATGAACAAATCTCGAAACATACCTGGATAAGTCATACCTGTCGAGATTGCTTGTAATCTTCTTATGTAAGGCCTTAGCCTCATCTCCCTCTGAAACATGAACTTCTTCACTTATGCAGGTGACGAATCCATTCTCTTCTAGGATTAACGCAATCCACTTGATTTGCAGGAACTGGATCTGGAGCTGGATTAGGGTTTGTTAGAGAACCCCTAAAAATTCAAACTTTGAATTTCAAACTTCTGAAAGGATAGAAAGATGCACCTTGATGAGCTGATCAAGCCGATATATTCAGAATTTGAAAACTGCTAAGTTTCACCACTCAAATTTGTCTTTGAAACTTCTGGATTCACTGGACATGACCCCAAAATAGGGTTTGATAAAGCCCACCTTTCTGCCCAATCAAAAGATTCGATCCAAATCTCTAAGCTTCTATTTTGTAAGGAGCTTCTAGCCATGGTCACAGGTTTCAAAAATTCTCATTTTTGCAGAAGCCCTAATTTTCCACTTTTCCGATCAAAGTCCCGAACTAGGGTCTGATCAAGCCCGGCCTTCTTCCCAACCAAAAATTCTGATCTTTCTCTCTAAATTTCGATTTTGATGAGTAGCATTCAACCATGGTCTCCTATGACAAATATTCCATCTTTCTCCGAAACCCTAAATTCTCAAAGCCATGAATGAAGGTGCTAAAAAATAATTCTGTTTTGACAGAAATATGTACCTGATTGTTTATGTTGTAACTCCTAACTTTCCAATCCACAGGGTATGAAAATTCTACCTATGGTATCCCAAACTGTTATATTTCCAACCCCACAGTTCTAACCTCAATTGGATTCTCTGAGAGAGAGTTATGCCAAGTGTCGCAACGTGACCTATTTATGGGATAAAATAGGAGATCGAACTTGTACGGAGTGCGACGTGTCAGTGGTTCCGTTTCGGCATCTAAAAAGGTTACCTGAGAAATTAAAGTCCATGCACTACCTATCAATGTTTATGAAATTTCATTTGGAGCCTCCTAGCCCAAGTTATGACCTTTTTTCCTAGGTCACCTATTTATGACTCAGATCTGGAAGAGGCAGAAACCCTAAATTGTATAGATCATAAAATGCAAAGTACAACGAGTTAGAAGTTTTCCTTTGGAAACAAGGTACATGGGGATCTTATCTTCGACCTGTGAAAGTTTCAGATCTGAAAACGTTGCCAAAATGGATTTATAGAGAAAGTGCTACGATGCCTGGTTTTTTCTATATCAAGCCCTAGCATCATAAGTGCAACAAGTGTCATACATGCCATACCATGCCTTCTTTCAGGCTAGCTATGATACCATGTTAGTTTTTCAGAATTTACTTCAATCTGATCTAGGATCTTAACTGGGAGAACAACATGTACAACATATCTACAGCATATCAATCATGGACACAATAATGCAAGCACACAAGAGACATAGAGTTTACTTGGGGAAAACCATAAAGGTGAAAAACCCCAATAAATTCCTCAATGATAGATAGAGCAATGATACAACCCAAGCATAAGATATAGACATCTCCTAGAAGCAAATTCTCCTCCTCCACAAGTGCACCACTCTCCAAAGAGTGTGTGAGAGAATAGAATGATAAAATAGAGTGCCTCCCGCACTCTATTTATACTTGACTTGACTTGCCTAATAACCTTTACTAGGTCAGCCTCAACTTAACCACATAACACAATGTTGATTGGGACGACACCCAATAGGGTGGTCTAATAACCCTTTGAACCCCATTAATGACCCCCAATAGGGTGGTCTAATAACCCTTCGACCCACATGACTTATACAGGGCCGACCCCAACAAGGTGGTCTAATAACCCATCAAGTATAAGTTACGACACTTACAATATAAATGACGACACTTCCGTATAAAGGAATAATAACATCTCTATAGGAATACAAACACTTACGTATAGAGGAATAATACATCTCTATAGGAGTACAATAAATATATATATGAAATACATTCCGAAGTTACATATACATCAACAACTGGGAGTTCCCAAAGACTTGAAGTTGCTCAACACTTTTCTCTATATCCAATTTAAGCAAACAGCTTAAAGCCAACAATTCCACTAAATTATTAGAGTGTGATCCCATACATGGCTTGAACTTTATAAAAGGATTGTATGAGAAGTACATAACTCCTCCAACCACATTGATCAAGAGGGCCTTGTTTATCCTCATCAAAGAAGTCCCAAACACAAGATTTGTCAATAAGAAAATCCTCAACCTGCCTTGGAGCTATTTCCTTTACCTTCTTTCTACACAATTGAAACAAAACATGAACCTTTGAGTGTACATAAAGAGAAGGGATCTGCCTATTTTCCAATAGACATGCATTTCTAGCAATCCAAACCCCCCATAATATCAAGCAAGGTAAGGACCTATAAGATTTTAACTCCTTCTTGCTAAACCAATTTCTCTAGCACTGTTTAACCAAGGGACCATTCGAGACATTTTGGATTCCTATCAAATGTTCTTCTCATGGTCTACATAAATATCAATAGCTTGGATCCTTCTTTCCTTTTTTATACAATAGTTCCCAAGTAAGAACCATATTCCTAAGGGCTAGCCAAAGAAGAATCCTGGTTTTCTTTTGGACATTAATAAATTATCTTATCTTATCCTATTTTTTTTTAATGTTTTCTTCTCTTCCTCCCACCCCACCCTTCTAAAATACCCCAATTTTATACTGTGAAAAATGCATAGTTATATGTCAGAAGTATCTTGATTGGGTTAAGTGGAACTTATTCTCCCATCTTTGCAAAAACATCAATTGTGAGGACTAGTACGCAACAATATATAATCCCTAATATACCATGATCCTTATGCCAATGGGGGGTGTCTATAGCCTAAGGTAGTACCTCCTATTAACATAATCGATGATTGGTAGGGGGGTAATTATGCTTTGTTTACTTTTCCTTTCCCTCCTTCCTCTATGGCTTGTGTGCCTGTGTGAATAAAATATAAATAATAACAATTAGGTACACATATTTTGTGACATCTTTTTTTTTCCAGAGGAAAAACAATTTCTTGCTATTCATTATATTGAATCAAAGAAACTACAATCTTTTATTTGTCCTAGTAGACACAAGACCGTTGATTTGTTTTCCATATCTAGTACAATATGTGCTAAGATTCCTTCTTAACTTCTATATATGTATTCTTAATTTATTCACCAATAAGAATACTTTATTTCCCTATATATACATGTTGAAATGAAATATATTGGAAAAGGTCCAACATCCTGGAAATTTCCTCATATATCAGGACTAGTGAATGTTTTTTGGCTTCCTTCGATGCTTCGTCCACTCAATGACCAAATTTGAGTCTCCAAATACCTATAGCTGTTTCACACCATTCACTACAGCAAGATAAAGGGAAAGCTTGAGTGCATATAATTCATCCTTGTTGTTTGTATAGGGGCCCAAACCTGTTGCAAAGGAGATCTAATGAGAATCAATTAAATGAAGTGTACCTCCAGCACCACCCACTACAGGATCGAGAAGAGCAACATCTGCAATATCTTGGGGAGATTTCGATCCTGGTCTAAGTCCACAGGTGTATCGGATCATAGATCTATAGTGCTTAAGGTGGATTTTGGGCATAGCAAAGTGCACTATCCTTTGAAATTCAACCATACTTGGTTAGAGGAAGCTGATTTCTATGAGCTGGTAAATAATAGATGGTTGTATTATTCTCCAAACGTTCATCTACCGCCTATGTTGAGGTTAGTAAATATTCTCAGGCTTTTGAAGAATGATGTCAAAATGTGGGAAAAAGAAAAGAAATTGGCAAATTATAAAAGGGATTTATTGAAAATTGAAAAGGAAATTGAAAACTTGATAGGCACGGTGGATGATGATTCCTTCTCTCCTGTTAAAAAATATCTATTGATAAATCTGGAAATGTACTAGAAGGCAAAGATCCTAAAGCAGGATGAAGAAACTTGGAGGCTCAAAAGCTGTGATATATGGTTATCCCATGGAGATAAAAATTTCAAATTTTTCCACAGTCGTGCAAATCAGAGGAGAATTATTAATTCAATTTGGGACTTTAAGGATTCAAATGGGGACTTATTGAATAATTAGAAGGATTTCAAGGTTTATGTAGTCAACTATTTCAAAAAAAATTATAAGTAGGATAATGCTACAATTAACTTATCAGATCAACTGAAGGTACTACAACATTATCCTAGGTTTTTTCGCTATGAGGAAGGTGCCAAGATTGGGGATGTGGTTACATTAGAGGAGATTAATTTTTTTTTTAAAGTTCTCCAAGGCCAAGAGCCCAAGCCCAAATGGTTGGACAGTTGAATTTCTTCTGCATTTTTATGATCTAGTGGGGAAAGAGTTAGTTGAGGATGTGGATGAATCAAGGAGGTTGGGGTATGTTTCTACAAACTTGAATTCTACCTTCTTAGCCTTAATTCCTAAAAGAGACAAACACCAGGCTTTCCAATATTGTCAAGTGACACAATTACCATCACAGCTCGGGTCTCTAAATCCATCTACAATGTTACAATTTACTAAATTTTGACACTGCAGTTGTGTCAAAATTTAGTAAATTGTACAAATTCATTGTCAAAATTGTAATTTTCCATTGTCGGGGTGACACAACTAAAAAAGACTAGCATAAATAACTAATTCATATTCTTAGTCATTGTTATCTAGTCATATTTGTATTCTTGTGACTAAATTATTCATTTATGTTAGTCATTTTTATTTTAGTCACTTGTTATCTAGTCATATATTTTATCACGTGACTAAATTAGTCATTTATCTTAGTCATTTTTAGTTGCCTCACTTAAAATTGCTCAATTTTGGTCATTTATCCCTTAAAAAAACTGTGGTGACTAACTTTTTTAGTCACTTATCTCTCATTTTGTACTAGTGAATCAATTTTTCATTATTTTTTGTGTACTTGCAATCGATGTTGTACCCAATTATATTCCCCATGGATTCCAAGTCTTGTTTTTTGCATTTTTCCTCGATCTTCTGTCGAAGTTTTGCTATCTTCTTTTCCAACTGCTCCAATCTTCGGTGATTCACATCACTTTTGCTAGTCCTTCCAATAGGGACACGACTACTACCATCTGCCATTATATAATTAAGAGACAGGCATGAATAACTTGAGTAACAAATGTTCCCGTACGAGAGCTCGTCACTAAGCAGAGCACTGGTCGGAATCTGGTGTGTGCCCTTGTCTGAACCTTCAATACCCAAATGAGGAAGATGGTTAGTGGAGGGAGAAACCATCAAAGACATAGCTAAGTTAGACAACATTTTCGGCAAGCACCAAGGAATAGGGGCAGATCCGATTTAAAGGAACGAAAATGAAGAAATGTCCAACACTGCCGAAAATAAATTTGAAAGTACTTGAAAGAGTGGGTATATCAGATTATGAGTGTGATACCTTACCTTGGCCAACCTTTGAATGGACAAATTTGAACCTCAGATACGAATAAATATCCAACACCACCGAAAATAAATTTCAAAGTACTTGAAAGAGCAGGTATATCAGATTACGAGTGTGATACCTTACCCTGGCCGACCTTTGAATGGACTGATGGGACAAATTCACTACTAGCATTCGCCGATATAATCAGGGATCAAATTTGAAGGGTAGGGTCCCATTTCACTTTGAAGGGCTATGAGATATTGAACCCTTCAATGTTGACATGTAAAAATAAATCATTCTTTTCTCTTGAAAATGTAATAGTACATCAAAATTTCATTATCGCTTTTACAAATTCCTTAATGTAGTGACAATATTTGCAGTGTTCCTCTCTATAAAATTTAATAAGAAATGTTATATTAATATGGGCTTGCTAAATAACCCAAGAACGCATATAGAATAAATTTAAAAAACAGAAAGACAAAAAATCTAACAATATGAAGAAATCACTTGTTTTATCATAGTCTATTATACCAATTCTAGACATTGTTTGTAGATGGGTTTGTAGAAGATTTAGTGTGACACGGGAAAAATTCGATGAAGAAGAGGGAGAGATGACCATAATACATACGATAAGCCTAAACCACAAGATCAATCTTCCAAGATGGCATTGAGATGAAACATAATTGGGAAAAGAAGGAGATATAACATGCCATAGGACTAACATCTAAGGTAACTTGGTGTTAATTTTTTGCATGACCCATTTCATATTATCTATAGAAGTAGCCAAGAAATGAAACATCTAGACATGATTTTGAAGGAGTAAATGTGAATTCTATCGTACAAGGTTTGGAAATTGTGAAAAATGGCAGTGAGGTTGTACAATTTGGGAAGTGTGATTTTTTGTTGGTTCATTAGTGTGGATCATTCAAGACTTTGCCTCCATAGACCAGTCGCATAATGCATTACAAATTTTAAAAAAATTGAATGTGGAAAGTTAAAACCCTACATCTAACTCTGTTCTCCACATACAAAATGCTACACATATTTGAAAATCAAATCCATAGTGCAAAATTCTACACATACTTGTAAATTCACAGCAACCCATTCATATAAGGAGCCCAATAGACGAATCACAAATGCAAATGTTGCAAAATATGTTTGTAAGGATCCCACTGGACGAATCACGAATGCATAGTGAATAAAATGAGGTGGAAATTACAATGGGGATGAATTACCCAAGGTAAACTCCGTTTCATGTTCCTTCAAGGTTCGAGATCTAATTTTCCCATCCTATACACTCCATTTTGTTTCATTTTTTATCCCTCAAGACTCAATAGTCTAGGCGAAACTAGGAGGGATCCATTCAAATTTCAATTTCCCATTTTGAAAGAGCGGTAGGCTCCATTCCAATTTCGCATTAATGCACTCGCTGGCCGGACTTCGCGGTCACATGGTTGATCAGCGATGGCACGGGAAAATTCAATGGAACTATGGATTGTGGATTAATATTAATAATTTTCCAAAATTTATTTATATCATGGTATTTGGAAAGAATCTAAAAAAATATCATATTAAACTTTGAAAATATCAAAAGTTTAATAAAGCACAGACATTTATTCCACTGGGCTTAAGTGTTCCAAGGTTAATATTTTAAAGTGGTAGCTGAATTTTTTACCATGGTTTGAGATTTTACAATGTGTCAATCTTGCATACATCCTGATGGCTTAAGTAGCTTGGATAAAACTACTTTCTTCCAATTTTGAAATATAAGGAATATATTAATGTTTTATTTTCTTAATGTTCAACCTTATCATATAACCTTTGATGCTCAGGAAAATTAATTTGGTGTGGAAAATTAATTATTTTCCAAAATTTGGAAATCCAAAACCACAAGAAGAAAACCAATAAATGGTTTTTATAGAAATTTATAAATGATTTTTGGATTATATTTATGAATATATGAAATGTGGGAAAAACAAGACATGGGTTTTAGAAACAGTGAATGGTTTTTGAGAAATTAGTTTTGAATTTCATTTATGAAATTCACAAACAAATGCAAAGTAAATGAAGAAATTTTACTATAGATGTTTTTTTATGGATGGGTAATCTAGACATGGTTTTCAATATATGGTTTTAAAAACCACATGCATTTCATATTTCAAAGGAAATATAGAAATGTAATTTTACAGGTTGAAGAAGTATTTGGGAAAGTTTTTAAAAATTGATATTTTCGAATATTAATAAGTGGGAAGAAATAAATGATTTTTAAATCATTTACAATGTTTAGCAGGAAGAAGATTATTTCCATATTTTAAGGTAAACTATTGAAGATCAAATTTCACACTTGGCATGCAAAAGATTGTTTCTAGATTTGAAGGCACAAAATTAGCACAAGGGTCCAGTTGTAAATTTCCAGTGTATCAAAATCAACCGCCGCCCCTTCGTTTATTAGATAATTGTAAAATCAAATCTTGTAATTTCACTTTCTTCAATTAGAGAGAGACGAGAGAAGTACCTGGAAGTGTAGATGTCTGAGTAGCTTAGCAATTTCACTCTCTTCAATTCCAAATATGAATCGGAGATATCATACCTGGTTTCAATTGCAAAGCACCTCGGATCGACTATATCACTCAACAAGATACACAAGCAAGCGACCTCTGTTAAACACAGATTCCTCCATAGGGATTAAAAACTACCTCCACATTGCTGAAGATTCGAAACGAAAAATTGATTTTAGAGTGAAGTTCTTCAGCTCTCCGAAGAGTTAATAACCCCATTCAAATTCACACAATCCCACTGTCATGTCCCCAATTAAATTATTTTCAGATAAATAATTAAGTTGGCCTACCCAATTCCTAAGGGTTATGTGGAAGAATTAAAATATTGACATTTAACCCCAAGGTCTATAGTTCTCATGAAAATTCAATATTATAAATTGATGGTGGAAAATTAGGCCAATAAATTAAGGAATAAATGTTAAATGCTCCAAAATTAAGTGGCATTAGGTCCTAGTTGGACTTGGGGGTGCATAAGTGGACATGTGGAGTCCACATGAAAGAATATTCCTCCTTTAAACATGGATCCATCCGCAAATTCGAGTTGGATGGAAGAGGTAACATTCATGAAGGAAGAGAAGAGTCATAGGGATCAAAATAGGCAATGATGGATTCTATGACAACTATGAGAAGCATTATGACACTTATGAAAAATTCTATGACACTTATGACAGATTCTATGACATCTATGATAATTTAAGAGCTAAAAATAGACAAAGAGAGCACATGAGAGGAGTTACAGATCTCCAAAGCATCCAAAATATTCCCCAATTCGAATTCATGGAGGAGTTGGAAACAAAAGATGATCCAAGTGTCATGTGGGGCAAATGAAGGGTCATAATCCCCACTAATTCTAACTTCATGAGTAATTATGAGAAAATTTGATTTCTAAGGAGGGAAATGAGTCAAATAAAGTTATTAAAAGGAGGCCAATTTGAAATGGAGTAGATTTTGGTCATTTTTTATTTGCATCTTTGCAATTTGGGAGAGCTTCAAGATTGTCCTTGCACAGTGGATGTTCATCCTCGATGCCTTAGAACCAATTTCGAGTGTGCAAGATTCCCATCCAAGTTGGTTGATGGATAGGCTATTCATACCTTTCAACAGAGCTTCATGGAGATGTTTTGGTGCAGGTTCAAACCCCATCTGAGTTTGAGTTCATATTCATTTTTTCTTCTATTCTCTTATTCTACTATCTTTCTCTCAATGTTCATGTAAAGTGAGATAGCACACTCTTTGTTGCATAAATGTTCATGGAATGTTGTTGTTTCAACCTTATGAAATTTTTAATGGATGCATAAAATTGTAATGGATAGATCATGAGAGACACAACTCAAAATACTAAGCACCTCATGTACTAATTCTCCAAGTAACATTGATATTCGAGCTAGTTTCCTCACTATATTCTCATGGTGATTGTAGCATGTTTTGTATCAAATTGATATCATAATTTTATGGAGGTATTTGGAATAGTTTGTGTACAACATTCCTAGAATCGAAATTGGGTAAAATTTCAAACTAGGGATATTACAATGGTATCAAAGCACGGTCCTTGCACCTATGCATTAATATCATCCATTGAAGAAGAATTTGCAGCCATGTCTTACTATGATGATGACTCCTATGAGTACAATGCTTAGGATCAGTATGAAGATGATTGTGAGAAATATGAAGAAGAATGTGGATGGTATGAGGAAGAGGTGCTATCATGCAGCACTTCTTACAAGTTCATATGGGATGAGGTTTATTCATATGACCTTATGTATGATGAAGATGTATGTGTTGAACCACCAGAAGATAATTCTATGAATGAATTAAAAATATTGAGAGCAACATGTAAAACCTTGCCCCAACAATATCAGGCATATCTTGATCTGTATAAGGGAGATACACAAAAGGCCATTCCTTTGGAATAATTTTTTGATTGAGTGTTTGGATATAGGCCCAAGAATGAATATGTGGAGTTAGTGAAGAAATATTTATTCCATTCTCGCAAAAGAACTTGGAGATAAAAGCATGTATGTCTAAGTGAAAAAGAGGAGTGAAATGAGGAGACCCATGAGCCACCTAGTTCTGAAATAGGTGAAGCAGAAGAATCATTACATGAAGAGGATCGAAAGTCACTATGAAGTGGCTGAAAAATATGAAGAAACACCACATGAGCATGAATAATATTTCATTGAAAATGCTAAAGATCATTCTGAGACTCTCTACTTTGGACATGAATCAAATATCATCGACTGATGGATGCTTCAACTTTGAAGGAGTACCTACTGATGGGTGCTCACACCTATATGTTGGTGACATAGAGATCTCTTTTGAAAGTGTTTTTGCAATCCAAAGTTCCATTTAATATGGATATGAATACCTTGTAGTAGTTGAAGAAGAACCAATATCAACTTACCCATCACCACTTGAGATTCATGAAGTTGGCCCAAGCAAGAAGGAAGAAGATGAGGAGGTTCATTTGAAAGAGCCTCATTTTCTTGTAGGGTCCTTGAATATGGATGAAAAGAAGATTCAAGAGGCCTTGAAAACTCTCTATGACACACATGCATTGGTTCCGAAATTTTGTTGGTGTGTGGAGGATAAATATTCCCTTGAAGACATGGAGAAAATCCAGAAGGCAATGATGGACATCAAAGGTAGTTTTTTTAATTTTCTTTCTGAAAGAGATTATTTAATTGATCTTGTTGGTTTTAATCATGTAATAACCTTTAAGTATGCAAAAGAGAATGAAAATATCTCAAATGAGTTGGATTCCACCCACAATGCACTCCAAAAATCTATGGTGTAGATTGAACAACTTCAAGAGAGGTTGCAAAGGTCCTTTACACCCTCCTACATATCAGACAGTCATTCAATGGATAAAAGACTTTATGTTACAAAGGAGGAACCTCATGTGATGGTGGAACATGAGTTACATGTTGATATGCAGGTGCTTGAAGAGGCTACATTCAAAAAAGAAGGAATCCAAGCACTTGTACTTGTTTAGAGGGATTGTCAACTGCCTCATGGTGAGAGTTGTAGAGCCTTGGAGGAGGCACATGATCTCACAACAGTTGGAAAAACCAATTATGGAGTAGATGCATTCAAAATTTTGATGGGTAATATTTTCAAAGAGGCAAGGTTGATTCACAATTCGTCACCCCCTACTCCTTTTTCAGCGACATCAATTTGGGATGAAAATTGGGTGAAAGGTTTCTTTCTGATGGTGCACATGAGGAGTATGAAACTCCTATATCTCCTTTCAATGATGACATGATTATATAAAATTATTATTTACATTTTCAACGTCATCATTTGTTACCTTATGATGATACAAATATACATGGATGCACCTATGATGTTCACTTGAGTCACTTGAAGACTCATGATTTTCCTTTCTCCTTACTTGGTTCAGATTTTAGTGGAGGTTCTTCATTCACTTATTGGATGAAAGAACACATGGATGATTTTTTTTATGCATCTTACAATATTTTGGATCAGCATTATAGGACATGGGATCCTCACCTATGTCATTGGAGCATATTTGATATAATACTTAATGCTTGTGTGTATGGGACACATGATGATATACTTACTTGGATGTATAACCACTTTCATGATTCTTTGATGAGGCACATATTTGATGTACATTTGTATGATGTTGTTATGTACTTTGATGATCTATCTTTTGTACTTATGATGTTTGGAAGGATGCAATACAAGAAATGGGATCATGGTGTTGCTTGGTTTCAACTCATTTGGAGCAACAATTCAATTGTTGGTTTGAGAGAGAAAGCCAACCTCCAGTTGTTTCAATTCATCTTTGCAGAGAACTGTTACAGTTTCCTATGTGGGAGACCTTTTGAGAGATGGATTGAATCTTCACATTCTTGGTTTTCATGGAATTTTATACTAGACATTTCACACCATGCATGTATCGGGATCATTTTGGACCCTGGGATCATTTTTGGTAGATCATTGGTTTCAATTTTTGGGGGCAACAAGTAGGATGGGATATTGAGTCACCACTTGATAAGGTGATTGTAATCATAGTAGTGCAGCAACAAGCATGGTGGTTCCTCTATAAAATTTTCATGGAATATTGAAGACTCAAAATTGGGAAAATTAGTGGCAACTTCAAAGAACTATATAGTTAGAAAAAGGGTTGAAAGTTCAGAAAGGGTTTCCAAAATATGAAAGAGGTAAAGATTAATTGTGCAAAAAAATTTTGATGGATTTAATTTGTCTTTTGGTTTTTAGTGGTGATTTCACTAGAGATATCAATATGAAAAATAAAACCCACATCTCCTTACTTTTGGAAACACACAATTGCAGTACATGAGTGTCATTACTCAGAGTTTCAGAAGGAAATCTTCGGAAGCAAAGTTTTGGAAGGAAAGAAGGTTCTTCAACATCCATGTTTGTAAATTCCTTGATGACAAGGAATATTGGGTGGGGAGGAATTTCATGTCCCCAATTAAATGGTTTTCAGATAAATAATTAATTTGGCCTACCCAATTCCTAAGGGTTATGTGGAAGAATTAAAATATTGACATTTAACCCCAAGGTCTATAGTTCTCATGAAAACTCAATATTATAAATTGATGGTGCAAAAATAGGCCAATAAAATATGGAATAAATGTTAAATTCTCCCAAATCAAGTGGCATTAGGTCCTAGTTGGACTTGGGGCGCATAAGTGGTCATGTGGGGTCCACATGAGAGAATATTCCTCCTTTAAACATGGAGCCATCCCAAAATTCGATTTGGAGGGAAGAGGTAACATTAATGAAGGAAGAGGAAGAGTCATAGGGATAAAAATAGTCAATGAGAAATTCTATGATAGCTATGATAAGCATTATGACACTTATGACAGATTCTATGACACCTATGACACTTATGACAGATTCTATGACATCTATGACAACGTAAGAGATAAAAATAGACCAAGAGGGAACATGATAGGAGTCACAAATCTCCAAAGCATCCAAAATATTCCCAATTATAATTCATGGAGGATTTGGAGACAAAATATGAGCCAAGTGTCATGTGGGGCTAATGAAGGGTCATAACCCCCACTAATTCGAATTTCATGAGTAATTAGGAGATAATTTGAGTTCTAAGGAGGGAAATGAGTCAAATAAATTTATTAAAAGGGGGAAAAGTCTAAATGGAGTAGCTTTTGGTAATTTTTTATTTGCATATTTGCAATTTAGGAGAGCTTCAAGCTTGTCCTTGCACAGTGGATGTTCATCTTCCCTGCCTTAGAACCAATTTCGAGGGTGCAATATTCCCATACAAGTTTGTTGATGGAGAGGCCATTCATACCTTTTAACAGATATTCATGGATATGTTTTGGTGAAGGTTCAACCCCCATCTGAGTTCGATTTCATATTCATTATTTCTTCTCTTCTCTCATTCTACTATCTTTCTCTCAATCTTCATGTAAAGTGAGATAACACACTCTTTGTTGCATATAGATAATGGAACGTTGTTGTTTTGACCTTATGAACTTGTTAATTAATTAATAGATATTTAATGGATATATCATGAGAGCCAAAACTGAAAATACTAAGCACTTCATGTACTATTTATCCAAGTAACATTGATATTTGAGCTAGTTTCCTCACTATATTCTCATGGTGATTGTAGCATTTTTTGTATCAGTTTGATATCATAATTTTATGGATGTGTTTCCTATGATTTAAGATGATTATGGAAGTTAAATGGACTTCCAAATTATTGTATTCATACCCCTCAAGTCATACTGTAGTTTGCAACATTAATTCATGCTCACTTGTCCACCATCTTCACATAAATTCTATGCCTTAGAAGCTTTTGTCCTTTGGGAGACTTATCCAACCCTAAAACCTGATATAGTGTTGTACACGTATCATAATTGATGTCCTCTAACAAAACCAATTCTAAGGATGAATATTAGGGAAGTCCGTACAGTGTTTGGAAGGAAAATAGTGGCAGACCTGAGGGGATTTTCACCAATCCAATTGACTAGTTTTGTCCCAAGTCTTCTCTCCTTGAAAATTGAAGTCTTTGGGTGTCTAAAGGTTGTATTATAATGTCCTATATACTCCTAAGTCCCTCCATACATAATTTGAAACCATTTGGGGTCATTTGGGACAGTTTGGGATTTCACTAGTCCAAGGTTTGAAAATTGGCCAAATTGGGTAAAATTTCAAACTAGGGATATTACACCCACTCCTATATAGAAATAGAGAGATTGAGTATGGGAAGTATACAAAAATTTATTGACTAGACAGTTTCACCCCTATGGATTTGGGGCATAGGCCATGGATTCCTCTTAATGGTGGACACAACTTCACCGGGGCTTGAAGAAGCTCTGGTTGGAAAGGAAAGACACGCAGGAATCATGAAAGTTATAAAGATGTGGGAACCTCACATTAGTGGATAGACCAATTGGTCACAAATTACATTTCTATATTAATACTCCTATATGTTGACCAAAATTTTGAGAAACTTAGTCACATGACATCATAGTTGTCCCATGGCCACGTGGCAACTCTATAATAATTTTATAATAAATTATGTACATATAGTTTACATTGATTTGTTTTATAATAATTTTACATTAAAAAATTATATTATATTATTTAAAAACAATTGTTGTAATTTAATTTTAATTGCGCCAAGAGGCGCATTCAACGATCTAGTATTAGGGCCAAGGATCAAATTTAAAGGGTAGGGTCCTATTTCACTTTGAAGGGATAGGATATATTGAACCCTTCAATGCTACAATGTTAAAATAAACCATTCCTTTCATTTGAAAATGTAATAATATATCAAAACTTCATTGTATATTAAAAGCATTGTAATCCAATCTCTCAAAAAAGCGACAAAATTTGCATCGTTCCACTCTATAGATTTAATAAGCAATGTCTAACCCAAATAAACCAAGAACCCATATAGAGGAAATTTTAAAAACATAAAAAATACCTGAAAATATGAAAAAATCAATTGAAAAATATTTATAACCATGGATATTGAATTGACAAGTAATCAAACTTCTAATAGAAAAATCAAGGTTGGATGAAAATGAAATACAATCTATACAATGTCCAATGAATATAGAGATTGATAAATACAAAAGAGGGAGTGAAACTAAAAAATGTGTTCATGAATACAAAAAATATTATCTTGAATCACTTCAATAACAAACTTCACTCCTTTGAATTCCTTTATATATTATTCTAGCCACTCAGCTCTATGAACTAGAGGAGAGACATACTCCCTTGGAGGAAATAATCCTTAGGGGAGGTGTCATGTTCTGTCTATAGTTGCGATGTGCACATATGCATGTGGGTAGTGGAAAGGTGTTGTTGGGATGGGTGTATCCTTCCTTTTCTCAGGAGGAGCCCCACCTGGAGTTTGGAGAGGGTATGATATACCCTAGAATGAACATGGCAAGAAATGGTGGAAGTAGCTTGAGCAAGGTTGATAATGATGGTGTAAATATCCTGAGCAAGGGGTGAACTTGATAGTGTACAACAAAGTGCAAAGGTATTTGGAAAATGAATGCCACAAATTACCCATTGGGAATTGGTGGTCCCTTAAGTACTCTAATTTTATTTCAATATTAGTAATAATCTCATAAGATATGGGATTTAATCTTTTGAGTGTGCTTTTAAGATTTATCCATATCTCAAACTCTGCTCTCAACTTGTCTACCATTGCATCAGCAATTATGATTCCTTCTAAATAATCAAAATATGCAACATCATATCTCTTTTGAGTTAGATTGGATTTGTACTCATCCTTATTATACATATCACCATTCCCATCCCATGGATGAGGTAAAGCGAGACTAATGCAAGATTTTTCTTTATAAAGACCTTTGAATATAATAATCTCTTCATCCAATGCTTTAGCTTTGTCTTGAGTTTTGGACATCAATACTTCCTTGGTAATAATTTGGTTGGATATATTTATCATATGAGTCTTGTTTTCAACATACAAGTCCTCCAATTGCTTTGTAGTTCTACTAGTATTCAGGAAATTTATTATTTCAGTATCCTACTCAGTCATTTCTCCAAGCCGCTTTTCAACATCTTTGATTTCCTTTTGACATGTTTCATACATCTGTAAATCATCTTGTATAAGATCAAAATAATCCCATATATCTAAGAATATGTTTCATTACATGTTAATATTTATACTTGTTTAAATTTAGGGTTTGTGACAATGACAGAGACAATGAAAATTCAAGAGAAGAAGCTTGACAAAATATTGCATAACTTTCTCATACGGTATCAGAATCACAAAATTTTTGGCAAATTGGATCAACATACTTAATGATGATATTGGTAATTATCTTGGCACATTCTATGATGATCTTAGAATATATACTCTTGGTGATTGTATTGGAATATTCCATGGTAATGTTATTGGTATGAGGTCCATATTTTAGAATGTACTATGAGGTCTATGATGTAAGGGTTTGAAGGTGAAAATATATTAATTTTATTGGTGATTATTTTTGGGATTTGATTACACTCTTTGGAGGAATCTTTCTAGTATTGCTATACATATGAAGTATTGGAGAACAAATTTGAGGCATGTATAGGTTGAAATTGTGACAAAGATAGTTATTGTGGCATTGTGACAGAAACAATGATTGTGTAATTGTGACAAACAGGGGTTGCATCCTCTTTCTAGTTGGAGCTAGTAAATCGACGAGTTGGAGCTTCCTTCCGATTGAAGCCTATAAATTAGGGGGTTGGAGCCTCCTTCCAGTTGATACTGGTAAATAAAGGATTTGGAGCTTCCTTCAAGTTGGATCTTGTAAATTAGGGGGTTGGTGCCTCCTTCCATTTGGTGTTAGGGTGCTTCCTATGAATGTAATCTTGTTATTTTTATATAAGAAACGCATTATGTGGTTTTCTCTTCTTTGGGTTTTGGATTGACGTTAAATATATTGTGCACTGTGTATGCTATTATGTGTTGGTTTTATGTGATGGTGAATGACATTGTTAATGGTTAATGTTACATGTTGTACTTAAGGTTAAAAGTATTTAAAAGTGCTAAATATTGATTCACCCTCCCTCTTATTATTTCCAACAATTAGTATTAGAGTCAATTCCTTCAAGAGAGTCTGATAGTTGGAACAAAGATCTGTAGAGAACATGGATGAACATGGAAGTATCTACTCTTTAGATGGGGTTCGACTGTTCTATGGATCAATTTTTGATCATTGGATTATAAGGATGAGACTCTATTAATAGGCACAAGGTTTTGATATCTGGAAATATGTTGTAAATGGTTACATCACTCCAAAAATACCACAAAAAACTACAGCCATGAAGGAGCTAAGAAATAATAATGCAATGGAAATGGATATCATATTCCATAAAATATATGATCATGTGAAAGATAAAGTTGGAAAGTGTTCATCAGATAAAGAGCTATGGGACAAGGTACAAAATATCTACCCAAAGGGACCCCATTGTTAGCTCTATTTTTGTCCAAAGTACCTAACAAGATCGGGTAAATAGTTCATGAGGTTTGGATTCCAAAGAAGGATTAAAAAGTATAAGGGAAGTAATCCTTAGGGATCCTGCAAATTTATGCCAATAGGTCCAAGCGCTTAAAATATAAAGCAGAGGCACTAGAACATCAACTACACAAGACCCTAGTCGATGACCAGGGCATTATGTGGTGGGTGTTGGATTATCCAGCAATACTGAGAGGTGGGGGTTGAATCAATATTGTCTTTTTCAAACGTTTTATAAAAAAATAGTATTAAGCACAAGTTAAATAATCATAAGTAACATGGATAATATAATTAACAATTTCAACACACATATTTATTGTGGAAACCTCAAAGACAAAACCACCAAATCTTTCTTATTAATAAGCTAATATTTTACAAAATTGTTTTACAAGCACCAAATTGATGGAGAAATTAATCTCCTAGATTATTCTGCCACTAAAAAAACGATGCACCTACACCACTGTTTTTATGCCTTCTCCAATAGACAAGGATGCCCCAACACCCTATTTCTCCAGCCATGCCTAGAAGGAGGAAACAACCCCCTTAGTAGGCCTCAACCTGCCTGAAGAACCACCCAACCACCCTCTGATTTATAATAGTTTTAACTTCAATTCTTCATATATTCAATGGAAGCTCAAACTTTTGCAATGCTTCATCTCTCTCACTGGCCTCTTTATTGCTTCTTATATGCAATTACCAAAACTTCAGAAACACCTCTTCATACATTTGACTTGTATGGTTATATATCTTTTCAAAGAAATTTATTATTTGAAACATTGTGTCTTTTTAGGAAAATCATGCCCCTTCAGAAAAATATTGTATCCTTTTAATGGCATCGATTCATCATTGATCTTCATAGTATTTCAATATTTATTTAATTAATAATAAATTACTATTTTGCAGAGTTAACCAATTTTGGCATTCTCCAATGTTGGAAATTTGGCCAAATTGTTCTCCAAATATACTATTGCCAAACCTTCGTTCAACAGAGTGGATGTCAAACTGGAGTTCAACTAAGATTTATAAATATTTCACGTCTGATCCTTTTAATTAAGCCTCGAGCATCTTTCAACAATGAAATGATTCAAAACCATTGGATCTTCGTCAATCCACATCAACGGTGGACTTCAACATGCACTTAGCTAGATTTCATAAATATTTCACATCACATCTTGAGCTTTAAACTCTGAACAACTTAACCCATTGAAATTGTCCCTGAAAGTTGAATCGCCCCATCCAAGATCGACGATGGAATTGAAAAGTTTATGAGCCCAATTAAAAGTGTATTTTAGGTCACATTCTTGGGTTGAAATTCATGCATGTTAATCCTACGAAATGCGTGTGATTCGTTGGATTTTATTCCTCCGAGATCGACCATATTATTTTCATGTCAACTTCATGGATTGCATGTAGGGGATTCAAATGCATGCAATGGCTTCAAATGACTAAGGGCAGAGATGGAAAAGGCACTAAACAATTGAACAAATCACACCAAAAGTTGAAAACGTCTAATCCTGTGGCGTATCAATGATGCGGACCCACCCCGAAGCAAATCGATGGTGGAAAGCGGTTTAGGCTCAAGAAAGTGTATGGTGGTTAAACTTGGAAAGGTGGAGCGGAAATTAAACCGCTTACCATGTAGAAAGCATTGGTGGAGTCCGCTATGAAAAGCGGTCGAAGTTAAACTGCTCATTGCAAGTTCCAAAACCACCTAAGCATATGTTATATAAAATGTTTTTCGAAGTTGAAAAATACATTTGTTGATTATTGCCTAGAGGAAAAGGAGATGTCAAAAACACATCACTTGTCTTCATCAGCCTACACAGAAGTCAACCCCTACGTTCTCCTATTCGTAAGCTCACTTTACAGGTAGCTCGAAACCATCACTTTTCATTTTTTTTTTCGCAAATGGAGAAAATTAAATACCTTGTTCCGTTCAATGAAAGTTTAGATGAAAAATAGGAGGTTGTAGTTGACAAGGAAATGGATATTTTCGACCTTCTTTTGTATGTAGGTAGTATTTCATAGTCTAAAGAGAAATTAATGGAGTTTAAGTTGCATGGAAAGGATGTATTTAATGTTTTTGGTTCTTTTCTTTATTATTTTTATGTCAAATAGACCCTACACTTCCCTGAATTTGTTGGTTGGTGTGCGGAAAATTATTCGCGGGATGAAAGGGTAATCATTAATGTAAATACAACCAAAATTCTATATCGAGTCAATGCACAGAATTTCCATGAGGTTATAGGTTTACCTGAAACATTTCCCCAAATCCCTGAGTCATTTAATGAAGAAATTTTGGTAAAGTTTTAGAGAAATTGCAGTCTGGAAGAAAAAGAAAAGTATTTATTACAAGTCTTGAAAGATAGTCAGTTGGATGAAAAACTATCCTTCCCTTTGAGTATTGATGTCTTTCAGCAAGATACCCAGTTAGTTTTGTCCTTGTTGAGTCAAATTTTATGTCTATATAATGATAATTCAATCACAAAAGTTATGTTATGTTTCCTTTTGCAAGTCATTTCACCCAAGTCACAATCGAGTCTAGTATGTTGTTTTAATTTTGATGAATTCCTAGATGAAGCAATTCATGTCCAGTTGGTGAATTTCTATGAGTTGAAGCATTTTAGATATCATTCATATCTCCTGAACCTGTTCCAGTGTTCAAATATTTCTAAGTTGAAGTTTCTTGGTACCATGTTTTCTCATGACCTTCTTAAACATATCAATATGTTTGAGTTCACCAATACAATCATGGCAGAAGTTTACAAAATTATTTTTAATGCTGAATTGCCCCGAGTGTTAGAAGAAATGAAAGAAATATTGCATCCTATACTAGAAGGACAAGTATGTGATTTGTTCTTATATAAAGAACATACTATAATTATAGTGTATGGTTTTACTGGAGCACAATATATGTTGCCAACATTTTTAACACCAAGGGTTTTTGCCTTAGAATTTATTAGACAAAGGTTGCATTTAAAAGAAGAACATTTTGGTGTTTTCAAAAAATCATCAAATGTGAAATTCCCTCTTAAAGTTGGTCCATTCATCATTAATACTAAGGCAGCCCTATCTATAGTAGAAAAATGATTGAAGATCATGGATTTCCAAGAGGCTGAAATGATTAATTATGATCCTCATCAAATTATATTGCAAATGAGACAACAAAATAGAAACAATTCTTTTGATCATCAAACAATTGAAGGATTAAAAGAAATGGAAAATTTATTCAAATTTAAACAAGATAAGAAACAAGTGAATATGGAACAAACAAGCAATTTGACAATGATGGTTCAGACACCAATTAAATCTGATATCACCAATAAAAGAACTATTTCAGAAGTTGATAGTATGGAAGTCGATGAAGAAGTTTCAAGTAAGAAAGAAAAAGTGGAATAATAGAAGGAAATTATTAGTATGGAGGAACAAGATTTAATTGTTCCAGAAAGAACTACTTTGATTTCGCAACCACCTGTAAATATTGTGTTGGAGAAAACTTCCTATGGCTTGGAGTGGACCACAACAGACAGTTGACTACCAGAAATTAACTCAATTCTCAATGCTATGCTATATAAATGACAATGCTAAGATAAAGAATAATATAACCAACCTCGATCTAAACATTTGATGTAGATCCCCGTTGGAGCTTTCAACTCGTGCACTTGAACCTGCAAATTAGTCTTGACAGCCAATATACAACAAGCGCATATAATATATAAATGACATTAACATCATCAATAGAAACGGTCCATGATATTATAAGTAAATGCAACCCAATGTAACATAAACAACATTCACAACATTAATGGACGAGAATATGAGTATTTCTATTAATAAATAACAAGAAGTACAATGTGATACGACCTCTTGCCAGCAACCAATCTGAACCAAGATCTGGGTCAATCCACTTGTGCCTCCACCACTTCAATCCTCCATGGAATGGAAAACTCAAAGTATGATAGGATTTTGGAAGGTGAGCATAGAGGGTTCACAACTACAAGGATCGATGAGTGTAGACTCAAGATAGGGCAAAAATCCACTAGAGTTCTCTTGCTCTCCTTTCTCCTCCTGTCCATATGCCATATGTGCTCAATATATAGTCCTCCCAAAGGTAAGTGAAAGGACACATCGAGGCGTTTCGGGGCAAATGGAGGGCCAAAGGTCACCCTATGACCGCTTTTTGGGAGTAAAAAGTAATTAACTTGTGATTTTTACCATTTTACATGCTACCCGTGGGCTATAGTGATGCAACTCGTGGGTACACCCACTGTAGTGATGTAGCTAGCATACAGGGGAAACAAGAGGGAAAATAGTGTGTCTGAAGGATATAAAGTGGATCTGAGTCAGTAAAATGGATCCTACAGGCCAAAGAGTGCTGATGCTCATAAGGTGGAAAATTACGTTGTAACAAATACGCAGCAATATTCTTTTTTAGAAATAAAGGAATCTGGAAGTAACTCTCAATATAAGTCCAGATTTGATTTCCTTTCACAGTATGCAACAAAGAAGAAGCAATCTTTGGGATAAACTCAAAAATCATTCCCTCAAGTAAGAAAGTTGACAGAACAAAAAGTTTCCCTTCTTACAATTAAGGATTTAGAAAGAAACACTCTAAGTCTTGTAGTGGTGAATGATGAGAAATTTTCATAAATGGAAGTTAATCTTGATGAGATTGATATACCCGATAAGATTCTATTGCATAGACAAACAGGAGATGCCCTGTATTCTGATTTATTACAATCCACTTTAAAAATTTATAAATTGCAGTCTGAAATAGCAAATCTAGAGAGTCAATTGGGGCAAGAGAAGGAAGAAAACAAAGCAAATTTGGTCCATATTAAAAGAATACAAATGGACCTTGTGACTATGGGAGCTTATCCAAGGAACACTTAGTGTACCAAAAGGATCCTTGATGAAAAAGAAAATATCATTCAAATGCTCAAGAAAAAATTGAAGGTTCCAAATAATCAACACGTGCAATCTCCAGAGTTGACAGCATTACAACAAGAAAATTAATCCATATACCAAAAAATGATGGATCACAAAGTTAAAATGTTAAAGTTACAAGATGAAAATCATGCTTGGGATAAAGAAAGGATTGAATTGTTGTCATGAATTTCTGTGTTAAATAACAATCAGATTGGAACAGTGAAAGTGCCAGAGAAACCAAGGGATCAATCTCTATGTATAGATGAAGGACAAGTGGATAATTCCTCCACAGAGGAACTCAATAGTGCTATGTCACAAATTATTCTAAAATATGTAGAGATAGAAGAGTTGAAAGCGCAAAACCAAAAGTTGAAACACTAAGTAATTCAAAATTATGAAGAAAATAAAAAAGCTTTGAGTGATAGAAAACAGTTGCAAAAGAAAGTTGATGAATTAAAAGTTAGATTGACACACGAGGGATTCACTCAATAAACCGCTATCATAAGACATTCGTTTGTGGCATATGAAACAATACCCCTAATTTCACTAAATATTGGAAAATACCTTCCATAATCATTTTTTTAACCCCCTCCCAATATGCCTTCCCAATTTAAAAAAACCCCTATTTTCACTAGATATTGTATGTATCAATTTTTTCATAGCATTTTTTATACCCCTTTCTATTTCTACCTAGTATATTGATATGATATCCCTCTTACGACCCCACATGCATTCCACAATGCACCTTGCTTCTTTCGATGTATATTGTGGATGCACATTACTTCACCCATAATGCAATTACTCAACCACATGTCATTATGATTTGCAACATCTAATGGTCTAATGAAGAAATAGGAGATCACTTATTGTATGTCACTAGAGCCAATGCACATAGTACAACATTTAGATTTCATGTTTTAGTTCCCCAATCGCTGACTAAGCCTATTGTGGGCTAGGTATCCAAGCCCCCAGGGCCTGTAACAATATCTAGGAGGTTGACTAAGCCTCCCAAGGCCTATAAGAGGCACGAGTGGTTGGGTATTCAATCCCCCAAGGCCTATCAAGGGCCTATAATAGGCCCTCGAGGCTTAGAGCCTCCCAAGGCTATTGGTAACAACTCGCTGATTTCTACTAGTAACAATTGGTTTTCAATGACCACTGTCTCTCGACTATGATCGATTGGAAACCCACTTCACCAAGAAACCCCTGGCCTCAACCATGCCTCAAGACACAATTTTCCTGCATACTGGTAAGCTCGAGCCTTGCCTCAACCCGATTTATCATCCGGCCGTGATCCCTCCATCTCCATTTGGTGTATATTTATCATCCCACCCATAAAAAAGAACCCAAAGTATTTTTGTATTGTTACATTAAATTAAAAAAAACCCTTTTCCCCTTAATATATAAGGAATATAATTTTTAGGTTTTCATGAATATTTAATACCGCAATATGAATGAACGTGATATTATATTTCCTTCTAGTGAAGCCCCCGTGGATTGACAGGTAATCTTCCATTACAAGGAGCTAAAAACCTTATATGGGATGCGATATCAGTGTAAGTCACCAAATTCTAGTCACATTTGAATTTTATGGAAGATAAAGACACTACAGAAAACATATCTCTCCATAGGTGTAAAGTGGAAAACGAGACATTAAGCAAAAGGCCTTCATAAAAAACTCAAAATACAGTCAGTTTTTTAAACACTCTAACTCAATCAGATATGCAGAGTTTTGGAATCAAAGGCAGACCAACAATCATCATTTGGACAAGAAGAATTATTGGCAAGCATGATCCTGTTAAAGAAGTACAAGACAAAGCGCAACAAATGCTCCTTCAAGTTCAAAATTTTAAGAAATTACTTCAGGGGATTTTTGAAAATGGTCTACCTTATTTTTGGAATGATGATGGAAAATTAATGACTCAAGAAAATTATCACAGTTTGATAGTATAGGCTCATATGGATCACTCGAAATTTGAAGGTTTGGTCAAAGGATTAACTGGAAAGACAATAATTGATAAATTGACCTATGATTTTGAAATATTTGATCAATTTCTAATGATTAAGAAGGAGCTTCCAGATGCATGTTACACAACATGCATAGAATTGGAGGTGATAGTGAAAGAAATGATGGATTATGAAATCCCAAATCAAGAGCAATGACAAATTGTCGAAAAAATTTGAAGAAAAATACAGGTTATATCAAGAATGAATATTCAGGTGTCTTAATTTGAAATGAAGTGGCGGTTCCTTTGTTAATTTCCCAAGTGTCAAATCATCCCAAATCAAAGCAACACATTACCAACTTGGTCGAAAACAAAACAAATGTTCCTGAAGTTTAGATATTTCTTTGAAATTTCTATTTTTAGCAAAGAATTGGTTAGGGTTTATTCAAAGAACATTTTGTATAAATTTTGATTTTACAAAGTAACCGAGGTTGGATCCGAGAGAGAAAAAGACCATCATTTAATATTTTTTGAAGATTTAAATGAAAAGCAGAAGTACAGGTCGATCGAAAACATAGATTCAGATGTTGTCACTTTCTTCATTATGTTAATTTCTCTTTTGTGAATATATTTCCTGTTACACCATCTTATCACTTTACCTCATATTTGAATGAACTATGTGGGTTATAATTCATTTGATATGCCCTGATTCACACATTTAAATATTTTCAATGTTCTTTCTTCCAAACTAATGCAGAATTCATCCCCGTTAGATGCTTTGTATTATTAATGTATTGTTTTCTTTAATCTTCTATCATTCCTAAAATTGATATTTGTTTGGAAAAATGATAACTACTTTGTCTCTGTGAAATATTTTTCCTACCACCGGGTTCTTAAATAATTTTGAGAAATGCATGTGTTGAATCCATACCCAATGGATTTTGTTTTTGAATCAACCACTTTGTTAAATTGTATGTTGTAACTAAAGATCTGGCCTTTTTTTTAAAAAGGTGAACTGTTATGAGTGACCGTTAGATAACATATACAAAAATAATTTCCTGACTTTCGACTTCCAACAAGAAGGGTCGGTCGAACCTTCATTTATGAGAGAAAATAGAAGAATGAATGGCCGACCCTTCATGTATTGTAGGATTAGTAGGAATAGTAAACCTTAGAAGGATCAGTCACCACTTCGTTTAGCAGAGAATTATGAACACCTATATCCAGCAATTCACCTATATCCAGAATGGTGAACACAAGAAGGATCAATCAACCCTTCTTGCAGTATGGAAATATTATGAAAAGAATATTGGGCAGAAGAAGGGTCGAATGCCCCTTCATTTATGAGAGAATTGTAAAAATATTCAACCTATGAATGCTAGGCCATCAATTCATGTATATCTAGAATGGTTAAAACTGGAAGAATACTGAGCATAAGTCAACCAACCATTCATTTACGAGAGAAATGTAAAAAATTTAATCTACAAAAGCTAGGCCGACAATTCTTGACTTTCAACTTTCACAATAAGTATTATGGATCGGGACATTGGCTAAGTTATAACATATAAAAATGTTTGTCCCGACTTCCGACTTCCTACAAGAAGAATTGGCCTCCCCTTTGTTTAGTAGAGAATTCTGAACACCTATATCTAGCAATTCACCTATATCAATAATGGTGAACACAAGAAGGATCGACCGACCCTTCTTGTAGTATAGAACTATTATGAAAATAATACTAGGAAGAAGAAGGGTCGGTCACCCCTTCATTTATGATATAATTGTAAAAATATTCAACCTGAGAAGGCTAGGCCGTCAATTCAGGAATATATAGAATGGTGAACAATGGAAGAATACTGAGCACAAGAAGGTTTGGTTGACCCTTCATTTACGAGAGAAATCTAAAAATATTTAATCTACGAAGGCTAGGCTGAAAATTCAGCTATATATTGAATGGTGAACAAAAGAATGAACGATCGACCATTCCTGTATTGTAGGATTAGTAAAAATAGTAAACACTATAAGGTTTGAGCACCCCTTCTTATATCCTTCAAATATCAATAATATCATGGAGAGAAAGGATCAGTCGCCCCTTCGTTTAGTAGAGAATTGTAAAACTATCAAATCTACGAATAGTCATCCAGAAATTCACCTATATCCAGAATGGTGAACACAAGAAGGAACGACTGACCCTTCTTGTACTCTAGAAATATTATGAAAAGAATACTGAGCACATGAAGGTTTGGTCGCCGCTTCAGTTATGAGAAAAATGTAAAAATATTCAACCTTCGAAGACTAGGCCAACAATTCATGTATATCCAGAGTGGTGAACACTAGAAGAATACTGAGCACAAGAAGGGTCATTTGACCCTTCATTTATGAAAGAAATGTAAAACTATTTATTCTACAAAGAATAGGATGACAATTCACCTATATCTAGTATGGTGAACATAAGAATGAATGACCAAACCTTCATGTATTGTTGGATTAGCATGAATAGTAAACACAAGAAGGATCGGGCGCCCCTTTTTCTATCCTTCAAATATCAATAATATCATGGAGCAAGATGAATGGCTGTCCATTTGTTTAGTTGACTTAGTTGTAAAATTATCAAAGCTATGGATGGTCATCTAGCAATTCATCTATATCCAAAATGATGAAAATGATAAGGAACGACTGACCCTTCTTGTATTATAGAAATCATACAAAACGTATACTGAGCACAAGAAGGGTCGATCGCCCCTTCATTAATGAGAGAAATGAAAAAATATTCATCCTATGAAGGCTAGGCTGATAATTCATCTTTATTCAGAATGGTGAACACTGGAAAAATACTGAGCACAAGAAGGGTCGGCCTGCACTTCAGTTATGATAGAAATTTAAACATACTCAACTACGAAGACTAGGCTGACAATTCATCTATATCCAGGATGTTGAACACAAGAATGAATGGATGACCATTTTTTTATTGTATGATTATTAGGAATATTAAACACAACAAGGATCGAGTGCCCCTTCCTATATCCTCCAAATATCAGGAATATAATGGAGTGAAACGATCGGTCTCCTCTTCATTTATTAGAGAATTGTAAAACTATTGAAGCTCTAGATAGTCATCCAACAATTCACCTATATCTAGAATGGTGAACCCAAGAATGATCAAATGACCCTTTCTATATTATAGAACTATTAGTAAAAGAAAACCAAAGAAGGACTGGACGCCCCTCCATATATTCTCCAAATATCAAGAATATCATGGAGATATTCTATCTAGATAAATTTGACATAAGTATCTTTCATAAAGGAATCGACACTCCTTCTTGGATCGAACCATTTTCTACAAACCATAATAAAGATCAATTTAAATGGTAAGGAGTAGCACTTGATTGAAATGTGACTTCCTGTAATATTCTCGATCTATTTATTTCTAGCACAAATACGAAATTAAAATGACAGTTAATATGCAATAATGATCTCTCTTTCTATGATTGATTCTCTCTCAAATGGCTATATAAAATGTGCATTCGATCTCTCATGTATAATTCTAGTAGATTTATTCTTAATCAATCAATTGATTTTGGAAAGGAGCGGTCGTTCCTTCTCCATCGATCATTCACCTGAACATTTGCAAGTATACATCTAATATACAAAAACTAATTGATAATTATAAACATTGTATGCATTCTTATATTAACTACACAATATTTATTGTTTTGCAGATAAAACATGTCTGCGTTGTTGAGCCTTAGTCAATACCAGGAAATCTCGTTCCTTGATTTGTTAAAAGATCACAAACTTGGTTTATTCAAGCATGGATGGTATGTTGATATGGATGAAACAGATAATTTGTACCTGGATTTATATTTATTCTGCTTGGATGAGGAAGGAGTTCCGACTCGAGTTGGAATATTGACATCTGCATATCTCATTTATAACGATTTATTACGTGTTCAAGTTGAATTGGTCGAGAGAGACCGTTGTTTCCTTCTACAGACTGATCTTATGGCTTGTAATTTTCGACCAGATCTAATGAAAAGTGTTCCCAATTCATATCTGGTTTCATGTGCGAATCATGGGTGGGTTTTTCCCTCGTGTGATGTTTCTAATCGGTCTGGAATTAATACTAAGTCATCTTTGAAGAAATTAATTTTGTCGGTATGGAAGAAAAGGATCCTAGTTGTGAAAACCTCATCTGTATTGCATTACATGAATATTGAAAAGAAGTTGACAAATGTAGACCATGAAAAGATTCTTTTCTACCTTAGAAGATCATTTCTCAATCATATTGAAAAAGATGTGACCAAATCTTCCTTCAAAGCACTCAAAGCAATTCCTTCTAAAGTGATGATGCGGAAAGTGATTAAGAGCTTCGCAATCTCAAAAGAATTTCAACAAGAACAGATCAAATACTTTTTGTTCAATGAGAAAGTTTTTTCTATTGATGTAACAAGACATGTTATTGTGCCTCTGGAGCATTTGCAATATCGAAAAGTTGATGAGTAGGTCATGGAAAAGATGGTTTTATCTCTTGTCTCAACTTTTACAACAACATTGAGAGATGTTATTCTATTTCCTTTCGATAAGGAAACCATGTTGGGATTTCTTCCTAGCAATGAAGAGGAAAATAATTTCCCTTCAATAAATTTCTATATATTGGATGGGAATCATACTATTTCAATGCAGAAAAAAAATCATTGAAACTGATAAATATCAATCAGTCCATTCAAGGTATCGTCATCGAACAAATCGTCTTCTACATAAATATGTTCCTCAAAACGTTATCAGCAAATTATTCAAACAACAAAATTTATCAAACAAGGAATTTGCAGACACTCCATTCATTTCTCAAGTTGTAAAATCAAGGGAGAAATGGATATCTTGTGGTAGGCCATCCCACCCGGGAAAAGGAAATGCTTCCAAAGATGATTGGAAGGTATAGATTTTTTCTTCTTATCAATCGAAGTCCGTAGGTTGATGCACATGTTCTGAAATTAGTAAAATAAATATTATATTTAATTTCATATGTTTGCAGTCTTTCCAAGGTGAATGTATGGATATATTTGTTGTTCAAACAAAGGACAGCCTTAAAGACAAGCTAACTCTTGTTTTGACATCGGATCAACTATGGAGCAACGGGATGTCTGTATTCGAGCTTTACAAAAGTGGTTCCTTTCCATGCTCACCGAAGAGCATCACTCAAGTTGATTTTGTTCAAAATAAAATAAATAATCATGGATCTAATATTTTTAGACCATTGCACGATCTTGATGAAGATGAATTGACCATTATGGTAGACAATATAATCAACAGACCAGTTTGGTTGAGCACATCAGTTGACAAAAATGTTTGCGCAGAGACTTTATATCAATATTTCAAGTGAATCAAGGACGAGAGGTCAACCATGCATTCTATCTCTGAATATTTAAAAGTTCATGATGTTCATACTTTTCATTCACATATTATCATTGACGATAATGTCATTGAAATCTATAAAATTGCACCAAATCATCTCCAGCAACCGTGCATAATTTTATGCTCCGAAAAGAAAGCAAAATCTCCTAGTAAAAAGTGAAAGAAAGAATCTGAAGAGGATAATGGTACCAAATTACCAAAGGATGTTGAGAAAATATTGAAAATATATATCAATAAAGAGGGGATATGTATCTCTATTGAGTCCGTCAAAGATAGTTCACAGTTTGCTTGTTAATGTTTTTATCATGCATCTTTTGTCAACACACTAAGATCCATTGCATTTTTTTGGTGCAACAATCAACTGTGAATTTTTTATTGTTGATATGTGTAATTGTGATAGTGTCCAGACATAAGAATATATGCTTGCATTTTTTTACTACTTAGAATCAAATGAAGCGGCTTTTACTTGTAGTTTTTTAGCTGATGTGGAAAACTTTTGTATGATTTCTAAAGCTTTCACACATTTCAGCAAGAAATAAAAAAATGGTAACGAGGAATCCTACAAAGGGAGTTTATAGAGATTTCTCCAATGAATTATTTATAGGATTCTCTATTATACAGTATTGGAGAATTAGAAGGGATGAGGATAATTGGTCTACTTTTCAAATGGAAATGGATTGGAAGGATGAGAACCTACCAATGATTGATTTACCTTTGTCCAAGGTTACCAATGATAGTTCAAGAAGCCATGTTTTTGAAAAAGAAAGGACACATGAATTATGGGATCGCATAGTTTCAAGACTGGTCTCTTCTCAAGGTACATTTCTTTCATTGTATGCAGGAGGTAGATTTCTTCATTCGTTGATTAGATCACCATATAGATTAATTATTTCTATTGTGGAGACAATACACCAAGAGTTGTTTATGAACAATTTCTATCATGAATTGGGTATAAACCAAGGTATTTGTATTAACATTTTGAGATGTCTTATTTCATTCTATTTTACTTTTCTTGGTCGGTTACGTTCAATAAATTATTCAAATTCATATTCTACTGCAGCTTTAAATAAAGAGCACACTCAGGTATCGTCCAATAAAATTATAGTATCTGATGACGGCATTGAATGTGATGGAGAATCCACAAAAAACTACCAAACTGGTGGACAATATGGATAAGATGGACAAGAAGGTAAACATTTATTTTTCAAATATTTTGGTTAAATTAACTAAATTATGAATGGGGATAGTGACCTTGAATACTTGCAAAAGGTTATATAAAATGCATACCTGTAAATTTATAGGTCAATATGATTGGATTGCTTTTCAACATGTGGATCATCCACAACGAGAGCTGGGATCAACAATGTCTGTAGATATTAGACAACAAATCATACTGGAGATGGGATCCTTGGATAATAATAAACCAAAAAAGGGCTTGGTGGAAAAACGCGGTATCTCCAGCAATGTTACTCACCACTCAAATGTTGGTCGGTCATTGACAGGTAAAAGACAAAGATTATTTTCTACTTAAATTGATAAAACAAATATATTCTGAAATATATAATGGCAAGTAATAATTTTGTGCATCTCCCCATACAAATTTTTTACTAATATTAGAAATGGAAGGTTTTCTATTTCGCAAGAAAGTCACGGAAAATTACTCCAAAAGAGAAAAAAAGTGAAATAAAAGAAGTATTGTTTGGAGGCAAAAAAATAAAAAGGGGGAAGAAAGTATTGTTGGTGAATTTGAATTTAAACACAAAGAAACTTCATATGAGTCACGAACAAATGCCATACAATTTTTGTGATTATTTCTTTCCAAATTCAATGTTCGGATTTGGTCATCTAAATGTGGGGTCAATGAGGGGAAGTCATTGTTTACAAAATATTTTAGGGCAGGTAGTGTAGAAAAAACATATGGGGACCAAATTTTATTTTTATGGTTTCAAGAGAGATGTACCAACGATAAAGAAGGAAATACACAAAAAATATGGAGAGAGTGTGGGAGGAGTTCCCAATGAAATCTTCGCAAAGTAATACATCAATGATTGTTTTGGAGGGTAATGATGTGAAAGCACATCCATGTGAAAACTATATTTTGAGTAAGCCCTTTATTGCATTGTCCGCTAGGACATATAGTGAATTGGTAAATCGAATCTGGAAGGGTTTTAGTAAAATGTATTAATCAAATGATATCATAACCTTCAATGCCTTCTTCTAGTTGAGTGACATCCACCAAATGTGACCTATCATTGCCTCCTTCAAGAGAGGGAAACACTAGATGTAACCTATGGAGATTTTAAATCATTTAATGTGTTTTATATTTTTTTCGGTGACGTTATTTTCATCTGAATATAACGTATTATTAGTTTAGTGTGATTCTTTTATTAAATAATTTGAATATGAGAAATTTTGGGTGATTTTTGTATAAATATTTGGAAATCAAGATCTTTATTTATAGTTCCATGTTTTTTATCATTAAATTCATGAACAGAGTGTTGTTGTTATGGTTATATATATATAGTCACAGTTTTTGTATGCAGTCTGGATATCACCGCAAAAGAAACTATTGGTACTGGGAGTAGAGGGATTTATCTGTGGAGTTCGAATGTTATCCAACATTGAATAGTTTTACAAACAACCTCATTTTGACCATAATTTCTATCATTATTATGCACGGATATTCAGCCCCGATATTATCAGTGTTGCTAGAGAACATTTTGACATTGCTCTATTTTTTTCCTCACTCAACAACATGGAAATTAAAAAATTCCTTGGTATATTTGAATGGTTGAAGAATGAAGACATTTTATTTGTTTGGGTTCGAGAGAAATGTAAACATAGTACTATTTATAACTCCTCAATGTCTGCATATTATAATGTTGATGAAGTACTGCACATATACAAAAATTCATTTAAGGATGTACTTATCCAATATGGAGTTATATATATAAAAACGAGCATGTTGTTTATAGATGAATGGAAATATCATTCAGTAGATAATAGCAAGGAAAACTGCTTGAAAATGCCAACTAGTTGGACATTTGACGGTTCACAAGAGAGAGAAATAACTATAAAACCAATGTTGTGTTCTATGTTGAATCATCGCGTTCCTCGTTAAAAAATGGGGCATTGGTTAAAGATATTCAACTTCAAATTACTGCCATATTATACAGACAACAATTCATTTAGTGATTTGTATATTTTGACAACTTCTGCAAATTGAGGTAAATTGTTTTCTATATTTGTCTTGGACAATTCTCATATTATTTATGGACATCGTATCATGTATCTGGTGATGTGTTTCAAAAATTGCAGAACATCCAAACAATATACTTAGAAACATTGAAACACAATATTTTATTGACTGGGTTGTGTTTGTTGTTTTTTGTTTGCAAATACTAGCAGATTTGTTACTAGTAAACCATTGATTATTTTCAATTTCAATGGAGTTTTGTTACACGCAATTCATAAAAAAAAATCCTGATTGCCACGAACATCGTGTTAGGATATTCCTATACTCCATCCTAGTCCTACTAGCTTTCCATTCATTTTCATTTTCAGTCATGCATGCAAAATTAGGGTTTGCATGCATTCTAGGTCATCAGTCCCAACACCTAGTCCTCAGCAAACTAGCCCTCGGAGCTACTTTCAGATCATTTCTAGCCCTCCCAGTGACTAATGCGCCCTCCTTTGCTCCACTGCATGACAAGGGCGCCTTCTTCACCTACCATTCCAGTTATATTCAGTTATATTGAGTTATCTTCAGTTATTTCCTTGATTTAAGTATTAGCTGACTCTTTACTGAGTTTATCAGTCTATTGGACCTCCAGTGAGACTAGATTGACCATTCTGACTCCAGTTAACTCCTATGGCTCCCTCCACTGAGCCTCCTTCACTATATTAGTGCTCCCATGTGCCAGTTACACCAACCAAATTCAGTTAGACTCATTTTGACTCCAGGTTGACCATTACTTGTGCATTGATGACTTCACTAATGAGAAGGTGGACTCCTAGTTAGGCATTGATGACTCTCCACTAATTATGGATCTATGCATGAAGGCGAATTTGAATTCAACCTAGTGAATTCGAATCCTCATACTCAGCATTGTATATTTACCAGTTCTTTATTTTGTTAATAGTAACATGTGTAATTATTCTGCCTCAATCAGAGTTTCTTTGGATCTAAGTTCTATGCTTGTCTCTTCTTCTATTATTCCTAAATTCTTTCATTGTGAGGTTTACATCATCTATTTGGATCTTATGTGGGAAATTTCACATGGTATCAGATCCATTTGAGAGTATATTCTACCTCCATTATTTAGAATATTTTGTAGGTATTTCAAAGTTCCAACAGTTGCAGCAGCAGATTCAACAGCTTTCTATTTTGCAGTTGTTCAAGCAGTCAAGATGAGCAATTTGAATGCTCCTTCTTCTATACTTCTCACTCCTTTCAATTATTTCGAATGGAAGATGAAGATGATAATAATCTTGAGGTCAAAAGGGTTTACTAGAATAGTTGAGGAAAAGGATGCCATACCACATCAAGCTGAAAAGAGAATCAAGCACCTAAACAAAATGGATGAAGCCTTTGGATGCATATGCCTTCATATATCTGATGATCTATTGTTTCATACTAATGGATTGAAGTCTCCAAATGATTTATGGATAAAATTGAGGAGTCTTTTTGGCAAACAAGACGAACTAAGAGGCTACATTCTTGAGAATGAATTGGTTGCCCTTCAACCTAGCAATTTCGAGAGCATCCAAGATTTCTTCTCCAAATTTCAGAATTTGGTTTTGCATTGTAAGCAATGTGGCATCACTAAAAGTGATGAGCAATTGATACTCTCTATATTGAGCAAACTTGGATCTCAATTTTCTGTCTTTGTATCTACCTTTCATTATGTTCGAATGTCCATCCCTGGATGGAATTTTCCCACCTTAAGTGACTTTATTGAAGCTCTCACTCAAGAAGAGAACAAACTGTTTCAAATGGGTGCCATCAAAACCTCTAGAGATCTAGCTCTTTTAGTAGGTGAATCAAGTGGAGCAAATGCAAAAGGGGGACAAAAAGGAAAAGGCAAGAAACCTTCAAGATCCAAGAATGACAAACAAAAGAGACCTAATTGTACCTACTGCAAGAGAGAAAACCATCCTGAGCATGCCTGCATGCATACGAAGATTGATCTTCTAACCAAGCTTCTTGAACAAAACCAAATTGTTGTTCCAAAAGAAGCAAAGATGTCTAATTCTGGAAGTGGATCTGATGATTGTCATGCATTGATGGCTGGTTTTTCAAAGACAAAAGCTCTCCTCATAGATTCTAGAGCTTCCAACCACATGATGGCACAAGAAGAATCCTTCTCCTCTTTGGATCTCCAAGATGGGCCTACCATTCACATGGGAGACAACCCTCAGATTTGTGCCAAAGGTTTGGGTACAGTTCATATGGAGCATGGTAAGTTCAAAAATGTCTTATTTGTTCCTTCTCTTATAGCTAATTTGTTGTCAGTATATCAAATGACTCATACAGGATCTCCAAAACAAGTAATTTTTGGTCCAAACACAGTAGAGATTACAGAAATATCCACTGGAAAGGTTATAGTGAATGGGATTGCTAATCATTCCTCAAAGGCATATGAGTTCTCACACTTCATGCCTTTCTCTCCAACTATTCCTTCAGATTCTGATGAAGATCACAGTGACTCCTCTTCCAGTGACTCCTATTCTAGTGAAGAAGAAGATCAAGATTTTGATGTTGAGATCATGGTTCAAGAAGATTCAGAACCAACACCTATTCTCAGTCCAAATTCAAGAGAAATATGTTCTCACACAGTCCTTGCTACTACTGAGAACACAGTTGATGATTTATTTGCTTGCAGAACTACTAGACTTCAGCATCATGCTAACCTTGCATTATGCCATCCATCTCTCCATGAGATATGTAGCATGATGATGGGGTTCTCTCTTCCATCTTTTGGGAAGACTACTCATGTTCCATTCGCTCCAGATACAGAAAAAGTTCATGAAATACTTGCCTCATCCTCCACACAGTGGGAGACCTTCCTACATGGGATCAGCTTGCCAAGTCTTTTGCAAAAGTTTTCATTGATGAAAACTTCTTTCTTTTCTGCATGATGGTTCTTTGAGTTATTTATTGTTCTTTTGAGGGGGGGTATTTTTCCCATGAGGTTTTCCCCATTTCCTCAGTTTATGGACAGTTATGTATTTTATTATCATTTCATTTATTGTATGGGTGACCTTTGGTCCTAGTTACCAGGGCCCAGGATGGATTAAGGGGGGGGTGTTAGGATATTCCTATACTCCATCCTAGTCCTAATAGCTTTCCAGTCATTTTCATTTTTAGTCATGCATGCAAAATTAGGGTTTGCATGCATTCTAGGTCATCAGTCCCAGCACCTACTCTTCAGCAAACTAGCCCCCGGAGCTACTTTCAAATCATTTCTAGCCCTCCTAGTGACTAATGCGCCCTCCTTTGCTCCACTGCATGACAAGGGCGCCTTCTTCACCTACCAGTCCAGTTATATTCAGTTATATTGAGTTATCTTCAATTATTTCCTTGATTTAAGTATTAACTGACTCTTTACTGAGTTTATCAATCTATTGGACCTCCAGTGAGACTAGATTGACCATTCTGACTCCAGTTAACTCCTATGGCACCCTCCACTAAGACTCCTTCACTATATTAGTGCTTCCATGTGCCAGTTACACCAACCACATTCAGTTAGACTCAATTTGACTCCTGGTTGACCATTACTTGTGCATTGATGACTTCACTAATGAGAAGGTGGACTCCTAGTTAGGCATTGATGACTCTCCACTAATTATGGATCTGTGCATGAAGGCCAATTCGAATTCAACCTAGTGAATTCGAATCCTCATACTCAACAATGTATATTTACCAGTTCTTTATTCTGTTAATAGTAACATGTGTAATTATTCTGCCTCAATCAGAGTTTCTTTGGATCTAAGTTCTATTGCTTGTCTCTTCTTCTAGTATGTTCAATTTCAATGTGATTATAATACTTGTAAAGTGTCAAGTTTGGTTTTCGAAAGTGCAAAATAAGAGCTTGAAAGTGCCAAAATCGGTTTTCAAAATTGCAAATTTAAGTATTGGAAGTGTCAAAAGTAGCCTTCCAAAAGGTGAAAATCAGGTTCTAAAAGTGCCATTATCATATTTATCATATTGGAAAAGTGAAAAAAACAATTTCAAAAGTGGTGATATCAAAATCAAAAGTATGTTTTTGGAACCTGGATTTGGCACTTTTGGAACCAGATTTTGCACTTTAGAAACCTTGATTTTGGGGTTCATAAAGGTGGTTTTTTATCCATGTTCAAAGTGACTTGGACTAGAATATGTCCAAGTTTAATGAAATAGGCATTAGAAGATGACATTTATGATTTATAAAGGGAATTTATTGAGATTAAAATCCAGATAACAAACCTAAACATAGATATTGAAGTAGAATCATTGATCATAAGAACAAATAAAGCTCTGTGGGATAAGATATACCACCTAATTTTTAGCAAGTAGAAATTTTGCAAGTTGTATCAAGATTACCTAAAGACCTAGAAGTCATCCCAGAAGGAAGTCACATAAGTAGCAATCACGTTGGGTTAAATGCCAAAGTAGGCTCAGGAAACCATTGATTATTTGAATGGCAAGAGTATAAAGTAGCTAGAATATATGCATCTCACAAATAGAACCCATATTATCAATATAGCTAGACAGACGGTTTGGAAACAAACCTTGCTAAAAAGGACAGAAAATAACATAGATTACCTAGAAAATTATATCTCTTCATTCAAAATCATGTTCAGTAGGGTCATAAAATTAGGACTACCACCTACTTGGGATGGAAATGGAGACTTCTATTCCAAGGAAGAGTACCAAATAAAATTGAATTGAAAAATAAATGAGATTCCTTAGCCTGGTACATTAGAAGGAATAATAAGTTGAGATCAAATGGTTGAGAGGTTGAGGCCTCAATTTCAGATCTGGATCAGATTGATGAGCATGTTCAAGTATTTGGATCCATTATCATACAAGAATAATTCAAAGCTAAAATAGCATTGGTGTTAAATTTTCAGAATTTACTTCAATCTGATCTAGGATCTTAACTGAGAGAACAACATGTACAACATATCTACAGCATATCAATCATGGACACAATAATGCAAGCACACAAGAGACACAAAGTTTACTTGGGGAAAACCATAAAGGTGAAAAACCCCAATAGCTTCCTCAGAGATAGATAGAGAAATGATACAACCAGAATACAAGAGATAGTCTTCTCCTAGCAGCAGAGCCTCCTCCTCCACAAGTGCGCCACTCTCCAAAGTGTGAGTGAGAGAATAGAATGTGTAAAATGAGAGAGACACACTCTCTATTTATACACTAACTTGAATTGACCTTTACTCAACTAGGTCGGCCTCAACTTAACCACTTAACATAATGCTGACTGGGCCGACCCCCACTAGGGTGGTATAATAACCCTTTGACCCACACGGCCGACCCCTAATAGGGTGGTCTAATAACCCTTTGACCCACATGACTTATACAGGTCCGACCCCAACAAGGTGGTCTAATAACCCATCAAGTATAAGTTATGACACTTACAATATAAATGATGACACTTTTGTATAGAGGAATAATAACATCTCTATAGGAATACAATATACATATATGTGAAATACATTCCGAAGTTACATATACATCAACACTCCCTCTTAACTAGGAAGGTATTTCTCGACATAGGTCTTCTAGCACAAGTCATCTTCTCTGGATCATCGTCACTGGATAATCTTCATTGAGTCATCATCATCGTCACTGCTGCTGCTATCTCAATCAATCTCTGAATCTACTCGTCATAGGAAGTTCTACAGAGAGTCCTTTTTCATACTGGATGTAGGCCCACCACCTGCAGGTCTTCATCATCACTGGCCATACTGTGGAATCTTCAGGACTTATTACGTGCGTCAAAAAACCTGGTTGCAACATCCCAAGCTATTACGAGCACACAGCTCTACTTGTCAGATCTCCCAGGAACACATTACATGTGACCCATCACAAAACCTGGCTGAAGCATCCCAGGCTGTTACAAGCACACAGCTCTACCTGTCGGATCTCCCAGGAGCACATTACATGTGATCTCACCACAAAACCTGGCTGAAGCATCCCAGGCTATTACGAGCACACAGCTCTACCTATCGGAACTCCCAAGAGCACATTACATGTGGTCCACCACAAAACCTAGCTGAAGCATCTGAGGACTTTTTCATCCTGTCCAGATCTCCCAGGAGCAAATTACATGTGGTCATGGAAAAACCTGGCTGAAGCATCTGAGGCCTTTTTCATCCTGTCCAGATCTCCCAGGAGAAAATTACATGCCATAGGACAAAACCTCACAAGAGCATCTCAGGATGTTACAGGTACACAACTCTAACCTGAAGATCTCCCAGGGCACAAATTATATGTCCTCCCAGAGCAATGTCTCGAAAGAGCATCCTAGGCTGTTACGAGTACACAACTCCAACCTATAGGATCTCCCAGACATGCTCATCTACACAACCTGATCCATGGCCACAAAGTATCATCCTGATACTCACCATACATCATCCTGATGTACACATGATCATCCTGATCATCATCATTGCAACATCCTGTTGCATGTCATCTAGAGAAGCTTGTCATCCATGATCATCATGATCATACAATGCATCCACCTGATGCATACCAAGTATCTACCTGATACATATCATCGTACATGATCTACCTGATCATACAATGTATCCACCTGATACATACACAGATACATGATCCACACAATGTATCCACCTGATACATATACAGATACATGGTCCAAGCATCCAACATGATGCATATACAAAATACATACAAATGATCCAACTGATCATATCCAGCATCCAACATGATGCATACATACATAAATGATTCAATTGATCATATCCATCATCCAACATGATGCATATATATATAAATGATCCAACTGGTCATAACAAGCATCCAAAATGATGCATATATACATATATAGAGTAGTAACTGGAGCATCGTCCTGATGCTCATCATCCATGATCCTCCTGATCATCATAGCATCATCCTCTTTAGATCATCTCATCGTCCATGAAGCACAGCCCAGATGCACATCATCGAACACTTACACCACTAACATGGGAGAACACATCTACCACCATTCGGGGAAGGCTCCAGCCCTTACTTTTTCACCATGGGAGAACACATCTACCACCATGTGAAAAATGGCTCAACAATTACATCACGACCAAGGGAGAACATATCAACCATGTCAGAAAATCTCATGTGCATCTGCATCTTCCGGACTCATCACTTCCCTTTGGAAGGAACCTTGATCTGAAGTGCACCAAGCCTCTCTCTGAAGTACTCAAACTGCACTATGGCCAATGGCTTGGTCAATACATCTGCAACCTGCTCATCCGTCGCAACATACTCTGCTTCGGCTGTACTCAGTGCTACACAGGACTGCTTCCTGCTAAACCAAGAGATCACACCTGATCCCATACTGAAGCAGCACCCAGAAGTGCTCTTCCTATCTGTAGCACTGCATGCCCAATCTGAATCAACATAACCCTGCAGGTTAAACTTTTGATTCACATCATACTTGAGCCCATAATCAACCGGATCAGATGGAGCATCACACAGAAGCTTTAGGTACGATTCCATAGGTGTGGCCATAGCCTTGCAATCCATCATCCCGAACCTCTTCAGGATCTCTACTGCATACTTCCCTTGTCCAAGGAAGATTCCATCTGCACTCTACCACACCTTCATGCCAAAAACAAATAGTGCGTCATCCCCAAGTTCTTCAACTCAAGCTCGGCAGCAAGCTTCCGCTGCATGTCGGCAATCAATCTATCCTCATCTGTTACGAACAAGTCATCCATATGCAAAAGTAGTATCACTGGATTGCCTTCCTCAACCTTGTAGTAAAGGTTGGAATCCACTTTACTCGTGGTAAATCCCAAACTGGATAGAAAGCTGTCTATCCTACCATACCAAGTTCTGCACATATATGACTCCCTGTCATGTGTCTCAGAACCAAGTGGCTTCTCCACATACACTTCTTCTTCAACTACACCATTCAAGAAGGATGTCTTGAAATCCATCTGGTGTATCTTCCACTTCATCACTGCAGCCAGAGCAAGTACGGATCTAATGGAAGTGTATCTAGCTATAGGAGAAAAAGTCTCTATGCTACCACCTACAGCATGCTTGAGCTTGTAGATCCTCTTGGAAGTCACTACATACTACCCTTTGTGACTGCATCCCAAACATCTTCATGATCGACTGGTACTCCTTGATCATGGCATTCTTCCCAAATCCAGGGAACTTCAATATCTTCAATATTTTCAATAGATAACTTTGTTGCTGAACAAATGTTGTAGTCCTTCTTTTGTAGGTGATGGTATACGATCTTTCCTTTACAACAAGTTAAATTTCATGATTAGAAAACATCTCATAGTTTTCAGAACAAATTCTTACACATAAAGAAATATGTCATACAGTCACGCAATTATCTTAGCCAATGTTTCAATACAACATTTATCCATATTCCATAACTTTCTAGATGCCTTCCAATCTCTACCAGAACATTGTTAAGAGTGTGCACAACTCCTAACATGTCAGCAAAGAGGTTTCATTCTAGATAAGTAGCAATGGAATGTTGTACAGTGCCATAGGCCACTTACCCATGTATATTAGTATTATACTGTTCATCAATGCAACTATTCTAATATGCATAATACACAACCTAATTCTAGGAACATAAGCATATACATCATTGAATAACATTATGTAAGAAATTCCAATTCAAATACTTATATTTATTTGGTTGCTGGGTGGACTCCCTCTGAATATTTGCAACTCCATTTTGATGTGGATTGTGAGAAGTGGTCAACTCCCTCTGAATATCTGCATCCTTGCAGAAACTACTGAAGTGTGCTCCTTTGCTTTCTTGCAGGAACAACTGGAGTGTGCTCCCTCTTGATCTTTGCTTCTTGGATTCCCTTTCCTTGAACTTACATCCATCCTTAATCACTATGCATGCTTATTAGTATCATCATTGTGTTATCCTTGAGGTCTCATACATAATCACACATTTATTAGTATAATCTTAATACTATCAAAACACAATAGTCTTAAACATGTATAGTCATGATCATTCACATATAATAAACATTAGTATTCAAGGTTTCAAAGAAGTCTTATTTTACTCATGCATATTCTTGTTTGATCATAGGATTCTTCTTATTAGTTAAATCATCAATGCATAAACCCGTGATTACTCAAACCTATACCTTCATGATTCTTCTGGTTAGTCATATCATCAATTATGGTAAGAAACATAATATGCATACAGCCATGACTATTCAAACCTATGACTTCATGAATAATCATTATCAACAACACAACAGTATAAGATTCTAGCTTGATATAGGAAAAACATACATGGATTAGCATGCTAGCTAGATATGTTTAACATACCCGCATAATGTCTTCTGGTTCTCTTCAGTGACTTGTGCTAGTAACCTGCATGTCTCATAAGTTAACCATTGTAGAACCAAGTTATACATACCTCGTAAGTAGATCTTCTATGTGATCCATGACAATGGATGAATCTTTGTCTTCATGTCACCATGATCATATGTTCTTGAAGTAGAACATGATTTGTCTTTCTTGGTGTACCTTTTATGTTAGCAGACAACATAAACCTCATACAACACCATAATGCATTAGTACAATCATAAGTGTCAACATCCTAACCAATGAATATCTTCTATCATGCATTCATAATTTTGTTAAGGTGATACAACAAATCTCAAATCAAGATTGTACTAACCATAATAATCATGAAGACAAACATACCATAAACTTAAACATGAACAAATCTCGAAACATACCTCGATGAGTCATACCTGTCAAGATTGCTTGTAATCTTCTTATGTAAGGCCTTAGCCTCATCTCCCTCTAAAACAGGAACTTCTTCACTTATGTAGGTGACCAATCCAACTTCTTCTAGGATTAACCCAATCCACTTGATTTGCAAGAACTGGACCTGGAGCTAGATTAGGGTTTGTCAGAGAAACCCCAAAAATTCAAACTTTGAATTTCAAACTTCCGAAAGGATAGAAATATGCACCTTGATGAGCTGATCAAGCTGGTATATTCAGAATTTGAAAACTGCAAAGTTTCACTCCTCAATTTTGCCTTTGAAGCTTCCGGATTCACTGGACGTGACCCCGAACTGGGGTTTGATGAAGCCCACTCTTCTACCGAATCAAAAGGTTTGATCCAAAGCTCTAAGCTTCTATTTTTATGAGGAGCTTCCAGCCATGGTCACAGATTTTAAAAATTCCCATTTTTGCGGAAGCCCTAATTTTCCACTTTTCTGATCAAAGTCCCGAACTAGGGTCTAATCAAGCCCAGCCTTCTGCCCAACCAAAAATTCTAATCTTGGTCTCTAAATTTTGATTTTTATGAGTATCATTCAGCTGTGGTCTCCGATTACAAAAATTCTAACTTTATCCGAAACCCTAAATTCCGGAAGCCATGAATGAAGGTGCTAAAAAATAATTCTGTTTTGACAGAAATATGTACCTGATTGTTTCTTGTGTAACTCCTAACTTTGCAATACACAGGGTCTGAAAAATGTTCTTGAGATAGCCCAACCTGTCATATTTCCATCCTGATAGGTCTGAGCTCAATTGGATTCTCTGAGAGAGAGTTATGCCAAGTGTCGCAACGTGACCTATTTATGGGATAATACAAGAGAACAAACTTGTACAGCATGCCACATGTCACTGGTTCCACCTCAGACTCTGAAAATTTTTCTTGAGATAGTACAGTCTGTTTACTACCTGTCACATTTTACGAAATTTCATTTGGAGCTTCCTAGCCCAAGTTATGACATTTTTCCCAAGGTCACCTGATTTTGACACAGATCTGGAAGAGGCCGAAACCCTATATTGTACAGATCATAAATCACAAAGTACAACGAATTAGAGGTAGAACTTTGGACACAAGGTACATGGGGATCTGATCTTCGACCTGTAAAATTTTTAGATTCGAAAACTTCGCCAAAATGGATTTATATCGAAAGTGCTACGATGACTGTTTTTGCTATATCAAGCCCTAGCATCGTAAGTGCAACAAGTGTCATACATGCCATATCATGCCTTCTTTCAAGCTAGCTCTAATACCATGTTAAGTTTTCAGAATTTACTTCAATCCGATCTAGAATCTTAACTGAGAGAACAACATGTACAGCATATCTACAGCATATCAATCATGGACACAATAATGTAAGCACACAAGAGACACAGAGTTTACTTGGGGAAAATCATAAAGGTGAAAAACCCCAATAACTTCCTCAGAGATAGATAGAGCAATGATACAACCAGAATACAAGAGATAGTCTTCTCCTAGCAGCAGACCCTCCTCCTTCACAAGTGCGCCACTCTCCAAAGTGTGAGTGAGAGAATAGAATGTGTAAAATGAGAGAGACACACTCTCTATTTATACACTAACTTGACTTGACCTTTACTCAACTAGGTCGGCCTCAACTTAACCACTTAACATAATGCTGACTAGGACGACCCCCACTAGGGTGGTCTAATAACCCTTTGACCCACATGGCCAACCCCCAATAGGGTGGTCTAATAACCCTTTGACCCACATGACTTATATAGGGCCGACCCCAATAAGGTGGTCTAATAACCCATCAAGTATAAGTTATGACACTTACAATATAAATGACGACACTTCCATATAGAGGAATAATAACATCTCTATAGGAATACAACCACTTCCGTATAGAGGAATAATAACATCTCTATAGGAATACAATATACATATATGTGAAATACATTCCGAAGTTACATATACATCAACAATTGGAAGCTTTGAAGGCACATCCCATTCCTATGGGAAAAGAATGGCAGTAGGTGATTAAATATCATATGATAGTACTTCCACCTCAAAGTTAGAGCAGAGGGAAGACTTCCAGCTCAATAAAGGGACAATTAATAGGTAAATTAATTCCACAAGTAACAGGTCAGCCAAGCCCTTTGGCATGTATGCCACCTAGAGGACAAATAAATGTGTATATGATGCACCAAATGATGAACAAGGGATGTATACCACCTAGTCATCCAAATGTGCAGACTCAAGTCTACATGAGGGTACAAGCATCACCAAGTAAAGAAAATAAGAAAGGAACAACTAAGAAGCAAAGTTAAAAGTCAAAATCTATCAAAAGTAGAGTGTAAAAGTGAAATGTAAAAAAGTTACATATTTAAGTTTGTTACAAATCAGTTCGAATCGAACAGATTCATTTTCTCTCCAAGTCTATATAATGTAACTCAAATTCATTTGTAAGGGATGGAAATTTTAAGAGATACTCTAGCGATTGTTGAGTCAGTTATCTTTTCTTTTGTATGCAAATGATTTTGTGATATTAATAGTATAGATCTATTGCAGAGAATTCTTCTTTTGTAACTTGTTCCTTCATGTATTCCATATCTAATTTTGTCCATGTAAATATTTCAAGAGGTGAAATAAATATTTGGATAGTATTTTTGGCCTATATGTGTTGTTAATACAAATAGAGGTGAATGTAAGATTGTTGCAGAGAGTTCAATTTCATGTGACCTCTCATCTAGTTTTCCAAATCCGTATGTGAACAATTGTGATGATGTTTTCATCTACTGTTGCTCATATGTGTTTCATGCTATCATTTTAGTATCCATTCATGAGATCTTTACTATTTGTGCAAATACTCAATTCTTTAACTAAACCTCAGTACATCTTATGTCATTGAACACTAGAGATTTGTTCTGTAGAACACCCCTGGTATTCTAATTTTTTTTCTGCATATGCTAAGCATATCCATTCATATTTTAAAGCAATGTTTCATTATGTAAAAATCCTCCTAGATGACCTTATTCTCTTAAAGAATTGGCTCAGGAGATTTTAAGGAAGATTTATATTCAAGAAGTCAATAATGCACATTAATTAACTCAATTTATATATAATAACATTAAATTTTGATCCCATTTAATGTCATGGCTAGTACTATTTCAATCCAATACTACTTAGGGACTAACATGACAAATGGTGTCACTTTCGTTGAACAGAATTGAAAGATATATTTCCCCAAGGTACGACATTGTTAAGATCAAATCCATATCAGTGAGCTTGGATAATAAAAATTTGATTGATATTATCACCATGGTGACTCCACTATTTTGAAGTTGGATTCCAGAAAGAGACACACTAGAGGAAATCCAACTTCTGGTGAATTTTTTAGTCTCCCTGACTCAAGAAACCACTGGAGAAAGCTTCAATCCAAACAAAGCAATTGGGAGAAAGGTATTCCTTGAATTAATTCTCCTTTAATTTCCCCTTCTTTCAGAAATCAGGAAAGTAGCTTGAATTTAAATAATGAAGAAAATCCTAGGACTCCTATTAATCCTATACCTGAGCCTCATATCTCTCCTGTGTCTCCTTTTACAAGTACTTCAAGCCCTTTTCAAATAGAAGTAAGAACTTAGAGACCTCATATTACTCCCCTAGCTAAGAATACAATCTTGCAGCATTTAAATATGGCAGGTAGAGGAGGTGGACCTCCTCGAGTTGTAAACCATTGGATAGCTTCCATGCATGGCCCTTTAAATTTTCCAAATAACCTACATGACCCGACTAACAGATATTTAAATATATTTCTAACATTTGATGGAGAGAAAGTTACAATAACTAAAGAAAATATGGCTATGTTTTAAGATTTTACTGATAATCTATATATTGAACATGATGATTTGTTTATGAAATTGTTTGTACAAACTTTAGAAGGTGAAGTAAGGAAGTCGTTAGAGCCTTACCAGCAGACTCTTTAAACTCCTATCCTACTTTAGAAGATGCTTTCATCAAACAATGGGGTGAAAAAAGGGATCACTTATACTATCTGACTAAGTTTGCTACCTTAAGAAAGAAAAATGGAGAAACTACCAAGGAATTCATTCAATGTTCTAACAAGATTTATAACAAGATACATCAGGATATTAAACCTTCACAAGTTGCTGCTAAGGTCACATATGTAGGAGATTTTGATTCTGAATTTGCCATGATTCTAAATGAAAGAAGATCCACAACTCTTCTAAGTATGACGGATGATGCTATATATGGAAAAGGTAATATGACTGCCTCATGCAAGTTGATAAATTGGCATGATTCAAAATAAATAAAAAATAAAAAAAATAGGGATGAGGCAAGTACCTATGGAAACAACAAAGAAAATAAAAATGAAAAAATGGAAGAAATGTCCAGACTACTCAAATGAATTCAACTAAAATCAGTAGGATGGAAATGGAATGGAATAATCAAAATAGAAATCCTCAGGATTTTGGATAGATAAATCCAAACCAATATAAAAGGATCTTTAATCCTCAATTCATGAACATATAAAGGAGAAATAATGATCTCCCCATACAACCTCTTGTTAGAGAAGAAAACAATGATAATCATATAGTTGATATGCCTCCAGATGAAGTGGATATTGAACAGTATGAAGAGGTATTATGGATGGAAGATGAGAATAATATGATGCATCTTACACAAGAATATTATGAAATATATTTAAAAGAGGAAGACTACGAAAATTAGAAATAAGTGCAGAGGAGGCATAATTTAAGGTCAATTAATAATCCATTAAATATGAAGCCTATTGTCTCTCCTAATGAAACCCCTGCAAATCTAGTTTCTGTTGTAAATCCTACCCTTCCTCAAAGAAAAACTGCAATTCCAATTAACCAAAATCTAACTCAAATTCAAAACACAAAGTATACATAAATAGAAAGAAAAGAACAAGATAAATCCTACATTCCTTTTGATCTAGAGATTGAATTGTCTAAAATCAAAATATTTTCTTATTTGTCTGAGTTGGCCAATAATCGTATGTATCTAAAGAAAATAGAAAAGGCCCCGAAGATAACTTGACTGAGCCTGCCCCTTGATACCCTAAATTTATTAGATGAGAGTCATGTTATATCAGTTGGTCCAGCAGTTGAAGAGGAAAGTCTAAGTAGGAAAACACATACATAGGACGACGATAAACATCAGCAACAATATCATTCGGCGTAGAGAGATAGGGGCCTTTCCCTTCCTATCTTGTGTATGGAAGCAACTAAACAATTTCCAACATGCATATGATGGGGTGGATCTTTGGGTCTATGATTACTTCACACCCGAACTCTGTGATGCGGACTGGGATAACTCTCATTCTGCCATGAAATTGGAAAAACACTCTGAAAATGAATGATAAGTTGTTGCATAACTGCATGATGGATTCTGGAGCTTCACACAATCTGATGCCAAAGGATATCGTGGAACAATTAAATCTAGAAATTACTAAACCTTATCATGATATTTACAATTTCGACTCCAAGAAAGTAAAATGTAATGGAATGATAAAGGATTTAGTAGTCACTTTGGCTCAGCTCCCTGCTAAGAGTATTGCAATGGATGTGGTAGTGGAAGATGCACTAGAAAGATATGGGATGTTCCTATCAAGAACTTGGGCCAAGAAAGTGGGAGGTACTATCCAAATGGACCTAAAATATGCCACTCTCCCAATGCTTATGGGTGAAAGAAGACTGTATAGAAAAGCAAGATTTGCATTAGGGAAATTTTTAGGGGCGAAACTTTGCCAATTGCTTATTTTTTGGGCCTTTTTTCAAAAAATAAATTCACTATTTTGTCAATTTTAGACTCTAATATCGCATATATTTACATAAAACATGTTTTTTTTTATCATAATATTTGCCAAAATTTACAATTTTTAGTAGTAAATTGTATGTTTCATATTTAATATTCGCCTACCAATCTATATATATGTTTTTTTCAATCCAAAATAATTTCCTAGAATACTATACTTAAGTATACTTTTATAATCCTTAAAAAATAACCTAATTTGCATATGTGATTAGTGACCAAGGTAGCTCCATAAACTACCCTATCTATGCATTAGAAGAAGACATGGGGTGTTTCATATTGGCTATGAATTAGGAATATTAAGAAGCATCCCAAACATAGTTGTCTATCTCAAATATTGAACCCTCTTTAAATCAGATATGACAGATGTATTTTGATGGATCCTCGGCCAAAGGAGAAGTAGGAGCTGGTGTGATTTTGGTTGCTCCTAACAAACATGAAATTTCTGTCTTTGAAATTAAATTTTGAAACTACAAATAATGTGGAAGAATATGAATCATTGAATTTGGGATTAGAAGATGCAAAGAAAATGGGAATAGAAGAAATTTCTGCCTATGGAGACTCAGAATTGGTTGTGTAGCAAATCATAGGTTTGTACCAAACTAAACATCCCAGGATGAGAGAATACATAAATCAAGTATGGGATTTAATAGAGAATTAATTTATTTCTTTTAATATTACTTCCATGCTAAGAGAAGACAAACTGAAGGAAGATTCATTGGCTATAGTTTCTATCACCTTCAAACCTCTACTTGGTCCTAGACATAAACATGAAGTTGAGTTGATATACAGACTTTCAATACCTGATAATGTGAAGCATTGGAAAGTGTTTGAAGATGACCAACAGATAAATATATTTATGGATCTAATTGAAGAATTTTCAAACTTAAGTATAAACCAAGATGAAGAAAATGAAGAACGAGAGGAAGATTTTCCAGAAGGGGAATAAAGAAGAAACGAAATCAAACCAAGACTTAGCAAAAAAATACCCAGTCACGAGATTTTTTAGCTCAAGAAAAATCTCATTCCAAAGGGACTAGTACCATTGGAGAGAATTTTTTATAAAAATGATATCCCTGCAAAACCAACAGTTCATCCAGGTGAAGAAGATGTGAAGAGTATAAACATTGCTACAGAAAGAGAGCCCAAGTTCATCAAACTATCCAAATTGTTTCCTACTTAAGTGAATAAGAAGTATTTGAAGTTGTTTATAGAATATATTGATGTGTTTTACTGAAGGTATGAATACCTCAGGACTTATGACACATCCATTATTGAACACAAGATCCCTTTGAAACATGGGGTAAATACTTTCAGACGAAAATTGAGACAAACTAACCCTATATTAATGCCCACAATTGAAAATGAGGTAAGCAAATTATTATATGAAAATATAATAATTCCTTTGAGATATTCAGAATGGGTAACTAATTTGGTCCCAGTAATAAAAAAGAGTGGAGAGATAAAACTATGTGTGGATTTCAGAAATCTAAACAAATGTTCCCTAAAGGATAATTATCCACTACCAAAAATGGACCATATTTTACAAAAGGTTGTTAGAGCTAATAGAATCTCCATGATGGATGGTTTTTCAAGTTATAATCGGGTGGCTATGAGTAGAGAAGACAAATAAAAAACAAGTTTCACCACACCATGGGGAACTTTTATGTATGATAAAATTCCACTTGGCCTGATGAATGCTTGAGCCACTTTTCAAATGGACATGGACATAGCATTTGTTGGAGAGAGAGACATGTTCATAGTAATCTATCTAGATGAAATCATTGTTTTCTCTAAAGTAGATAATGAACACCTATTACATATAAATAAAACATTCAATACATGTAGGAAATATGGTCTATCTCTTAACCCAAAGAAGTCACATTTTGCTTTAAAAGAAGGAAAATTACTTGAGCACATTGTTTCCAAAGATGGGGTAAGGATAGACCCCGAAAGGGTAGAGGCTATTCAATTGATAGAACTTCCTAGGAATAAGAAACAAGTCCAATCTTTTATAGGGAGGATAATTTTTTTGAAAATATTCATCCAGAATATAGCATAATTGATAAAGACCATTACCAACATGCTAAAAAAGGTAATGAGGTGAAATGGAATCAAGAGTCTAAAGAGGATTTTCAACAGCTTAAAAAATCCATAGGTGAGGCTCATGTACTAATCAGTCCTAATTATACTAAAAATTTCATAATTTTCTCTTTTGCTTCAACACATACCATATTAGTTGTGCTTCTATAGAAAAATTTGGAAAGACATGAGAAGCCCATAGAATTTTTCAGTAAAGCATTAAGAGGTGTTGAATTGAAGTAAAAATTGATGGAAAAATAGGCTTATGTTATGGTGAAATCCGTGAAGTCATTTAGATTCTATGTCTTACATTCTCATGTAATTGCATTCGTCCCACATAGAACAGTAAAAGACATTCTTTGTAAGACAGAAAATGAAGGTAGGAGAGGAAAGTAGATTGCCAAGACTCAAGAGTATGATTTGGAGATCAAGCCTATGAAGATGGTGAAGGGTCAAGGAATTTCAAATCTATTGGCTAAATCAATCTACGAAGCATTAGACTTCAATCTATTTGTTGAACCCACAAAAGAAGAAAAGATGAAAACCTTGGAAGATTTTTATAACAATAAAGTGAAGGTAAGCCCAAAATTCGAAGAATCTGATTGGTACATAGACATTGTTTTTATTTGTTAAATATTGAATGTCCAAAGCATATGACAAAGTCAGAAGCTAGATATCTAATGATGCAAGCAATGAAATATTGTATTCTTGATGAATATATCTACTTGAAGGACTCCCAAGGTATCTTGATAAATTGTGGGGTAGAAGAAGAGACAAAAAGGATAATCATTGAATTTCATAAAGGATTTTCTGGAGGACATCATGCTTAGAGAGTTACTTCCTATAAAGTTTTGAGAGATGGATACTATTGGATTAAGCTTTTATCTGAATAAAATCAGATGATAAGAGCATGGTTGAATATCAGATGTTAGTAGGAAAGCAAAAGATGAAACCTTTTCCACTGAAGCCAATAAAAACTTCATCTCCTTTTCAGTAGTTGATTACTTCACCAAATGGGTTGAAGCAATTCCAACTAGGAAAAAAAATGATACTATGATAATAAGATTCTTATAAGAGAATATATTGTCAAGGTTTGGGTTTCCAAAGAAGATTATAGCAGACGATGCTCAAGCTCAGGCTAAATTTTAAGGGCGAAATTTTTCCAATTGGCTATTTTTCAGGCATTTTTCAAAAAATAAATTCATGATTTGGTCATTTTCAGTCTCTAATATCACCTATATTTACATAAAATCTTTTTTTATCATAATATTCACCAAAATTTACATATTTCAGGAGTAAATTGTATGTTTCATATTTAATATTTTCCTACCTATCTATATACATGCTTTTTTCAATCCAAAATAATCGCCTATGGTACTATACTTAAGTATAATATTAGAATCCTTAAAAAATACCCTGCTCAAGCTTTTAGATCAATAAAAATGATAGAATTCTGCCACAAATATAACATTGATTTGGGACAATCCATTCCATACTATCCTCAAGGAAATGGCTTGGAAGAATCATCAAACAAAAGTTACTGAGGATAATAAAAATGATGTTGACATAGAACAAAAAGTATTGGGATGTGAACTTGAGGTATTCTCTCTAGGATGATAGAATAAGTATAAAGAGATCAATTGGCACATCTCCCTTCCAGCTAGTATATGGCAAAGAGGCACTTCTACCAATTCAGTTGGGACTCCCTGTGCCGAAGTTGATCCAACATGAATAAGAAAAACTAGATGGTATGATCAAGAGAATGTATGAATTGATAGAGCTTAAACAGGAAAGGGAACATGTCAGTGTCAAATTGCAAGAGAATCATAGAAGGATGAAAGCCAATTTTGATAATAAGGCCATATGAAGAAAATTCCAAGTAGGTGATATAGTATTGAAACGGGGCACTAGGAAAGAAGACAAAGGAAAACATGGAAATTTTGACAATCTCTAAATTGGTCCATACCTCATATCAGTTGTGCAGGACAACAACATTTTCATACTTGCTAAGCTAGATGGGTAAATTTTGGAGTCTGTTGTTAATAGGAGGATGCTCAAATGCTTCTTCATGTACCGATGCCTCAAAGGATCACTTCCAAAGATGTACATAGTAGATTAGAATCATTTAATTTCTACTGTCATTCATTTTTTTTTATTTCTTTCCAACAATTACTTTTCCGTTTTTATTTCAAGTTTGTAAATAAGCTTGCAAAGCTGAAAGTTTGCTCAATGTGTAAAATATATGAGAGAAGAAGACTCCATAACCCAATAAAAGGTACTAATCTACAGTCCCTAGTAGTTTTCTGAGCAAACAATTGTCCCACATGGATCCAATGTTAGTACTGATATTTTTATGAAGTACTATGAGTCCTTAGCCATGCAGAATCATCGAAGTGAAGAAATGATGTCTATGCCCTCGGGATATATATATATATATATATATATATATATATATATATATATATATATATATATATATATATATATATATATATATATATATATATATATATATATATATATATCAAGTAGGCGTATTTGAATACCATGGGCAGTTGACCAAAGGTTAAAAGGATCAGGCACTAAAAGTACGAGTGGTTTTCTGTCGGATCATAAAGTAGATCAACAATTGATATCAGTAAAGCTCGACAAACATGTGAGAGGATTAAACTAATATGTTAATGATCTAATAAAAATGTTCAATATCTATATGGATGGGTCACATTAATAGCGTGTCGATAAAGTGCATGACAATATTTTCTTCTCAATCACGCATTATCCTTGAAATCACATGGGACATGTGTCGAGTCATGATTGGCTGCGCCTCCTTGAGGCACTTTTTCAATAACATCAAGCACCCTTAGCTTTCCCACTTTGGGAAACCATGGCAGTTTATTCCCGAAACATGTAAAGAAGTATGGAGCAGATGAAAACCACTTCAACCACTCATCTGAGTACACTTGTCCAATGGGTCCCATCATCTCTTTACATCATCATACATCATGTGGGAATGAAATACCGCCATTTGTCCTTTTTAAAACTATTTCGACCGCTAAAAAAGGAAAAATTAACCATTTGAAAATCATTCCAATCTCCATTTGAAGCAAAGATTTTGGCACCCTATTTTTCTGTGCAACTGACTAGTGAGATCCATCTCAAAATTCCCACATTCTTCCACGTCAGCATTTCCTTACATCAACATTCATGGGTATTTCACTATTTCTAGTCACAATCCTTTGATTGTTTTCCCTATGCATAAAAATAAAATTTACCCTAATTCAACTAGTAAAAAGGGTTTTAAGCCCTACCAATCAAGTTGTATTGGTCACCATGTCTCAAAAAGATAAAGGTACACTCCCACAACCCTTATTCTCAAGAAATGAAATGGTGTATGATCATCATGCATACATATTTGACATAGTAATAGTCAATTCAAACCTAAATTAAACCATCATAGAATCCCAAGCCCTATCATTTACAGACCAAGACCCCTGTCACTTATGGGAATATAACCTATCCAGATCCATTTGTTACCATAATGTCTACTTCCCTAAATTTGTCAACTAGTGATCCACCCAGTACTCACCCAGTAAAAGGACAATTTTGTCCTCTGATATCTCTAAAGTTTTGTGTAGCATTGAATTTATTTCCCTATAGAAAAAGTTTTGTATTCTAGAATGCATAGACCTACAAGCTATGGATGAGAAGAATGTGGCCCTTTCATAATGGCCTTTGAATCCATCAGACAAGGTTGTTGTTCTATCCAAACATTTGGATCCAGGGATGGTTATTCCCCTGTCGTCACCTCCATACAGTACTGTTGTATTCTTTAAAAAATCTAGGAAGGCTATTTCCCTGTTGAGTACCATTTTAGGTTACAAAGATGATAAAGAATTTGATGATAATTTTCTAGGTTTCCTTCTCTTTTTAAACCTTGCACCTAATGGCTTCCCTAAATGGCATATTTGTGGCTTCATAGACCAGGCCATGAATGAACAACTGGAGGAATTCCCCACTCTATAAACTTTCAAATATATAGCATGTCTATTTTTCTTATTCATCAATTAGAATTATCAGCACTTTGAAATTCTAGGCCTAAGGATGACTGATGAGGAGGGCAATCAATTCCCTGCATATGAGTGGAACAATGTTTTACTCAAGAGGCCTGATAATTAAAAATTTATAGAATTATTTGATAGGGTGACAAAAGTAGCATATATATTAATGCATGGTATTGATCATCCTAGAATGCTCAAAGAAGTTAAAGAGTTGTTGCAATTCATCCTTGATACCAGACTAGGACATTGGTTTTTATACAAATATCACATAGTAATTAGAATATATGGTTTTGAGGGAGAACCATACAACCTCCCCACCTTCCTCACAATGAGAATGTTGGCCATGGAATACATTAGGAAGAGATTTCTATCTGATGTACTTCATTTCAGACATTTCAAGCAACATAGAACATTCCATATACCAAAGGAAGTAGGGTCATTCCAATTGATAACATTGAATGCTTTAAATACATAGAATAATCTTCAAGAAGTTGAACTTAGAGAAAGAATAGGGGGGACAATATGATCCCCATAAGGCTATATCTAACCAAAGGGTGGCCAACAAATATTCATATTATGAGTATGTACTCAATCTAGATTGGGAAAACATAGCAAATAAGGGGAGTTGGGAAGAAGTTGAAGAAGCCCATAATACCTTAAAAGAGAAGGCTACAACAGAACAACTAGCTGGTCAAAAAAAGAGGTGTAAAAGACATGGATATAGATCAAATTGAGTGAGGTCCTCAACCTAATAAAGCCATGACATAAGCTCAAGAAGTAGAACAATATTTAGTTCAAAACGATTCCGAAGTAGAATTCCCAAGAGAGATAAAGGAGCTAATTCCACAAACATCATAATCAAGAGGACCACCAACCAGTTTTACCCAATATTCATCTTTGAAATTCACAAAACCTGAAGCTTTGAGATCATCACCCATGAAAGGTCCTGTGCTAGATCAAACTGATCTAAGAATAGTATACAAAGGCATACTAAATATGGGAATCTGAGTAGTTAATGAAACCCGATTACAATTAACAATTCCAGAGAAGACGGTAATCACAGTAGTAGATCACGTTGAAAACACTTTCAACTATTCTGTAGTAGACCCTAAAGTATCCAGGACTACTAAACTTAGCCATTGGAAAGCAAAAGAGCACACCATAGACTTCAATCAATTTGGAAGTCTAGATAAAATTTATTTCTATAAACATGAAAGTGACATGATATGTGTATAGATAGTAAAGTAAACCAAAACAAAAGGGAAATTAAGGAATACCTTAAGTAAATTCGAGGAGTTATGGAATACTGAGAAGTGGAATACAAGATCCAAATAGGTCGGAATAAAAGAGCTTGAAGAAAAAAAATATCTCTAGGGTCAAATTCATCAAATATATCTCAAGTCATATCTTTAATTTCTAAAAAGGATAATGATATCTCTATTTTGAAGAAGCAGTTGAATATACCCACTACCCATCCATTTCAAACTACAGAGCTTAAGCGAGTTGAACAAGAAAAGGAGCAAATTTATGAAAGTGTGGTCCAATATAAAAATCTTGTAAAATCTCCCTACAAAAAAAAAAATTTCCTTGTTTGTTTCCTTTCCTTAAATCTTAACTTTATGATTTTTAGTTCGCTTTACAGCACCTAAGGAGAAGACAGTCTTTCATTCATCAGTATTTAATTTGTTAAAGTCTTCGCAACAATGAACTTACGGTGTTCTTTCCTTGTTCTCCTATTAGCTAGAAGGTTATTATGTTGACATACCACTTACTTAGCTGCGGCTAATCCTTCCTCCTTTCAGGTATGCAGGTTCCTATGTTTTCAGGAGTTTTTCCATGAGGACGCAATCAGGTATGTGTATTTTAACAAATCCAGTTTTACTGTTTTATTTACGACTTAGCGTCGCACTTACACATAGCATAAAATCCCACCAAAGACCAGAATTTTGGATTAAGGAGGTATTAACATGATTCTAAAATTGATCCTTTATACCAATGTCAACTTTGAAGAAAACATTTCCAAACTATCAAGGTGGTATTTATTAATAATGCGCAAAGCTCAATATGTCATAGAGTGACAAGAATACTAATGTTATTACACTCTTGAAAAGTTTAAAGTTTGAATGCTAATGTAGGTATTATCCAACATAAATATTATTCCAATCTCGAAATGTCCAAGTTGGATGTTATCAAATGTATTGCCCAACATTACTGTTATACGAAACTTGAAATATCAAAGTTTGAACTATAGTTTGGACGCTACCAGCTAGGTGAAATTAATAAGCCACATACTAAAATGTAAACCCATCCCACATGGAGGAACTTACTCTACATTTAACATGCAGGGTACACGTACAAGGGTCATTCACTGCGGTTTCCAGACGGCCATGTGAAATCAATTAATGTGCTCGAAGGTTATGGGACCATCTGTCCTGAAAGGACATGGATGGTTGTCTCGGCATCTGGGGTGGGTAACTCCTCAGTACAACTCGAAGCTTGCTGGGTTAATTGTCTTATTGGCATTCGAATATGGGGTTCACAAGCTTATTCCACCAAACCCTGGCGATCTGATCAAACTTCAATCTCATGTTATCACTGTATCTCCATGTGCAATGAGGAGGAAACGTTTAATGCACACGGGGTTGCTCCAGAAGGGATGTTCATTGTTTTAAAGACACGGCTACTTCCCTGCGTTGCCTCGGAGGTAACCTCCGATACTGTAATTTACCATTTTTCTAAAAGCAGTTTCTGGTAGTGTATTCTAATACCCTTTTGCTAATATTGAATCCGTTTTTTCAATGGTGGTAGGCAATTTCCAGCTCGGGACAGCGCAGGTTGCAGAAGGAGTCTATCTTCGGTAAGTGGTATCGCTTCCTTGCCTTCAAATGCTGACAGGGAGAATTTGGAAGGTTCTCCTCAACGACAACAGGGTGTTGAAATGTTATGGTTAGTTCATTTAAGAACGGGGTTTCTGTTTCTACCCCGAATACCCTATCGAAAAATTTAAGAGTCTGGAACAATTCTTTTTGTAATGTTATGAGTGAAGGGGTTTATTATTCATGGCTCTACAGTCGTCTCAGGGTTAGCACTGAAATAGTGATCTTGATCTTTTGGGGTTTTAAAATCCTATGCTGCCTTTAAGTATTATAAAACCCTCTGTATTAATTTTCTAAAAACAACCATTTTGGATGCCCGTAAGTAGATAAATGTCTGACAAAGACATCGTGGGGCTGGGAAAATTCATGATATTATAAACCATATTTCAACAGTCGCAGGCAATATTTTAAAGGGTTCAGTAATTTAAGAACTTCTGGATTTTGTTTGTTTGTCTCTATTTTGTGAACGGACTTTCTACAGGATGAAAAGTGAATTTTAGCAGATGTCTTCATTTCAAAGAATTACCAGCCCAGTCGTATTGTGGGTCTGTTATATTTTCTAATTCAGAAAAATGATTTAACAAGATTCCCTTCAAAGCATGGAAACGCTGTTTTAATTTCCTAATAGACTGTAGAGACATTACTTGGAACGTTACAATCAGAATAGGTCTTCGAGAAAATAGTGAGATGATAAGATAGGAATTCAAAAAAGAACAAATATTTTAATGTTTCTTCTCGAATCCTGCTGTCAATATTTTTAATTTCTTTAAACCAATGTAAGGACATTTGCCTGGAAATTTTTCATAGCAAAACCGATATTCGAAAGGATAATGATATGGTAATGCTAGTAACTCTGTTATTTGTTTTCATCTAAACTTCTTCTATTGATGTATCTAGTATTTAAATACCCTAACTACCAGTGTAGTAATGTCGGCGTCCCTCGAATACCATTTTATTACTTGCCTTTTCCATAAATTACTGTGAATGAGCGCTAAGTATTTAGATCGGGGTTTATTTCCTAAACGTTAGGGTTTAAACCGTGAGGAACAACAAAAATGGGTGGCATTCGATTCTGAAAGAGTTATATAAAAATATTACTTTTCTATATCAAACCATTCCGTGAAGGCAATGGCATAGATCAGATCTATCAACTTGGCAACTCAAATCCACAAACCGATTAAAACATAGAAATAACTATTATGGAAATAGTCTACAGTTTGGTAGCATAAAATTTTATGGCTTAGCCTATTTAATAACTGATAAAAGAGAACATAAATCCGGCAAAGTATATGATCTATATTTAGAGGGTAGTCCGAGATCCAAAAGAAAAATACCAAAATGAGTTTCCAGGATTAAATCGGGGTTTATTTATTTTTTATTTTTTTTCTTTAATCAATTTGTAAACACGGGTAGGATTGGTTTAATAGACAACAGTAAAAATCCTGCAATTTCTTTACTGAAGCTTATAAAATAAAACATTGTAAACTCTGATAAAATAATTCCTCTACGACTACCTTATTCATTCCATTTGGTTACTGGTTTATCATTATTGCCAAAACAATCTATGGTACCGATCAAGCATTATTTTAATAACAGTAATTACTTGGATACCCTAAATACCATACTTTAACAAAAGGAGGCAGATAAATAACAGGATTTTTTTTTAAATCTGAGATAACAAAACCTAGAACTTGAAACCAAATGCAGTAGGAACAGCCACGTTCCTCCCAACCATAGATTAGGTACAAACACCAAGTCTATACGCAATCACCCCCGAGCCAGACGCATGCATGGAGAAAATGTGGACAGCTAGCCTCAAAACTCAGTCTTGTTTTCCCGAATCCCTTGCCTAACACAGAGTGCTCACACAGCAAGTGAAATTCGTTTCGGCATACTTAGCAGCGTCCCTCCTCCTCACATATGCCATGTTTTTATAGTTTTTGCCTAGGTCTTACCATTAGCAGCCAATTCCTCATGGAATTTTCGCAGCTAATCAAATCCCTGATTTTCAGGGTGTGTCTAGTGTCTTAAATACACTCCTGACACTTGTTCTGGTTTCCCAGAGGCTAACTCTAACTTGTCCCCCACTTCTCCATGCATGATCTCCTCATCTAAACTGGCTGTTCCTACTCATTCTTTTATTAATAGAAAAAAAAATTGTTTGTTTACATCAGTCCTCCTAGGACTTTAAGTCAGCCGATTTCTCATCTGGCCTCCTCATTGCATAATCTCAAGATTAATAAAAATGATTTTTAAAAAAAATAAATCAGACATAATGTTTTTCATCATTGGAGAGGGATATCACATCCTTGCCCCCTTATTGTGAACACTGTCCTTAGTGTTCTAGTCTTCATCCATCGGTTCTGGGAATAGATTCGGGTACCTTTCTATTATTTCGCTTTCCAATTCCCAGGTTGCCTCCTCAGGACTAAAGTGCTTCCATTGTACCTTTACCTGAGCGATGGCTCGGTTCCGAAGTACCGTTTCTTTCCTGTCCAGAATGCGTAAAGATTCCACTTGAAATTCGCCTTCTGGAGTCTCCTGTATCAAATTCCAATCAATAATATGAGTGGGGTCATGAATATATTTTTTCAGTAGTGAAATGTGAAAAACATTATGAATTTTTAAGTGTGCAGGTAATGCTAGTTTATAGGCTATGGGTCCAATCCTTTCAAGTACTTGGAAAGGCCCGCAGAACCGTGGTGCCAGTTTACTGCAACTCCCCAGCCGGAGTGAGTTTTTCTTTGCTTTAACCCGCAAGTATACGTGGTCTCCAACTGAGAACTCCTTATATCGCCTTTTCAGATCAGCATAGCTCTTTTGGCGGTCTTGGTCCACCTTTAAATTCTTCTGTACCCTTTGGACTGTTTGTTCCATGTCTTTCAGCAAATCTGGTCCTACCAATAAGCGATCGACTGGACTATCCCAGCTAACTGGGGTAGTGCACTTTCTCCCATAAAGAATTTTGAATGGACTCATTCTTGATGATTCTTGGTACCCGTTGTTGTAAGCGAACTCTACCAGATGTAAGTAGTCTTCCCATTTGTTGGGTCTCTCCATGACGTACATTCTCAGCATGTCTTCAATGATCTGATTTGTACGTTCAGTCTGCCCATCCGTTTCAGGGTGATAGCTCGTGCTGAAATTAATTCTTGTTTCCAAACCTGCAAATAAAGATTTCCAGAACTTGGAGGTAAATTTTACATCCCTGTCTGAAATTACCATCTTTGGTACTCCGTGTAATCTGAATATTTCCTTTAGAAATATTCCTGCAATATTTGCTGCCTTGTAGGTTGTTTTTACCGGAATGAAATGCGCCGATTTGCTAAATTTGTCAACCACCACCATTATGGAATCATGCTGTCGTTGGGTTCTTGGCAAACCTGTGATAAAATCTAGTGAAATTACTTCCCATTTCCATTCAGGAATTGGTAATGGTTGTAATAAACCAGCAGGATGTCTATGATCTGCCTTCACCTGTTGACATTCCAAGCATTTAGATAAATAATCAGCTAGTTCAGTTTTTAATTTAGGCCAAAAGAACTGTTTTCTGAGAGCTGTTATCATTTTTTTATACCCAGGGTGACCTGCAAAAGGGGGTTTGTGCATCTCATTCAGAATAAACAATTTAAATTCTGCAACATTAGGCATGTACAGCCTATCTTTGAACCAGATCAGACCTCTCTGATCCATCTTGAAATCTGTCCCGTTCATGTTTATCTCGTTTTGTTGAATTTTACTTTGCAGATTTATGTATTCTGCGTCCTGTTTGCTTGCCATTATTACTTTGTCCATGAGATTACTTTCTGGTTGACTCATTATTATCTCATACACCTCGTGGGTCCTTCGACTAAGTGCATCTGCCACTGTATTTTCCTTACCCTTTATGTGTTTTACATCAAAGTCGAATTCACTTAAGAAAGCCATGCACCTTGCCTGTCTGGCATTGAGTCCTGGTTGGTTAAATAAGTTCTTGACGCAAGTGTTATCGGTTAATAACAAGAATTTCTTTCCCAGCAGGTAGTGACGCCACATCTTCAGTGCGTGTACTACTGCTATTAATTCCAAATCATGAACCACGTAGTTGCGTTCATGTTCCTTTAATTTTCATGATTCATAACACACTACATGTCCGTCCTGGGATAGTACTCCTCCTACTCCCTCTTTGCTCGCATCCGTACAGACTGTGTATTCTTTACATGGGTCTGCCACTTTTAGAATAGGTGCTTTGGTCAGCAACTCCTTAAGTCGTTCAAAACTTTCTTGACACTTGCAGGACCACACAAACTTTATTCCCTTTTTCTGTAGTGAGGTAATGGGATAGGCAATCTTTGAGAATCCCTCAATGAACCTCCGATAATAACCTGTGAGTCCCATGAAAGATCTAATATCAGCTACATCTCTCGGTACTGGCCAATCCGCTATGGCTTTAATTTTCTGCGGGTCGACTGAAATTCCTTCAGCAGAAATAATATGGCCTAGGTACTAGATTTCCTTTTTAAAGAACTCACATTTTTCCAACTTTGCATACAACTGGTGGTCCCTCAAGGTTTGCAATACGATTCTAATATGCTGTTCATGTTCTTCCTCCGACTTAGAGTATATTAGGATATCATCAATAAAAATCAACACAAACTGATCTAGATATTTGTTGAAGATACCATTCATTAAACACATGAATGTGGCAGGGGCGTTGGTTAACCCAAAAGGGATTACTACAAATTCATAGTGTCCGTATCGGGTACGGAAGGCGGTTTTACTTATGTCTTCATTTTTAATACGAATCTGATGGTACCCAGATCGAAGATCCAGTTTGGAAAAGATCTTGGCTCCCCCTACTTGGTCGAACAAATCATTAATTCGTGGTAAAGGGTATTTATTCTTAACAGTTACCTTATTCAGTTGCCTATAGTCAATACATAGCCTTAGAGTCCCATCCTTTTTCTTGACAAACAGAACCGGTGCACCCCAAGGCAAGACACTAGGTCTTATATACCCTTTGTCTAGTAATTCTTGAATCTGAATCTTTAATTCCGTCAATTCTGGGATACTCATTCTATAAGGTACTTTTGACACTGGTGCTGATCCTGGTAAGAGTTCAATGGAGAAATCTATTTCTCGTTGAGGCAGTAACCCCGGTATTTCTTCTGGAAATACGTCTAGGAATTCACCTAAGACAGGATGCTCTGTTATGGAAGTTTGACTCTCATTGAGAAGTAAATCAGATACTCTTACAGCGTAAATCTTGCATCCTTTCCTTATGCACTTCTTTAGCTGCATAACAGAAATCTGCCTAACAGAGACAGGTTTCTGTTTTCCAATCACTGTTCTTAGAGTTTGGTCTTCCGCAATGTAGGTAAAGTTTTTGGTAAAGCAGTTCAGTACTACTCTATATTTTTCAAGCCAGTCCATACCTATTATCATGTCGTAAGATCCTAGAGGCAACACATTTAAATTAATCTTCGTTTTGTGGTCCTGTATTTGAAGTTCACATTCAGATATATATTCAGTTACCTTCCTCTTTGCTCCAGTGGCTAACTGAACTAACCAGGGCTTTGGGTGCTTTACCTTGGTGAGTTGACAGTGTTCCATCATTTTGGGAGTGATGTAACTTAAAGTTGCCCCCGGGTCAATTAAAATAGTACAAGTATGATTAGAGATTGTACCTTCAATTTCCACAATTGCAGATTGATGATCTGCTTGTCGGTCCTCCAAGGCTGCATTAATTCGGTGATAACTTTTCCCAATGTCTCCCACCGTGGATGCTTCTTGCATATTATGCAGTACCCTGTTTGTTTCATTGTATCGGGGACAATTTCTGCGTAAATGGGCTTCACCACATTCCCAGCATTTCAAGGGTTCCTTAGGAGTACCGATACTTCCTTTTATTCCCATGTTAGGGGCTTTGAAAGTTTTCTGCTGTAACTGTTCATTTCTGGGAAATGGATTTCCCTGGAAATTTTTGGGCATGTTCCTGAAGGGCGGGGGTTTGTAACCTTTCTTCCACTGGTTAAACTTTTCCTGTTTCTTGTCCTTCCATGCTTGAGTAGTATCATTTCTTTGTTTGTATTGTTCATAACACAATCTAGCCTTTCTCAGTGCTTCTTCTAAAGTTCTGGGATTGTCGAACTCGATTCGATCTTTATAGGACTGTGGCAGGCAGCTTAAGAACCACTGTACCTTCAGTTTTTCTTCCTTGATGTATGGGACGAACCGTAATAAGTCTAGTAATTTATTGATAAGATCTTCCATCGTCATTTGACCCAGCTTTAATTCATAAAATTCCTTGGTTTTTCTTTCATAGTAACTTTCTGATAAGTACTGTTTCTTGAAATATTTCTTAAATTCCGACCATTCGAGGTTCTTTTCTTTCAGTCCCTGGGAAATCTTCAGGTCTTGCCACCATATGCTGGCCTTCCCCTTTAGGTTGTACACAGCCATTCTGACTTTCATATTACTGGAGTAATTGTAGATCTGAAAGTATTTCTTTATGTCCAGCAGCCAGGCTTCTACTTCTTCGCCAGTTTTCGATTCTCCATCGAAGCTAGTAGGTTTTATTTTTTTGAATTCACCCTCTAGATGGTCAACCTTTCTTTTTCCCATAGTCTTATCTTGATGCTCAGATTTCTCGGTCTCATTGGAGGAATCTCCCTTCTTCTCAGCGTTCTCATCAGTCTCCTCTTTCCTCCTAGTGTCCTCTTTCTGTTTCTCGCCATTGTTCCTTTCATGAAGGCTCTGCAGCAAAATCTCATTAATTTCTTGTTGTTTTTCCTGGGCCTTCTTCAGTTGCTCATTGTCTGCTTTGAAACTCTGTATCTCCACGATCAGACTTCTCATGGTTTCTAGTACCTGACTTGCTTCCGAATGTTCTGCTGTCCTTGCATGTTCGTTTCCTTCAGGCTCTTCTCCGTATTCCTCGTGCGAAGTCATCTGGAAATTCAAAACTGGAATATGCAACAAAATATATTAAATTTTTATTTCCTGCGCAACAAAAACTAAGTGTTCCAAGGCGACAGGGTTGAATTTAGCTCTGATACCATATGTAAAATCTCCCTACAAAAAAAAAAATTTCCTTGTTTGTTTCCTTTCCTTAAATCTTAACTTTATGATTTTTAGTTCGCTTTACAGCACCTAAGGAGAAGACAGTCTTTCATTCATCAGTATTTAATTTGTTAAAGTCTTCGCAACAATGAACTTACGGTGTTCTTTCCTTGTTCTCCTATTAGCTAGAAGGTTATTATGTTGACATACCACTTACTTAGCTGCGGCTAATCCTTCCTCCTTTCAGGTATGCAGGTTCCTATGTTTTCAGGAGTTTTTCCATGAGGACGCAATCAGGTATGTGTATTTTAACAAATCCAGTTTTACTGTTTTATTTACGACTTAGCGTCGCACTTACACATAGCATAAAATCCCACCAAAGACCAGAAGTTTGGATTAAGGATGTATTAACATGATTCTAAAATTGATCCTTTATACCAATGTCAACTTTGAAGAAAACATTTCCAAACTATCAAGGTGGTATTTATTAATAATGCGCAAAGCTCAATATGTCATAGAGTGACAAGAATACTAATGTTATTACACTCTTGAAAAGTTTAAAGTTTGAATGCTAATGTAGGTATTATCCAACATAAATATTATTCCAATCTCGAAATGTCCAAGTTGGATGTTATCAAATGTATTGCCCAACATTAATGTTATACGAAACTTGAAATATCAAAGTTTGAACTATAGTTTGGACGCTACCAGCTAGGTGAAATTAATAAGCCACATACTAAAATGTAAACCCATCCCACATGGAGGAACTTACTCTACATTTAACATGCAGGGTACACGTACAAGGGTCATTCACTGCGGTTTCCAGACGGCCATGTGAAATCAATTAATGTGCTCGAAGGTTATGGGACCATCTGTCCTGAAAGGACATGGATGGTTGTCTCGGCATCTGGGGTGGGTAACTCCTCAGTACAACTCGAAGCTTGCTGGGTTAATTGTCTTATTGGCATTCGAATATGGGGTTCACAAGCTTATTCCACCAAACCCTGGCGATCTGATCAAACTTCAATCTCATGTTATCACTGTATCTCCATGTGCAATGAGGAGGAAACGTTTAATGCACACGGGGTTGCTCCAGAAGGGATGTTCATTGTTTTAAAGACACGGCTACTTCCCTGCGTTGCCTCGGAGGTAACCTCCGATACTGTAATTTACCATTTTTCTAAAAGCAGTTTCTGGTAGTGTATTCTAATACCCTTTTGCTAATATTGAATCCGTTTTTTCAATGGTGGTAGGCAATTTCCAGCTCGGGACAGCGCAGGTTGCAGAAGGAGTCTATCTTCGGTAAGTGGTATCGCTTCCTTGCCTTCAAATGCTGACAGGGAGAATTTGGAAGGTTCTCCTCAACGACAACAGGGTGTTGAAATGTTATGGTTAGTTCATTTAAGAACGGGGTTTCTGTTTCTACCCCGAATACCCTATCGAAAAATTTAAGAGTCTGGAACAATTCTTTTTGTAATGTTATGAGTGAAGGGGTTTATTATTCATGGCTCTACAGTCGTCTCAGGGTTATCACTGAAATAGTGATCTTGATCTTTTGGGGTTTTAAAATCCTATGCTGCCTTTAAGTATTATAAAACCCTCTGTATTAATTTTCTAAAAACAACCATTTTGGATGCCCGTAAGTAGATAAATGTCTGACAAAGACATCGTGGCGCTGGGAAAATTCATGATATTATAAACCATATTTCAACAGTCACGGGCAATATTTTAAAGGGTTCAGTAATTTAAGAACTTCTGGATTTTGTTTGTTTGTCTCTATTTTGTGAACGGACTTTCTACAGGATGAAAAGTGAATTTTAGCAGATGTCTTCATTTCAAAGAATTACCAGCCCAGTCGTATTGTGGGTCTGTTATATTTTCTAATTCAGAAAAATGATTTAACAAGATTCCCTTCAAAGCATGGAAACGCTGTTTTAATTTCCTAAAAGACTGTAGAGACATTACTTGGAACGTTACAATCAGAATAGGTCTTCGAGAAAATAGTGAGATGATAAGATAGGAATTCAAAAAAGAACAAATATTTTAATGTTTCTTCTCGAATCCTGCTGTCGATATTTTTAATTTCTTTAAACCAATGTAAGGACATTTGCCTGGAAATTTTTCATAGCAAAACCGATATTCGAAAGGATAATGATATGGTAATGCTAGTAACTCTGTTATTTATTTTCATCTAAACTTCTTCTATTGATGTATCTAGTATTTAAATACCCTAACTACCAGTGTAGTAATGTCGGCGTCCCTCGAATACCATTTTATTACTTGCATTTTCCATAAATTACTGTGAATGAGCGCTAAGTATTTAGATCGGGGTTTATTTCCTAAACGTTAGGGTTTAAACCGTGAGGAACAACAAAAATGGGTGGCATTCGATTCTGAAAGAGTTATATAAAAATATTACTTTTCTATATCAAACCATTCCGTGAAGGCAATGGCATAGATCAGATCTATCAACTTGGCAACTCAAATCCACAAACCGATTAAAACATAGAAATAACTATTATGGAAATAGTCTACAGTTTGGTAGCATAAAATTTTATGGCTTAGCCTATTTAATAACTGATAAAAGAGAACATAAATCCGGCAAAGTATATGATCTATATTTAGAGGGTAGTCCGAGATCCAAAAGAAAAATACCAAAATGAGTTTCCAGGATTAAATCGGGGTTTATTTATTTTTTATTTTTTTTCTTTAATCGATTTGTAAACACGGGTAGGATCGGTTTAATAGACAACAGCAAAAATCCTGCAATTTCTTTACTGAAGCTTATAAAATAAAACATTGTAAACTCTGATAAAATAATTCCTCTGCAACTACCTTATTCATTCCATTTGGTTACTGGTTTATCATTATTGCCAAAACAATCTATGGTACCGATCAAGCATTATTTTAATAACAGTAATTACTTGGATACCCTAAATACCATACTTTAACAAAAGGAGGCAGATAAATAACAGGAATTTTTTTTAAATCTGAGATAACAAAACCTGGAACTTGAAACCAAATGCAGTAGGAACAGCCACGTTCCTCCCAACCGTAGATTAGGTACAAACACCAAGTCTATACGCAATCAACCCCGAGCCAGACGCATGCATGGAGAAAATGTGGACAGCTAGCCTCAAAACTCAGTCTTGTTTTCCCGAATCCCTTGCCTAACACAGAGTGCTCACACAGCAAGTGAAATTCGTTTCGGCATACTTAGCAGCGTCCCGCCTCCTCACATATGCCATGTTTTTATAGTTTTTGCCTAGGTCTTACCATTAGCAGCCAATTCCTCATGGAATTTTCGCAGCTAATCAAATCCCTGATTTTCAGGGTGTGTCTAGTGTCTTAAATACACTCCTGACACTTGTTCTGGTTTCCCAGAGGCTAACTCTAACTTGTCCCCCACTTCTCCATGCATGATCTCCTCATTTAACCTGGCTGTTCCTACTCATTCTTTTATTAATAGAAAAAAAAATTGTTTGTTTACATCAGTCCTCCTAGGACTTTAAGTCAGCCGATTTCTCATCTGGCCTCCTCATTGCATAATCTCAAGATTAATAAAAATAATTTAAAAAAAAAATAAATCAGACATAATGTTTTTCATCATTGGAGAGGGATATCACAAATCTACTATAAAAAAGAGAGAAGAAGATAAATTATTTCTTAATACAAATGTCATCTCTATAGTTGAAGAGAAAAACTATCAGTCCTACTCCCCCTATGCAGACATTCGCTCTAGAAGCACAAGGGAAAGAACATCTTATTTCAGATATAAAGCAGGGTACTAAATATGTTGAGAAGTGGTCATCAGAAAAAGAAGTGATAGATGTAGACCTAACAAAAGAAGACAGTGTGGATCAACAACCAACTCATATAGAAGAAGATAAAGACAACAAAATTAAGGAGTTGGAAGATGAAATCACCCAAAAGATTGAAAGGATTTTTGAGCTTGAAGGTGATGTTAGAAAAAGAGAAGATGGCACTTCTGATTTAGAAAGGGAAATTCTTGATCTTAAAATCTAGGTAACAAAGCTAAACATAGATATAGAAGGAAAATCATTGATAAGAAGAACAAATAAATCTATGTGGGATAAGATATCCCTCCTAATTTTCTGCAAGTGGGAATTTTGTCAGTTTTATCAAGATGAACTAGAGACCTACAAGTCGGCCCAGGAGGAATCAAAACAAGTAGCAATCACATTGGGTGAAATGCCAAATCAAGCTCGGGAAACCATTGATTATTCAAACAGTAGGAGTAGAAAGTAGCTAGAAAATATGCAGCTCACAAATAGAACCCATATTATCAAGATAGCTAGACAGATGGTTTTGAAACAAACCCTGCTAAAAGGGACACATAATAACATAGATTACCTAGCAGATGATATATCTTCATTCAAAATCATACTCAGTCGGGTCATAAAATTAGGACTACCACCTCCTTGGGATGGAAATAGAGAATTCTATTCCAAGGAAGAGTACCAAATCAAATTAAATTAGAAAATAAATAAGATTCCTCAGGCTAGTACATTGGAACGAATAATGAGTGGAGATCATATGTTTGATAGGTTGAGCCCTAAATTTCATATTTGGATCAAATTGAGGAGCATGTTAAAATATTTGGATCCGTTATCATACGAGAAACATTTGTAGGATGAAATATCACTGGAAGTGTTGAAGAAACATCACATTCCTATGGGAAAAGAATGGCAGCAAGTGATAAAAAATCATAAGATAGCACTGCCACATCAAATTCAAAACACATGCAAGACTTCTAGCTCAGAACAGGGACAGTGAGTAGGTCAGCTAGTTCCACAAGTAATAGGTCATCCAACCCCTTTGTCCTTTATGCCGCCTTGAGGACAGATAAATGTGCAGGTGATGCACCAAATGATGAACCAGGAAGGTATACCACCCAGTTAGCCAAATGTGCATCCTCACGTCTACATGGGGGGACAAGCATCACCGAGTAAAGGAAAGAAGAAAGGTGCAACTAAGAAGAAAGGTTAAAATTCAAAATCTATTAAAAGTAGAATGTAAAAGTGAAATGTAAAAAATGACAAATTAAATTTTGTTACAAATCAGTTAGAGTGAAATAGAATTTAGGTACTCTCCAAGTATATATAATGTAGCTTGAATTCATTTGTAAGGGATGGCAATTTTGAGAGATACTCTAGGGATTGTTGAGTCAATTGGATTTTCTTTTGTATGTAAATGATTTTGTGAGATTAAGATTACAGAGTTGTTGCAGAGAGTTCTTCTTCTGTAACTTGTTTCCTTCATGTATTCCATATCTACTCTTTTCCATGTAAATATTTCATGAGATGAAATAAATCTTTGAAAAATATTTTTGGCCTATATGTGTTGTTAATATATAGAGAGTTGTTCATGTAAGATTGTTGCATAGATTTCAATTTAATTTGACCTCTGGTCCAATTTTCCAGATCCATATGTGAACAATTGTGTTGAAGTTTTCATTTACTAATGCTCATATGTGTGTCATGCTATCATTTTTAGTATCCATTCATGAGAAATTTTTTTTTTTTGCGACTGCTAAATTATTTAACTAAATCTCAATACATAATCTGTCATTAAACACCCGAGATTTGTCCTTTAGAACACCCCTAGTATTCTAATTTTTTGCTTCCATTTGCTAAGCATATCCATACATATTTTAAATCATTGTTTCACTCTCTTAAATTCCTCCTATATGAACTTAGATGATTAAAGAATTGGCTCACGAGATTGTAAGTAAGAGATATATTGAACAAGTGAATAATGCACATCAATTAACTGATTTAGCTCTAATATCGTTAAAGATTATCCCCTATCATGACATGGATAGTAATGTTTCAATCCAATACTACTCAGGGACTAACAGAAGGAATCATTTTCTTATAAAAAACATATGGGATCCCTTTGAAGCTTTGGTGTGTGAGGAATGGGATGTAAGGCCCTATACCCATTGTGCGTGTGGAAAAACTAGGAAATTTGGCTACAACTATTAATTGCAAGGCGTATCCACCATGTGGAGGGCCTTGAACCACTACATAGAACCTACAAAGAGATTATTTTTCATGGAAGTGGTATAAAGGAACCATTTTGAGTTTTGGTCAACTAAATATGAATGGAAAGGACTATATCATTGTTTTGGATCAAAACCATAGGTCTTAGGCCCTATTTGTTACTTTTATGGATCATGGGTTGTGCATGTGGCCTCACCCACCACACATACCTTATAAAGGAAATCATTTTTCTATGAGCGCTATATGGGCACCATATTAATGTTTATAATATGAGGGATTCATATTAAGGTCAAAACCATGGTTTAAGACCAACAACCAAGGCATTAGGGTTCAATTTCTGCAACATTTAAAAACATGGATTCAGGACCTAAATCAAGTGGTGTAGAGGCAATGGTTAATGGGTCAAAGGTGAAGCTAGAGGTCTATTATGGCTAATCATGGGTCAATTAGAGGTAATTAGGGGTTAATTAATGTTAGTTTAGGGTAGTTTGTGGTGAATGAGGGGTAATTAGGGATCATTTAGGGGTAATTAGTTGTAATGAGGTTTAATAAAGGGCCACTTATAAGGTAATTAGATTTTAATTAGGGGAAACTGGGGGTCAACTATGTGGTAATTAGAGGTTAATTAGGGGTAATTATGGGTAATTAAGGGTTGGTTATGGCTATGTAGGGGTTAATTATCCATAATTAAATATAATACAGGGGTAATTAGTGGTCAATTAGAGGTAATTGTGGGTCATTTAGGCTAAATTATGGAGTAGTCAACATTTAGTTAGTGGTAATTAATGGTCATTAAGGGGTAATTAAGGTCACCTAGGGGTTAATTGGGGGTAACTAATGGGCAATTAGTGGTAACTAGGGTTTAAAAAAGAGTTAATAATGGGGTAATTAGGGACTTAATTATCATGGATTTTAAGGGGAGATTTCACAAAATCACCTTACAAGATAGATTTAAGGGACAACATTTTGAAAATTGTCCTAAAAGTAATTGTAATTGAAGTGTGAGTATTTTTTGGATTGTTTCCTTTAAACCACATCTAAAATTCATGAGAATTAATGTTTTGGAGGTGGTTTGTAAGAATGCCTCTAAAATCTCAATTCATATGAATTTTAGGGTATTTTTCAAAAACTTCCTCCAAACTTCAATTCTTGTGACCTTTAAGAGCACGGTTTTACAAACCACCTCCAAAAAGTAAATTCCCATGACTTTACGGGGAAATTTCAAACAAACTCCCCTAGAAATAGATTTAGGTTCAATGCTTTGAAAACTACTCCTAAAATCCATGAGAATTGAAGTTTTGGAGGTAGATTGTAAAAATACACATCCAACGTTTCAATTATCATGACTTTTGGGGATGATTTTCAAAAACTAGCCTGAAAGCCCTTACATTTTTCTTACAAACAGTTTTGGGAAGACTGCTCCAAGACTATACCATTGCTAAAAGGTTAAATTGTTGTAATTTTTTTTAATAAGAATGGTATATGTTAAGTATTTTGAGTTTTGACATACCATATATTGATGCCAATGACTTATCCATTTTTTGAGGTTTGAATCTAAGGCCTTGATCCCAAAATTCCTATCTGCGAAAATTTTAAGGATCCATAATTTTCTCGAAGTGTAGAAACCTTGGTGAATCTTACTAACTCTTAAATTTGCAACCATAAAATGTTTGGTGAAGTATTTGTAAAAATATTCAAATTTATAAGGGTTTTATATAATTTTGGGACAATTTTGGAAATTTTTAGAGCAAAACAAATAATCCCATGGAAATTGGGTGAATCATCTTTGAAAAAAAGGAAAATTAGCGAATCGTTTTTTGAAAAAAAGGTCAAAAAATAGCCCATCAGCTAAATTTCGCCCCTAAAATTTTCCTTGATTCCTATTCTAGGCATCATTGGACTTACAAATGGCCTTAGACCACACCGCATACCCCAAAGAAGGAATATTTCAAATGTGAGCCTTATATAGTAAATATTTAAAGGTTTCATAAACTAGGGATTGATATCAAGGCTTAATACTTGATTTGGTGATGAAAACTGTTAAATTTTTAGAATTTACTTCAATCTGATCTAGGATCTTAACTGAGAAAACAACATGTACAACAAATCTATAGCATATCAATCATGGACACAATAATGCAAGCACACAAGAGACACGGAGTTAATTGGGGAAAACCATAAAGGTGAAAAACCCCAATAACTTCCTCAGAGATAGATAGAGCAATGATACAACTAGAATACAAGAGATAGTCTTCTCCTAGCAGTAGAGCCTCCTCCTCCACAAGTGCGCCACTCTCCCAAGTGTGAGTGAGAGAATAGAATGTGTAAAATGAGAGAGACACACTCTCTATTTATACACTAACTTGACTTGACCTTTACTCAACTAGGTCAGCCTCAACTTAGCCACTTAACATAATGCTGACTGGGCCGACCCCCACTAGGGTGGTCTAATAACCCTTTGACCCACATGACTTATACAGGGCCGACCCCAACAAAGTGGTATAATAACCCATCAAGTATAAGTTACGACACTTACAATATAAATGACGACACTTCTGTATAGAGGAATAATAACATCTCTATAGGAATACAATATACATATATGTGAAATACATTCCAAAGTTACATATACATCAACAATCCCTCTTAACTAGGAAGGTATTTCTCGACACAGGTCTTCTAGCACAAGTCTTCTTCTTTGGATCATCGTCACTAGATAATCGTCATCGAGTCATCATCATCGTCATTGCTGCTGCTATCTCAATCAATCTCTGAATCTACTCGTCATAGGAAGTTCTATAGAGCTAGTCCTTTTTCATACTGGATGTAGGCCCACCACCTGCAGGTCTTTGTCATCACTGGCCATACTGTGGAATCCTCAAGACTTATTACGTGACTCACAAAACCTCGAAAGAGCATCCCAGGCTGTTACGAGCACACGGCTCTACCTATAGGATCTCCCAGGGCCATATTATATGTGACCTCACTACAAAACCTCACAAGAGCATCCCAGGCTGTTACGAGCACACAGCTCTACCTATAGGATCTCCCAGGGACAGATTATATGTGGTCACCACAAAACCTCGCAAGAGCATCCCATGTTGTTACGAGCACACAGCTCTACCTATAGGATCTCCCAGGGACAGATTATATGTGGTCATGGCAAAACCTCGCAAGAGCATCCCAGGTTGTTACGAGCACACAGCTCTACCTATAGGATCTCCCAGGGACAGATTATATGTGGTCATGGCAAAACCTCGCAAGAGCATCCCAGGCTGTTACGAGCACACAGCTCTACCTATAGGATCTCCCAGGGACAGATTATATACCATAGGACAAAACCTCGAAAGAGCATCTGCCAGATATGCCAGGGCCAAATTATATGCCATAGGAAAAACCTTGAAAGACTATCTGCAGATCTCCCAGGGCCAAATTCAATGTCCTCCCAGAGCAAAACCTCGAAAGAGCATTTGCTAGATATCCCAGGGCCAAATTATATGCCATAAGCAAAACCTCGAAAGACTATCTGCAAATCTCGTAGGGCCAAATTATATGCTCATCTGCACAACCTGATCCACGGCCATAGAGTATCAACCTGATACTCACCATACATCATCCTGATGTATACATGATCATCCTGATCATCATCACTGCAACATCCTGCTGCAAGTCATCTGGAGCAACATCCTGAAGCTCGTCATCCACGATCATCCTGATCATATCATGCATCTACCTGATGCATACCAAGTATCTACCTGATACATATCATCATACATGATCCACCTGATCATACAATGTATCCACCTGATACAAATACATGATCCAACTGATCATACATGATACATATCAACATACATGATCTACCTGATCATACGATGTATCCACCTAATACATATACAGATACATGGTCCAAGCATCCAACATGATGCATATACAAAATACATACAAATGACCCAACCGATCATATCCAGCATCCAACATGATGCGTACATACATAAATGATCCAACTAATCATATCCAGCATCCAACATGATGCATACATACAGAGCAGTAACTGGAGCATCATCCTGATGCTCATCATCTAGCGCTTACATCCACAGCCATGTGAAGGATCCTCCTTCCAACATGCTTGGAATGGCCTCTGCAAATGTGTCCATCACTTCTTCCTCGAAGTGTCATCAGTCCAAAGAACACCAAGCCTCTCTCTGAAGTACTTGAAATTCACTCTGGTTAGTGGTTTCATCAGCACATCTACAATTTGCTCGTCCGTCGCAATGTACAGGAGCTTCATAGCTCCTCTCTGCATCATATCCCTGATATAGTGATATTTGATCTCTATGTGTTTCGACCTGTCATGAAACACTCGGTTCTCGGACAGCTTCACACAACTCTGGTTATCACAAAAGATACTAGTAGTATCCAATGGGAGATCAAATAACTCAGACAGTAGCTTCCGTAGCCATACTACCTCACAACTGGCTGAACAGGCTGCAACATACTCTGCCTCAGCTGTACTCAGTGCTACGCAGAACTGCTTCTTGCTGAACCAAGAGATCACACCTGATCCCATACTGAAGCAGCACCCAGATTTTCTCTTCCTATCTACAGCACTGCCAACCCAATCTGAATCAACATAACCCTGCAGGTTAAAATTTTGATTCGCTTCATACTTGATCCCATAATCTATTGTACCCTTCAGGTACCTCAGAACATGCTTTACAACAACCAGGTGAACACTCCTCGGATCCGTCAGGAACTGGCTCAATGTGTTCACCGCAAAGAAAATATATGGTCTCGTGTTCATCAGGTACATCAGGGACCCAATCATCTGATGATACATAGAGACATCAACTGGCTCAGATGAAGCATCACAAAGAAGCTTCAGATTCGATGTCATAGGTGTGGCCATGGCCTTGCAATCCATCATCCCGAACCTCTTCAGGATCTCTACTGCATACTTCCCTTGTCCAAGGAAGATTCCATCTGCACTCTGCCACACCTCCATGCCAAAAACAAATAGTGAATCATCCCCAAGTTCTTCATCTCAAACTCGGCATTAAGCTTCCGTTGCGTGTCGGCAATCAATCTATCTTCACCTGTAACAAACAGGTTATCCGCATACAAAAGTAGTATCACTCGATTTCCTTCCTCAACCTTGTAGTAAAGTTTGGAATCCGTGTTACTCTTGGTAAATCCCAAACTGGATAGAAATTTGTCTATCCTACCATACCAAGTTCTGCACATATATGACTCCCTGTCATGTGTCTCAGAACCAAGTGGCTACTCCACATACACTTCCTCTTCAACTACACCATTCAAGAAAGCTGTCTTGAAATCCATCTGGTGTATCTTCCCTTTCATCACTGCAGCCAGAGCAAGTACGGATCTAATGGAAGTGAATCTGGCTACAAGAGCAAAAGTCTCTGTGCTACCACCTGCAGCATGCTTGATCTTGCAGATCCTCTTGGAAGTCACTACAGACTCCCCTTCAAGTCTTGGGATTACATCCCAAACATCTTCGTGATCGACCAGTACTCCTCGATCATGGCATTCTTCCCAGATCCTGGGAGCTTCAATATCTTCAATATTTTCAATAGATAGCTTTGTTACTGAACAAATGTTGTAGTCCTTCTTTTGTAGGTGATGGTATACGAACTTTCCTACACAATAAGTTAAATTGCATGATTAGAAAACATCTCATAGTTTTCAGAACAAATTCTTACATAAAAAAATATTTCATACAGTCATGCAATTATCTTAGCCAATGCTTCAATACAACATTTATCCATATCCCGTAACTTTCTAGATGCCTTCCAATCTCTACCAGAACATTGTTAAGAGTGTGCACAACTCCCAACATGTCAGCAAAGAGGTTTCATTCTAGATAAGTAGCAATGGAATGTTGTACAATGCCATAGGCCACTTACCCATGTATATTAGTAGTATATTGTTCATCAATGCAACTATTCTAATATGCATAATACACAACCTAATTCTAGGAACATCAGTATATACATTATTGAACAGTATTATTTAAACAATAAAATATGCAAGTAATGATAATTTAAATACTTATATTTGTTTGTTTGTTGGGTTGACTCCCTCTCAGTCTTTGCTTCTTTTCTGCAACTCCATTCTTATGTGGATTGTGAGAAGTGGTCAACTCCCTCTGAATATCTGCATCCTTGCAGAAACTACTGAAGTGTGCTCCTTTGCTTTCTTGCAAGAACAACTAGAGTGTGCTCCCTATTGATCTTTGCTTCCTGGATTACCTGTCCTTGAGCTTACATCCATCCTTAATCACTATGCATGCTTATTAGTATCATCATTGTGTTATCCTTGAGGTCTCATACATAATCACACATTTATTAGTATAAGCTCAATACTATCAAAACACAATAATCTTAAACATGTATAATCATGATCATTCACAGATAATAAACATTAGTATTCAAGGTTTCAGGAAAGTCTTCTTTTACTCATGCATATTCTTATTTGATCATAGGACTCTTTTGATTAGTTAAATCATCAAAGCATAAACCCATGATAACTCCAACCTATACCTTCATGATTCTTTTGGTTAGTCATATCATCAATTATGGTAGGAAACATAATATGCATACAACCATGACTATTCAAACCTATGACTTCATGAATAATCATTATCAACAACACAACAGTATAAGATCCTAACACAAGGTAGGATTCTAGCTTGATATAGGAAAAACATACCTGGATTAGCATGCTAGCTAGTTATGTCTAACATACCCGCATAATGTCTTCTGGTTCTCTTCAGTGACTTGTGCTAGTAACCTGCATGTCTCATAAGTTAACCATTATAGAACCAAGTTATACATACCTCGAAAGTAGATCTTCTATGTGATCCATGACAATGGATTAATCTTTGTCTTCATGTCACCATGAGCATATGTTCTTGAATTAGAACATGATTTGACTTTCTTGGTGTACCTTTTGTGTTAGCAAACAATCGTAAACCTCATACAACATCACAATGCATTAGTACAATCATAAGTGGCAAAACCTTAATCAATGAATATCTTCTATTAAGGTGATACAACAAGTCCAATAATTAATCAAGATTGTACTATATGATATGAAGACAAACATATGATAAACTTAACCGTGAAACATACCTGTCAAGATTGCTTGTAATCTTCTTATGGAAGGCGTTAGCCTCATCTCCCTCTGAGACAAGAACTTCTTCACTTATGCAGGTGACCAATCCATCTTCTTCTAGGATTAACCCAATCCACTTGATTTGCAAGAACTGGACCTGGAGCTGGATTAGGGTTTGTCAAGGAAACCCCAAAATTCAAACTTTGAATTTCAAACTTCCAAAAGGATAGAAATATGTGCCTTGAAGAGCTGATCAAGTTAGTATATTCATAATTTGAAAACTGCAAAGTTTCACCCCTCGAAATTGCCTTTTAGATTTCTGGATTCACTAGGGAGGACCATGAATTAGGGTTTGAGTTTCCCAGAGCTTCACCCAACCAAAATATTTGATTCAAATCTCTAAGCTTCCATTTTTCTGAGGAGCTTCCAGCCGTGGTCACAGATTTCCAAAATTCCAAGTTTTGCAGAAGCCTTAATTTTCCATCTTTCCGATCAAAGTCCAGAACTGGGGTTTGATCAAGCTCAACCTTCTACCCAACCAAAAAATCTGATCTTGGTCTCTAAATTTTGATTTTTATTAGTAGCATCCAGCCGTGGTCTCTGATTAGAGAAATTCCAACTTTCTTCGAAGCCCTAAATTCCGGAAGCCATGAATGAAGGTGCTCAAAAATAATTATGTTTTCACAGAAATATGTACCTGATTGTTTCTGGTGTAAATCCAAACTTTTCGATCCACAGGGTTTGAAAAATGTTCCTGAGATAGCCTAACCTGTTAGCTTTCCATCCCGACTGGTCTGACCTCAATTGGATTCTCTGAGAGAGAGTTATGCCAAGTGTCATAACATGACCTGTTTATGGGATAATACAAGAGAGCGAACTTGTACGGTGTGCCACGTGTCACTGGTTCAACTTCGGCCTCTGAAAATATTTTCTGAGATAGCTCGATCTGTTATCCTTCCATCCTGATAGGTCTGGCCTCAATTGGATTCTCTGAGAGATATTTATGCCAAGTGTTGCAACATGACCTGTTTATGGGATAATACAAGAGAGCTAACTTGTACGGCGTGCCACGTGTCACTGGTTCAACTTCGACCTCTAAAACATTTTTCTGAGATAGTACAGTCTGTGTACTACTTGTCATTTTTTACTAAATTTCATTTGGAGCTTCCTAGCCCAAGTTATGACCTTTTTCCCAAGGTCACCGGATTTTGACTCAGATCTGGAAGAGGCAGAAACCCTATATTGTACAGATCATAAATCACAAAGTACAACGAATTAGAGGTTTTCCTTTGGACCAAAGGTACATGGGGATCTGATCTTCAACCTGTAAAAGTTTCAGATCCAAAAAATTCGCCAAAATAGATTTATAGCGAAAGTGCTACGATGACTGGTTTTTGCTATATCAAGCCCTAGCATTGTAAGTGCAACAAGTGTCATACATGCCATATCATGCCTTCTTTCAGGCTAGCTCTGATACCATGTTAAATTTTCAGAATTTACTTCAATCTGATCTAGGATCTTAACTGAGAGAACAACATGTACAGCAAATCTACAGCATATCAATCATGGACACAATAATGCAAGCACACAAGAGACACAGAGTTAATTGGGGAAAACCATAAAGGTGAAAAACCCCAATAACTTCCTCAGAGATAGATAGAGCAATGATACAACCAGAATACAAGAGATAGTCTCCTCCTAGCAGTAGATCCTCCTCCTCCACAAGTGCGCCACTCTCCCAAGTGTGAGTGAGAGAATAGAATGTGTAAAATGAAAGAGACATACTCTCTATTTATACACTAACTTGACTTGACCTTTACTCAACTAGGTCGGCCTCAACTTAACCACTTAACATAATGATGACTGGGCCGACCCCCACTAGGGTGGTCTAATAACCCTTTGACCCACATGACTTATATAGGGACGACCCCAACAAGGTGGTCTAATAACCCATCACGTATAAGTTACGACACTTACAATATAAATGATGACACTTCCATATAGAGGAATAATAACATCTCTATAGGAATACAATATACATATATGTGAAATACATTCCGAAGTTACATATACATCAAAAAAAATTAGGGTCTTATGCCATAATTGTTTCCTATGAGAATCATATGCTATGTGTGGGGCCATAGACTACACTTAAAACTTTGACAAGGAATATTTCACCTATGAATGTAATAAGGGAATAATTTCAATTATTATGACATAATAAATAATTATTGAGGCTTAAACCATGGAATAGGGACAAAATCTAGGATATTATGGCATAAGCATTAATTATGTGACTCATGGGTCATGCATAGGGCATCTTACCATCACCTGGACCCAAAAATTTACCTAAGAGAGATATATGTTTGTAACTTGAAATATTAATGTATAAAATATGGGAATCAAGAAGTAAACCATGGTTTAGGGACAAACAATAGGGCATATGGCCTAATGTTTTCTTTGGGGGCTCAGGCAACTTGTGTAAGGACCTATAACAACACGTAGTCCCTTCGAAGGAATCTTTTTTGTATTAAAGGTATATGGGAACCTTTTTAAGGGTTGGTGAATAATTGATATGCATGATGGAAATTAGGTTATAGCTATTGATTCCAAGGCCCATAAACCATGTATAGGGACTTCAACCACAACATAGAACATGTTTATGGAACCATGTTACATAAAAGTGGAATAAAGACACCATTTTGAGTTATGGCCAAATAAGGATGGGAGTTGAGGATTAATCCATGGTCTTGGGTAAAAAATGTAGGTCTTAGGTCCTATTGGTTTCTTTTATGGATCACGGGTCATGCATGGGGCTTCATCCACCATGCATCCCTATAGAGCAAATGATTTTTTCTATGAGTGGTATATGGGTACCATTTGAAATTTAAAAAATGAGGGATGAGTATTATCATATGAACTATGGTCTAAGGCCAAGAATTAAGGATTAAGGAAAAAATTTGTGCAATATGTGAGTAGACAACTTGGGGATATAAATCAAGTCAGGTAAAGGAAAAGGTTCATTGGGTAGAAGTCAAGTTAGGGGTTACTTATGGGTAATTATAGACAAATTAAGGTGAATTAGTGGTGATTTGTGGTCAATTAAGCCTAAATATGGGAATAAGGGGACAATTATAGAGTAATTAAGTGTTAATTAGGGGTCAATTATGGGGTCATTATGGGTTAAATAGGGCTAACTAATGGTAATTATGGGTCAATTAGGTGTAAGTAAGGGCCATTTAATCCCAAGGGGATAGCTCAATCAAGTGTTACTAATAGATGTAGATACTTTCATGGAAATAGTTACTCATTTCAAATCCCCTTATGAGAGGCACACTAGTCTACACCATTGTGTTTACTAGGGATATTCCATATAGAATTTTTTAGAAGCATGATAGCATCCCTTGGGTTTATCTGTGAAATTTTCCTTGAAAAGAATGTAAGGATAACTTAGGCGTAATTAGGGGTTAATTTGTGCCGGTAATTAGGGGTTATTTGTGGGTAAGTAGTGGACAAGAAGGGGTAATTAAGGGTTTATTAGGGGTCAAATAGACATAATTAGGGGTCATTTATGGGGTTAGTTATGGGTTGATTATGGGGTTAATTAGTGGAAATTAGGGGTAAATCATGGAGTAATTAGGGATTTATTATTGGCAAGAATGTGTAACTTATGCAGTAATTAAATATTAATTAGTGCTAACTAGGGATCAATTAAGGGTCATTGAGGGGTAAAAATAAATGAATATCTCCATTAGGTCAAGATTTCTGGTGTTGACTAGTGACCATCGTCATTAGGTCAAGATATTTGGCCCTAATGGTTAGTGATCATCACCATTATTTCTAGGATGTTTTTACGGATGGTCATTGGGGAACTATCTCCAAGTTTAGTTACAAGAATAAATGTTGGTCATAGGCTTATAAATATTGTCACTATTATAGCTTCCAAAACATGAAATAATGATGGTATTAAAAGGAAAATCATTGGTTTAGTCACTAAAGCCACTTATGGTGACAATGTTTTAATGATTGATACTAAAGAAACTTATGCCAATGATAATCAAATGGGAATCGGTATAAGTGGGATTATTGGAAATCATTAGAGGTCTGTTATAGGCTTGTTCATCACTGGTGACACTTTTTTTTTGTAGTGCTCGCAAAATGTAAACCTTGATCGACCACCAATATCACATGTTGGAACATAGATTGTGGTCTCCCCTATGATATTATCCATCCCATCACTACATGTAATATGATACCAATCCATTAGAATATGACATGAAGAGGTACTCAAAGGAGATTCAAAGTGTTGCATATAATTTGCTTTTATTGAGGTTTTGGTTAGGACTTACTTTGTTCCTTAACCTTTAATTCCTTTTAGACTTTGTTGTCGTTGACATGGTTAACTGATACATAGTAAATCATGGGAAATGAATTAGAATCATAGACCCCCCATTTTTATAAAGATTCCCTCTTTCCAACTAAGATGTTAGATTCACATAAATGATTTTTAATGGTTTTTTTTGTTTGAGAACATGATAGAGAGAGATTTTGTCGATAATTTTTCTATGATTCGAGTTCTTTTAATTTAAATAGATCTAGGTGGTTATATTGTGGATTAGAGGAAAAGAACATATGGTTTTTGACAATTGTCAAGTCTCCAGCCACTATGATGTTTTTTATTCCCATTTCTTTGATGACTCGTAGTCCTTAATATAGGCCTTGTTGATGCCTCGGTTGTGTAAGTGCTAGAATGGGGTCCAAGGCAAACAACAGGGGATGAAAACCCATCCAAAGGCTTCAGATAATGCTATGCAAGTATTACCCTATCCTCGAGTTGTTTGGTATGGTTAACACCCACAGATATTCGGCCTCCGCTGGCACTCTTTGAGTCGGTGAGTTTGCTCCTTAAATGGGAGACTTTGAATTAAATCTAAAATTAATCCCAAATGTGATTTGAAAGAAATATACAATTAATAATACTGCAACTATTAGAAGAAATTCTACAATCATAGAGATACATATATGAACCAGAATACTAACCTATCCAAATGTTAACTAAATTAATAACCTATCCCGGGAGCAAAGTAATTTGAAATGGAGGAAATGATTAAATGCTCAAAAGGATAATTGGATCATCAATTATTTAAAAACATTTAAACATTGATGTCATAAGCACATCAATTCTAACATGATAAGTAAAACATTATCTTCACTATGCTAAAATTGTTTGAACAAAGAATCATTTATGCAATGATTAAACATAACCAGGTTAACATATAAACTATAAACATACAGAAAATTGTTTAACTCTGATTATGATCCGATCTGTGCACAAAAAGAAAAATCTAATTAAATGCACATGAACAAATGGAAAATCATTGCAGAAAAGAAATTGTATTACCATCTCAGCTTGATAAAAACATTTACAAAGCTTCAAATTGATAATCAGCAGCCACTTGAAGCAGAGCCTACAATCTCCAATCTCTTAAGCACAAGACATTGATATCAAGATAATCATAGCAGAGAAAGAAGAAATTCAATTCTCTGTCATACAGAAATCATCCACTCCCTCTGGTAGCAGCATTCCTCCTTCTTCCCTGTCAACAAAAACACTGCAAGAAGCATGCATATATAAGAAGAATGAAAATCCTTTATTTCTTTAGAGACCTCTTCCCCCTCCTTCTCTGAATGTTGAGGTCGAATTTATAGTAGTAAAGAGCAGTGGGAAGGATAGCATCAAATCCCCAGATGTCTAGTTCATTCAACTATGCAAAAACGACCGGAATGAATTTCTGGAAAATTCACCTCTGTTCGGTCATGTTTTTCTCCCAAACTGTTGATATATTTGCAAAACTGTCCTCGGTTAGGTGTAAATGAGCCCATTTAGGAAGTGGTTTTTCAAATGTTTGATCTAATTCCTCATGGTTTGCTCACAACCCTCCATGCAAAAACATGTCTTCTACAGGTGTGCGATCCATTTTTAAACTTCATCCTTCACGGCAACAACAAATTAGGGTTTAGTGAAATACTATGCATTAACATTGTAAATAGTATGATATCAAAAGTCAATTATATAAATAAATTATTAATATTGTCCTTTAAAAGTATATCGAATATAATTTAAACAATAATAATAATCTTATCAACAAGCAAAGCTAATTATTCTTTGTAAAATATAATACTTTGCTTAATGAAAAATTATTGACTCTTTCCATGATTTGAAAGTATGTTCTTTTTAGGATTCAATTGAATTATACATAACAAGGCCTTGAAAAATCTTTGTCACAAAATTATATATTTCCCCAAAAGGACAAATTTTATCAAATATCAAGGCTTAGTAAAATTCAGTAATCCTTTCAAAGTTGAGAATTAAATGCACAGTTCCATTATTTGATAAACGCCCTTTCAAGTCACAAATCAAAATGATTAAAAATGAGTGTTCAATCAAATTATTCTAATCTTTCAAGACGCTCTTTAAACTTATTGATTCAATGAAGTTCAAACTTGTTGCCAAGATGACCAAAACATCATTTGAATTTAATTAGTTAAAATTGAAGCATGTAAATGACTCAAACAAGTTCAAATAAGGATAAGAAAGCATTACACACAATAGTCGGAATCAAATGACAAGATCTTTTGAAATCTCCAAAAACCAATAAAATGAATTAGCTTATGTAGTGAAGACCAAATATAGCTAGGGAATGTGAAAGATAACATGTTAAGTTAACCACCAAGATTATGGAACCAACTGAAATGATAAAAACCAACTCAAATGAATCAAAACAAACAAATAAAAATGAAAATAATGCGCATTCCGTAATCTGTAATCCGCAATGCGGGTTGCGGGTTGCGGGTTGCGGGGAGAGCAAACTCAACAAGTGACTAGAACGTTCCGCAATCCGCAATCTGCAATTGCGGGTTGCAAAAATTTATTCTTGCGAATATGTACATTCATCCCGCAATCTGAAATCCACAATTGCGGGTTGCAGGATGCGAGATCGCAACCATTAAAATAAATTAAATCAATCTTTCCGCAATCTGCAATCCGCATTGCGGGTTGCGGAAACGCAAACAACTAAACTCAAAAAATAAAGTTCCCGCAACCCGCAACCCACAAATATGAAAATTTAATGAAACAGTTTCCGCAATCCGCAATCCACAATTGTGGGTTGCGGAAACACAACATTCCAAAACTAAAAATAGGGGTCCCGCAATCTGTAATTTGCGGAATTGTTGGATTGCGGGTTTGCGGAAATACTTTTTTTTTGTGGGGGGGGAATGAGTGATTTCCGCAACTCATAAAAACACGCAAAAATTAAAGAAATTTTCAAAAGGAAAGAAAACTAACTGAATCAAATCATCACAAGGACATCAAATCATGATAAGTAGGATGAAAAACCCCAAAATGACTAAGGAATTTAATCATTATCTTTGCATATAAAAAATTGGGGGCTCCCATGTTTTATTGAAAACATGGGATCTGTTGTACCTACAACAAATGGAGATACACTGGGACAAAGCAATTATCTCTACCTTGGAAAGATAGAAGATTTGCATGTATGTGAAGACAAAATATAAGGTTTCCAATGAAAAGGGAGTTTACCCTATAACATGGGTACCACATTAACAAGTCAACCTTTTAAAGATATACCCAGCTGCAACTGATTTTTAATTATAACTTTCTAACCATCATTGAAAATACAAAGACAAGCATTGATTGACTATATTTCCAACAAAATATGTTCTTCATTATACCACATTCTAAAAGAACAATTCGTGATGATGAGAAGATGTTATCTTAATGATTAGCCTCTAATACCATAGACACAGACCTGCTGCCAGCAAGCATTTATAGCCTCGACAGGCTTACCTTTTAACCCAATAAGTCACTTTTATCCCATCCATTAGATAAATATGCAAAGCTTGTCAATCCTTGTCAAATATTTGCATCTTTGGAAAGAAGCTGGAAACCACTGTCCTGACTTGGTGATCAGGTTGTGACAGTTTCATTCCCACCAACTTATAGATAATGAGTGGGCTGGCTCGTGACAAGACCCCCCATCTTGCAACCATTTTTGTGGCTACAAGCCAATATCCTGGCTTGGTGACAAGATATTGATAAATTCATTCCATAAGAAGGTATGATCATGAAAAGTTTGGCTTATAATAAGACCTCCTTTTTCCCAACTCACTCCTAGATATGTTAAAGAAGAGGATTGGGCTATGTTTAATGTTAATCTCATAAGAGATTACTTAATGGATGGGGAAACCACTATACTCATTAAGAGAGTGGGATGGTGTTAAGAGGTTTGAGATGATAACAATAGTACCATTACTCATTTTCTCCTAAAGAAGGATCTAATTAGAACATAATTGTAGAATCTAGTTTAAAATAGCTTTGCGTATTGATTTGTGATAATTAAAAGAGAAAGATAATCAATGCAGCCAAATTTATGTATGAAGGTAAAACTTGGAAAGTGTTCCACAATGGAAAAAGGGATAGTCTCTTCTTGAAAATCACTTTGAAAAAATTTCTTCACATACAAGACTTCAAAAGATGTAGGCTTGGAATGACTGACTTGCCCGAGAGTATCATTAACTAAGGATCAACAATCCCCTATCAATCAAATTTTTAGAAAAGGTTTATAAATAAAACATGATTCAAAATGTAAAATAATTGGAATTGATTTTTTGATAATTAACATTTCAACCTCTTGCCCCAATGCAAATAATTATCAAACTAAGAAATCCAAGTCTAATCAAACAATTTGAAAATGAAACGAAAAGTGATCTAATCAAAACAAAATCAAGGCAAACAAGGCTTTACAATTATGGCTAACATCTTATGTGGAAAAAACATGCATTAAAGAGTTTTGAAGTCAAAAAGAATTTTTATTATACAGGAGTAATAAATAGTAAATTGATTGTATCAATTCATAAATTGTACATAATTATTTTAATTGATTACAGTAGTATTTGTATAAGAACCCCTTGAATATAATTACAGATTCTTTTACTTTAAATTCGATTAATAATATTATGAACCACATGAGATATTAAGCCAATTGAAGCCCTTTTATTTTATAAAACTAAATTAAAAGAAATGTAAAATAATTGTAAGAATAGGGCTTCACAAATTATCTTATGCGAACAAAAAGTGGGATTTGTTGTCGTGTTTGTAGAATCGAAGGAATTTGTTATTGTAAAGAGAGTAACTACATCAATTCATAAAATGAAAAATGTATTGAATCGATTAATTGAATTGATTATAATAAAACTCTTAAAATAAATTTATTCTCCTTCGGTTGAAGAATTATGGTCAACATTGTTATTTGTCACATAAAGTTGTTTAAGATAATGAAGCCTTTCTTTATTAAAGATTATGTATAGAAAGAAATAAAATGAAATAATACTAAACTAAATTATGTGCAATTTGCGACAAAAATATGCAAAAACCTCCTTTTTCAAGTGCATCTCTAGGAAAGATCAATATTCGCGTGACATGAAGATGTTCTAATTTTAATTACTATATCTCATGTCAAAAATGTTCTTGCTCTTAAAACTTGGAAGATAATTAATTCAAAACATTTCATGACAAGATCATTATGATTTAAAACTAAAGATATAATTCAATCATGAATTCCTTGAAAAAATAATAAGCGAGAGCATAAATAATAGAAAGTGAAAAAGGATAAAAATACTTCCCTGAATACATCTGAAGAAGCATTGTTTCCAACTTTGACTTGGCTTGCCGTCACAAATACTTTGTTGAAGAAAACCAAAACAGTAATTTAATTATTAAAGAAATTATCAAAACTAATATATTCTACACCTACTCCTATACTACTCTAAAAGAAAACAAAAACTAAGTATAATCGAATTTTCAATGTAACCATAAAAGCATATGGAATCCTGCAAAAAGGAAGAAGTGAATAATCAGAAGGCATGATATGAATGCTTGAGAATAAGAAATAGAAAAAGAGTGCATTAAAGCAAATAAAATGAAATTTGTGTACAAATAAAGAGAATGGAGCCTTACCATCTTTATATACAAATAAGGAAAACAGAGCGTTACCAGAGTGATAAAATCTCGCTGAGAAAGATTTCTCAAGCCAATCAACAACCCAATCATGGTATGTACAATGAAAATCAAAAGAATGACATAAAGAGTTTGAAAGATTTATGTGATGAAATGAATTATATGAACCCAAAACTTCTTCTTGAACATTTTTCTCCTTAGGAATACTTTCTTGAATAAGGTCAGGAAAATCAGATCCAATTTGTCCTAGTTTATTCTCATAAAAATCATCATATAGTGGTTGATTTAATTGGAAATTCTCAAAGAGATCAAATTGTTTTTGAGTATTTACTTGAGAAGAATTAAAGTTATGAGATGTTATAAGTGTAGAACTAGTATCATTAACATTCTGATAAGAATCTTCTCCATCAAGTAATTGATTGTAAGAATAAAATCTTTCTTCATTGAATGATGAATCATAAAAGGAAGAATTCTGAAAATAATCATTACAAATAGTATTCATTTCTAGCAAAGAAGAATGACAAGAAGGCATAGATTGATGACAAAGATAAGAATCTTCTTGATCTTCTTCATGTATCTCATAATTAACTTGTACCTCTTTAAGACTTAACAATGGAGAATTAGAATCTGAAATATATGATTGAAAGCCATTGTTATCAAATAGATCATGATACATACAAAAATACGAAGAGGAAATAAGTGCATGAAATTCATCTCTTTGTAGAATATTTTCATATTGAGATTCCTTAAGAGGAATTTTCTCTTCAGAAGAGATATGTATGAAAGGTTTCAAATCAAGATTTGCTTCTTCTTCTATTGTAGTATCATCATTTCATGAAATATGTTCTCCTATAGTGTAATGCCCGCCTCGATGCATTGACTAACCATAGACTTGAGGACACTTGCCAAGTGACTCGACCGAATAAACTTTAGTAATTGGTCCCTTGAGTATTGAAAATGCTTGAACGAATGAAGAACGCATGATGATTTTCATGACGACTAATGATAAACGAAAATGACGCAATAAACGACAGTTATAGAAATTGATACTTTACTTAATGAATGAATGCTCTACTTAATGATTTGCGAATTTACGAAATGAATGATGACTAAATATTAGATATGCTCGACTGATTGAGATAGAATGACTGAATGCTAGATATGCTCGACTAATTGAGATAGAATGACTAAATGTTAGATATGCTCGACTGATTGAGATAGGATGACTAAGTGTTACGTATGCTTGACTGATTGAGATAGAATGATGAATGATAGATATGATGTACTGATTAGAAAAGGGTGAATGAAATATATGCTCAACTGACTGAGATATTATGATGGATCATGAAATATTTCATAGTGCAGCGCTACTAATGTGCGCTTGAGTGTGTGTGTGTGCAGTGGTAGGTAAGACGATTTACCGACTGATCCACAATGGAATTATAGGGGTCATAAGAATGAAAAGAACACATAGGGGTACAACGACAGACTGTCGACCCTAAAATAGCAATCCACGCATGGGTAGGAAGCCATTTCAGCTCACCTAGGGAAGCGTGTGCGGTACGGGCGAGGCCATAACGACTTGGTCGCATACGATGAGTTGAGGGGCGCACGAAAATGAGGACCTTATCCCTCAGCAGCCCTTAGTCTCCAAGAAAGCGTAGTTGGAAAGTCGCGGTAAAGATTCCAATCACTACACAGTGCTCCCCATAAGAAGAAAGAAACAGAGCTGTCGAAAGAGCCCGTCAAAGAGGTACCTAGACAAGAACCAAAGAGATAAATTAATCAAATGTATAAATGAAAATTTCACATAAGATTTAAGAAATACTTTATTCCAATTTGTTTTATTTTACTAATTTGAAAAGAGGAAAAGAACTAGAAATAAAGTAGAAAATAAATAATAGAACTATTTATTCAAATCTTTAATTCTATTTAACATTATTATATTTGAAAAAGAATTAGAAATGAAGTGGAATAAAAATACAAGAACTAATTATTCAAATCTTGATTTTTATTTAATATTATAAAGTTTGAAAAAGAAATGGAATTAAAGTAGAATATTAATAAAAGAAATGTCTGTTATTTTCATTTTAATAATTCGGAAGGAGAGAAAATATAAAACATCTTGTGGTCTTTTAAAAGTTTTATTAAAATGATTTCTTGAATAAAACTAGTTGGAAAACCACTACACCTACCTTGCACAAATTTAGGAAATTAGGTGCACACTTAAAAAAAGAAGAGACACTTGTAACTTGAGAATAAATATTAATAAATTATTAAAATAAATAAATTATGTGCATGTGAGGACAGATGACACACAGACTTTTTCTATAAAAGAAGGGAAGGAGAAGGAGAAAATGATATATCTTGCTCCCTAGTGCTGGATGGGAACCGGAATCGAGAATTGATCTTATGGTTTTTGTGAGTTGGGCTTAGCTAGACCGGGGATTGGAACATCCCAGCGGGAAGCTTGCTAGTGTGTTCTTACAACCCCAAAATGTTCGGGGGTTCGGGGTGAAGGAGAGTAACCCCAATATGGTAGGGTGGTCAACCGAGAGGTCTTTGATGAATCGAGAGTTCGGATGGCTGAATCAAGCAGTAAGGGATGTCAACTACAACCACCTTCAACCTTCGGAAATCAGGTATATGGTTCCATTTTATGTATAGTTTGAGTTTTAGCATTTTATTTACAGTTCCGCATTTGATTTTCAAGATTTAAAAATTATCATGTGATGTTAGTATTGTTTAGATAGTCCTTTTGGGGGACCCCGAAATGGGGGTCCCTACCTTTGGTATCAGAGTTGGTCGAGCTTTGAGGGCACCGGACTCATATTTCTACCGAGGGGTTGTCGGTAAATTCAGTGGAGAGCTGGAGATGTACGGTAGTCAGCCATTGTTCTGGTTTTTCTTTGGAAGGCCATGCGCAGAGAACCCACAGGTTTGAGGGGCTGCTGTAAGTACGAGGGGAAGGTCCTCGCAGCATTGCCCAAATCGTGTATTTTTAATTATTATTGGAGTGCAATAGATAGAAGTAATCTGAAGGTGGACAGGCACAAGCTTCTAAACAAGAGAAATTGGTCAGATATTGTTGTTTCTGTGCATGCATTTATACTGCCATCCGTCTCATTCTTTAAAAACGCTTAGTTTCACCTTGTGCCTGATGTCTACTCGTGGAGAGGGTGGCCGGCAGTTTTAAAAAGAAACCATGCTTGATTAATAGAGAAGAGGAGGGGGGGCCTTCTAGATTTTAGTGGATATCACCGGATCTGAATTCGGGAAGAAGATATGTGGAAAGTGGGACCAAAACCAAGATCTGTTTGTATGAATGGTTGTTGGTAAACACCGACAGTACGCACGAGGACGATAAATCAGTGATCTCGGCGTGAAGGGTCCGAATTTAATTAGTTCCTTGGACATTTAGTTGTATTGCTGCATGCTGGGCGATTTTAAGCCCACACTCAGAGATGTAATCCTGCAATATGCTGTGCAGTGAACTCGGCATGGAAGGTAATCATAATATCTACCATAGAAAAAGTTTGCAATCTCTATTTGGTACTAATTTTATTGTGGTCTGTCAGAGTTTGTCTTTCTTGTTTTATTTGCACATTCGATCCGCTTGGCAGATATGAATTTACATAGTTCCTTGCACATTTATTAATGAGGGACAACACTCTCGATTGAACAGATTGTCTATGCACTCAGAATCTATTTATTAGGAAGGGACAGGATTGAGAGTGGACAATGTGCATATAATCTAAATTGTTTTAGCAGGTTGAAGGTTCATTTGTAAGATTGCGTAGATTGGGGGAAAGGATCCCTGCATTATAGAATTACAGAGCATACTATGCATTATCGATTTAAAGTGCATTATCGATTTAATGTCCATTATAGCTTTACGGAGCATACTATATAGATTTAAGGTATCGACTATATTGTTGCCGGTCCATGCGCATCACGATTTGCATGCTGAATAGATCCCTGTATCCGATTTGATATAACATGCATCTTCCATTCTATAATATAATTGCAGGCTAGGTTATATTGTTCTTGGATAAATACGCAGAGAGGGGAGATGGATCCCTATGTTTCCATTTTTCTATTTTATTTATTACATGCTGAATGTTCTTGGATAAAATGCGCAGGGAGAGCAACCCCTGTACATATACACTTCATAAATGATATGTGGATTAAATTGTTGATGCATTTGTCTTCTAATGCACATAGGTACTATGGGAGACTAATCCCTTGCATTTATACATTCCATAAATTGTATACTTGACTGGATGTAATTGCCTATTGCGCAAGGATGGGAGAAAAGATCCCTTGTGTACCTGTTATGTCATGCTAATTGTATGCTTGCATGGGGAGTGCCATTGGTAATGGCTGGTGCAAAGATTGGGGAAAATCCCTGTATGACTTTGGTTTCATATTTTTGCATGTATTGTGGAAAACTCGGTATTCATAGTTTAACTATGTTTTATTTGGGTTTTTAAGCCTTTGCAAATCCCATGTCGAAAAAGCGAATGACGTTTCCAGAAATTGAATGATTGTAATCTAAATTCCAAAATTCTCTATTTTGTAGTTGAACTTGGTTAGCTACTCCAGAATCCAAACTTATGACTGTGATTCTTAAATTTTTCCTGTAAGTTTCATTTCGTGGATGAATGACTCCCTCCAGAGTTTTGTTTTGTGATAGGTAGTATTTTCTGTCTAATCTCTGCAACTTGAAAACGTGTGAATCTTGTCTGAGTGTGGGAAGTCTGATCCCTGTGTCAGATCTTCGAGTTGCAACTTGGATTCTTCACAGTAAAGCTTGTGAAATCCCGTTTGATTATATGGAGATTAAACTCTATTTTAGGCCTCCAATCGAACGCTCTTTGTGTTGCCTAAACTAAACCCTTCTTAAATGTTGTTGCATATATTGTTAAAACGAAGTATGCCCTCCTAAAAATTTATAGATTTAGGTATTATTTAAACCTGAGCCTGATCGTTGTTTAAATGCTGTTGCATATGTTATAAACTCGGAATTGATCTCTGCACATCTGTGAAACTTGAACAGTAACATGAATGGCGATCTCTGATTTAAGTGGGTTTTCAATTTGAGTTTTAAAAGTCCAGTGTTACCATCATGCATGGAAATATTAGACTTCTATTATTGAATTTAATTTAAACTTTAAAAATGTATAAATTACTCGTTTCTCACGACGAACTCGGTTTTCATTTGGGTTTTAATTTAAATCTTTCAAATTTTTTCCTGTGTGTTTATCTTCGTAATTGATGGCGTCTTCTCGGTCTGAATGTAAATTATAGTTGATTAATAATTGACTCTGTGCCTCTACTTCAAAGAGAATTGGCGTTTTTCCCAAAACTCAGAATAGAAATGTATTTCGATCTCTAAATATCTGTTTCCGATATGCATTCGGTGAGATCGAAACGGATCCAGTCATGTCTTTCTCTGTTGTATTCCACTTAGTATTTCAAAATTGTTGTTTTCGATTGGAGGTTAAATTTATTTTAATTTTTTTTTGCAATTCAATTTGGGCGTTTCCAGATCCCTTAAGATGATTTGTAAATTGCTCTGAACAGAAAATCTCTGTGTTGATCTAGTTCGTTGAGCATTTCCAGAATTCTTTAAACTATCTTTACTTGACCTTAAATCTCTGAAATAATCTAATTCGTTGGGCGTTTCCAGGATCATTTAAAACGGACATGTAAGTATCCTGAAAAATCTGTGCTGATCTTAGAATCTCTGCGCTCTATCTTGAATTCAGAAAGGCAATTTTTCCCTGGCTTCACAATTCCACATGTAAATTGAAGATTGATTTTTAAATTTCTCTATGTATTTAAATCGGATGGCAATTCCAGATTTTGAATTAATCTTATTTTGTTCTTAAAAACCTCCGTACATTCTTTACGAAAACCATTGGACGTTCTCCAGTATTCACGGTGTGATTGTAGTCTGATCTAAATCTCTGTATTGAAATCATGAAGCTTCTAATTATTTCACTTAAAAATATATATATATATAACAGAAACTAGATCGCACACTGTCTGAGATGGCGTCGGTGTCCTCTCTGCCTAGATTAAAGTTCAATTTCTAGATTTATATATGCGTAGGACTTCTCGACACCCAATGTTTGTGGTCTTTAAAGTCCAAGGGAGTGCGAATCGAACTCCCGACTGGTGTCAACCTGTGCGTTGAAACATTCTTTTTGTACATAAAATTTGAAGGGTGGAACGCTGTCTACGACAGCATTGGCGTTTTAAATCCAATTTGAGATTTCATATCTCGATCCCTTATTATCGAGTGAATCCGAACCCACCTGTAACGATAGACGTAATGATGAGTCTTCAAACAAAATGCTCTACTTCTTTTCCTATATGAGAAGATTGCTTAAATTATAATCTTTAACAAGTTATAATTTAACCTGAAATCACCTAAACGATAGTGATGAAGAGTTAAGAATGTTAGTAAGTGCTAATAAATATTATAGATGTTTAAACTTTAGGAGGAGTCGACTTGGAGAGGCTATCTCAGCCACTCGTCAAACACTATTATTATAAACTTTAATGAAACAAGAGCCACGTGGTGGCAATGTCCCCGACATTAACATTGCCACTTGCGATGAATACAGTTAAAATCTAAATACGTGCTCATATAACATTACAAATATATTTGAGCACAATTACCATGTTACAAATATAACATTTAATTAAGTAACTATTTTAATGTCTTCCGATAGTTTTTCAATGGCTTTCTAACTTGCATGATGATCATATTTTACATAACATGATGATCATCTTTTACATAAAATTGCAATGGGAATAACAACATTAAATTATTTATAAATATATACATGATGATCATCTTTTACATAAAATTGCAATGGGAATAACAACATTAAATTATTTATAAATATATACTTGTTTTTCATTTGTAAGTTGAGTAAATTTCTTTTGAAAAATATTAAATAATCTGAACTACTTTTTTATAGTATTTAAGGATATAATTTTTTGGTCATATCTTTTTCATTATCAAGTCAAATTTAAAATAAATTAATAAAAAATCAACAAAATAATGAAAATAACTAATTAATTAAACTATACTGTATGAGATTTATCATTATAAATTTCTTCAAATTTAAATTTTTTTATAAATCATTTTCAATATAAATTAAAACTAAACACTCACATACTTTTACATTTACCAATTGACATGACTTTTATAGTAAATAAGATGACACTTTTTAAAAACCATTATAATCAAATAACTTTTCACACTATCATTTTGTAATTAAAAAAACAAGCAGCTCACAATATCACTTTATCATTTAAAAAGATACACAGTATCACTACATTTTTAAAAAACACTCAACCCACACAATAGCACTTCTAACTTATCATTTTTAACTTTTAAAAATGAAGGTGATAGCATCATTTCAATATTCCACTTTACTAAACTTCACTAGATACCATGTAACCACTAACCAATTTTACTTTATACTATGTGATATTGTCAATTCAAATTCAAATTAATCATTCACATTTTTCTTAATTAAATTTCACAAAACTTAAAATCGCCATATCCAAAAGCACACCTCGATATCAAAATTTGTCCCTAACACTGGGATAACTAAAGTGTTTATTATTAAACTATATACTTATCCATCATTTTTATTATTTGGAGCTTGCATCATTTGGTTCCAAGAGGTTATATGGGGAGTATAACCAAAAATTTTAGGGTATTAATTAATTGACATTGACTATATTGTTCGGTTTTGTGCAAGTTTGTGGCTGAAGGAATATATTTTTTCAAGAATAAGGACCATCCTGGAGAAATAGAAGGAGTCTATCATTTATATAAATAACACATTCAGATTATCGACAACCTATATTCCAATCCATAAAAGAGAACATGCTTTGACATATTATGCATGTCATTTGACGTCTACACAGTAACATAAATATAAATAACATATGAAGTTTTGCCAGCGTGTCAGGAATTATGATTTATAACCTTACCAACCCATCAAGTAATGATCAAAGGATGAAGCGCACCAACTCTGGGTGCGAGATTTATTGTAATGAATGAGTCAAATACTGAAATTGCGCCACCAAATTGTTGATTAAGAATTTGCTTTCCATCTCCAGATTGTTGAGAAATTTACTTGAGAAGTGGCAGACCTACTTTGAAAATGATTTTTATAACCTGTATAGAACACATATACAGAGATATAAATCAAACACTTCAAATTAGTACTGCATAAAAAGTTGAAATAAGACAGTAAAATATTGCAATAACATATATATATATATATATATTAGATACCCAGAGATATAAATCAAACACCTAACATCATTATCCGATACTAACATAAAATTATAGACATTAACCGGAAACATAGTTCAAGGCAAAATTCTAGACATTAACCATAACTCCCTTGAACCCGTCAAAGGAGCCTTGCTCTCTTGTAACCCACTAGAAATATGCAATGGTGGTTTGCAGTGACTTCTTCTTCATCTTGGGACTTGTCAAGGGATAATCACGATTACCTTTTCTTTTCTGGGGCTCTCATAATTGGATTCCTACATGGAACAATATAAGTCCTGGCCACCATGCATAGTCATTTACTCCTAGTTCAAAATATTTCCATGTATGGATAACAAAAATTTCATTTTAACTATTTGGTTTTCTTCTGTCAGTTTGATGTTCATGAGCAATTCTTTCAAAATGCTAATGAAATTTGTAGCTCCAATACCAAGCCAAACCAAGCCCAAGAAGAAGCAGCACATCATATTTTGTGGAATCCTATGCTGGAGCTCCATAGGGCCCATCGACGAAGAGTTTTGTTAAACTGTAAGAGTATCGAATTGGCCTCTTGTCAGTCATGGATAAAGATCTGGAAAAATTATCCTTATAAAAGTTACTAATGGGTTTATCTAAAATTTAGATACCTTCTGCCAATATCCATGTTTATCGAAAATAGTCCTTCCTTGGTTCCATAAATATGGTCATAGGTAAAGCCATTGTAAGGTAAAACGACCACTTCAAAAAGTGCTTCTTTGACTGCAATTTTCCAAGGTTTACTAATAAAGTAATACATCTACATACTATGAGGATTGCTAAACATATACCTTAAAGACTTCCAACTTAGCCATTTCTTTGAATTTCTACATATGCATTAGAGCCTCCCAAAGCTGTAAGAGATCTCTGTCATCACAATCGGATTGACCAATACGTACCATATTCAATTTTTAAATGCTTTTGATAAGAAAAGTTATTAAATAAATCATAAAATACTAAATACAAAATGACAAGTAAAAAAGGTATAGGTTTTTTAAAAGCGTGGTCAAACTGCACGCAACAAAAGCATACAATCAAATATGCCACTGTAGGCTTGAAAGACGCTATCTTACCATGTTTCGATCATTCCACCTTGCTATTATTTCATTTTTGAAATAATAAAAAAATCCCACAAAACATTTTCCTCATCCTGAACTTATAATAAAGACCAAACATAGGTATAGAAATAGACAACCTTCGTGGGATCATCTTGGTAGATGGAATGTTTCTGGAATCTCCTCACCTGTTTTCGCTTCAATCATCCGAGCAAGAGCCCGACTTGTAAAATCAACTAAAGGTCTCGTTTGGAGGCTGTCAACAGCTGAAGTCAGCTCACTTAACCTCTTTGTATCTAGATGAATAAAATTTTCACCAAATATTTTCCATTCCTGCGAAACTAGTGGAGTGGAATTACTTAGATACTACACTACTAAGAATTTTAAAATGATAATTAGTATTTCATCTTTGTAAATGTTTCCAAACCATAGCCATACCGTGTTAAAGCGACCTGGAATTTGAGGAGTGCTAATTTATTTATCGGCGTGCTATCTTTTTAAATCTTTTATATATAACAACTCACTTCGCATTATGAAAACCGATACATACTGCTGGTGGTGGTAATCTGCCTTCCCTTTCAAGTAAGGGTAGGTAAATAGCTTTCCCGAATAGAACGATTGTCTAAGATAAGGTCTGGATCTAACCCTGACTGAACGGAATAATCCAAAGGGGAGTAATAAGGGATAAACATATGTCTATCCCATCCAGACATCTAGGATATAGCGTCCTGCTAAGGAGGCTGCTGCCATCCTTTGCCCCCAAGCTCCAGATCTGAATCTCAAGAAGCAAACCCTTTTATGTGAAGTATGCGCACTCTATAACTATGAATCTATGAAGACAAATCTTAACTAGAAACTATTGATTTTAATAAAGATCAAGCTCCCAAAATCGATCACTATGAGTTTATCCAAACTTCACATTGCCCGCAAGCTCCAGGTCTGAATCTGAAGAAGCAAAGAAGCAGCTTTTTCCACCCTTTGCCCGCAAGCTCCAGGTCTGAATCTGAAGAAGCAATAACTTAGCTTGATCCACCCTTTTATTGAAGTATCCACACTATATAACAATGAATCTATGGAGGCAAACCTTAAATATGAATAAATGAAGACAAATCTTAAGAGAGTGAGAAATTTAACTGTAAGCTTGTATTTATTTTTAGGAATTTTGAGGGACGTAGTTTCATGATCTCATTTATTTTATATAATTTCACACAATTTTCATAATTCCAGTCCTACTTATCATGATTAGAAACAATCAATACATTTCATAATGACATTTTTGTCAAATGATCAAAATTGGCCACCAATGTAACTCGTGTTCACACGCAAACAGGATAGTAATAAATTGTAATAAATGGCCAGGAAAACGATTCATATTTTTCACAATATCAAACTATGAGTTACACGGAAGAATTACACGCCGAGTGATGAGAAAGCACAAAATCTTCATGATATGATAAAATCACATTCAAATGCAATATCGAATAGATTACAGGAAACAACTAAATCACATTCAAATGCAATATCGAATAGATTACAGGAAACAGGAAACAGCTGGATGATATACTTTACAACGCAGATATGTTTCACACGTCACAATCAGCCATGGTCGACTAGTTCCTCCATATCGAACTAATATTTGGCTCAATTTCATAACAACTTGTTGCACAGAAGATGAGACTGACAACCCTATCGATGCTCCTCCTGCCTTGGGCTGCTCTACAAGTCAGTTTAAACCACCCACGTTAAGAATTATACCCTTATTCAAACGCCCTTCCATTATTTGGTCCAATTCCCAAAGCAATGTGGTATTTATCTTGTTTCCATAACAGAAAGCAGATATCTCTTTTTTAATAGGAAGAATCTGCACATCCTGAAGCTGCGTCGGGTTTTCACCTTTTTCTATTCTTTGCACAAGTTCTTTTATTACAGCTTCGGGCTCTTTCTACCTTACGAGAATTGGATTCTTCTTCTTAAGATTTAGAAGGATTTCTATGAGTCTTCTAATCTCATCATTTCTATTGTCGATGGCTTCAGCACCAACCCCTGAACTTTGAAGCCTCATCCTAGCAGGCCTGGCACAGATAGCTAGCAAGGGCTGCCAAAAGCATCACAGTGACATGTAGAGGATTCGTTTAGCAGTTCCCGCGGGCCGCGATGACAAGCTTCTTCTATGGCATGATTTAAGATGCTCGCTGCCTCCGGGGTTAGAGTATACTGCACGGTGCACCGCCTTCGGGGTAGAGTATACTGCACTGTGCTTAACCATGCTTAGAAAATTTCGAAATCAATTTTTGGAAACTGTCTCTAAATATTTCTTAACTAAGTAAAATAAATTCTCTACTGATTTCTCCATACTACCAGGAAATTCAATGTATAACTGCTAATTTATCAGGTATCCACGGCAAACATGTAATCTCTATAAACCAAAAACTGAGGCACAACTAAAGACTGAATATTCCAAAATGTGGTAGTAGTCAGAGTAGTCAGAGAGTGAAGCATTGTGGAAACCATGGAATTGAGAATATCCGAGCATCCCTAATTGTTACATGCAGATTGCCATTACATGAACCATGGACTGCAGTGCCCTAGAATGCCATGGACTGCAATGCAGGGAGCTGTCAGCAGCAAGTGCAGGCACAAGTGCACAACATCAACCATGGACTGCAGCGCCATAGAATGCCATGGACTGCAGTGCAGGGAGCTGTCAGCAAGTGCAGGAACAAGTGTAGATCCCTACTTTTTACATGTAGATTGCCACGACATCAGTCATGACTGCAGGATCCTAGAATTCTATGGATTGCAGTGCGGGTGCTGTCATCCCACAGGTTGCCTGCAGATGTGACGTCAGCTCGCAGCCACCTCCTGGGAAGGGAGAAACGAGGAGGACATCACCTTCTGCACCAATCACTGCACCAATCAGGTAGTTGAAAAATATGAATTTTAAAAAATTGAAAAAATATTAAATAATTTAAACTATAGTTTTTATATAGTCTAGAGGAAAAATTTTAGATTTTAAAGCAAAATCATACGAGTTTGATGATACATATATGATCCCCTTCGGGGACATAATAAGAACGTCTTCTTACTTAAACTTGACAAGAGAACCCATAGTAGTGTGCTTATATTTTTTATCTTAAAAATAATAAATGGATCCTTAACCCAATATAGATATATATGTTGTTTAAACCTAAGGAGGTACAACAACTTCTTAAATAAATGATTTGTCTTTTTGTCTTAAGCATGTCCTTGTTTAGAAAAGGGACTATGTTATTGAAATAAGGGTTTATGTGTAAATAATAATGTCTTTTAAAAATACTATTTTAATAATGCCCTCTCTTATCACATTGAAATATGCGCATTATGTTTCAATATAGTAACCTTTTAGCTATCATATTTGGAATGCACTTCCATAATTAAAATTACATTTATTATGTTTCATCAATATGACTTTTATATTATTGAGATTACACTCTTCATTATATACATGTATTGTGTATCAATATAATGTCTTTCTAAATCTTTTGTGGATGATTCTTACACTATTGAATTAAATAGACTATGTTCAATAGAGTGTAAGACATAGATATTGTGGATGTATTTTGAGGATAGATGACAAGTAATGACCATATATGAATTTAAGGGAGAAGTGCTTAGATAATTTTGAAGGGGGATGTTTATGATTTACTATCATGAAGTAATGAATTTATAGTGTTTAATAATGGGAGATTGTGCATTAGTTCTAGAGTCGAAAGGAATTATATAATCTTACGCCTCAAATGAAGACATTACAATAAAATATAGCTTAAATAATTTTATTCAATTAATTGTTTATATGTATGTGTAGTCCAATTGGTATGTGGAAAAAAAAAAAACTTTATGACCAAGGTCCCTACATTTGGGAGTTTTATAATTGTGTAGATGCCGAAATACAATCATGTAAGTGGTCAACAACATATATGTTTAAATACAAATTACCTTCTAGATTTCAATGTTACTAGCTCGAGGAGCCACGCCCAATTACACAATTTTCTAGAATGACAATGTTGTTAAGGAAAATGAAAAGGTACAACCTTGATTTGATCATGATATGATAATTGGGAACATAGAACTTAGAGAACTTACTGAGGGGTCAATTGAAGATGATCTTTTCAAATGAAATATGTAGATGATAATCATGACGAACTAAACGCAGTGATGCTAATCATATGAAATGATGAAGTCTAAATGGAAATACAACTAATTCCCATGATGCGACTCGATGTGAATATGACAACCCACACATGACAAGATAGGGAAAATATGCTGAAGGAGTCACATGACAACGGGAATGCGGAACTAGGGTAAGGACATGATGAGTTCCTTGACCTAGACATTACGACACTAGCGAAACGACACGGTAGTTAGAAACATTACGACACTAGCGAAACGACACGATAGTTAGAAGTAAAACATTTAGGGCTTTGGAAGTAGTCTGTTGGGGATTGACTTTTATAATTTTGGGTGACCACTCTTGATTTGTTAAATTATGATTATAACTTACCATCAATATTCCACTGAATATGGCATGGCATTACCTTCTCATCTTAGAGGAAGGTATAACCAATGGATTTGGATCCTTGTTCAGATTTGTTATGCAAAAGATGATTGGATAACTATGGTGTGGCTTTTGATGCAATATAACTAGTAAATAAATTGGATACCATGGATCTTCAATAATGAATTGGAGATATAATAAATATAAGGTTGGGACTAACAATTATGAAGGTATTATTGGATTTACATTCCACGAAATAATGATAGAGTTCCCAGGGAGGTATTGTAACCATGCTGGTGAATAGAAAACTAATGATTAGAACCATCAGCACTTATGGCCATGGTTGTTTGAGAAAAGTAGAGAGAAAAACAATAAGATGAAAATGGGAAACTAAAGAAAAGCCTAGCATCAAAAGTACGAGAGCAAAGGTTAACTTCGGGACGAAGTTCTATTAAGAGGGGGTGTATGTAATGCCCACCTTGGTGCATTAACTAACCATAAACTTGAGGACACTTGCCAAGTGACCCGACTGAATAAACTTTAGTAATTGGTCCCTTGTGTATTGAAAATGCTTGAACGACTGAAGAACGCATGATTATTTCCATGACGACTAATGATAAACAAAAACGACGCAATGAATGACAGTTATAGAAATTGATACTTTACTTAATGAATGAATCCTCTGCTTAATGATTTGCAAATTTACGAAATGAATGATGACTGAATGTTAGATATGCTCAACTGATTGAGATAGAATGACTAAATGTTAGATATGATCGACTGATTGAGATAGAATGACTGAATGTTAGATATGCTCGACTGATTGAGATAGAATGACTGAATTTTAGATATGCTCGACTGATTGAGATAGAATGACTAAATGTTAGATATGCTCGACTGATTGAGATAGAATGACTGAATGTTAGACATGCTCAACTGATTGAGATAGAATGACTGAATGATAGATATGCTCGACTGATTGAGATAGAATGACTGAATGTTAGACATGCTCGACTGATTGAGATAGAATGACTAAAGCTTAGATATGCTCGACTGATTGAGATAGAATGACTCAATGTTAGATATGCTCGACTGATTGAGATATAATGATTGAATGTTAGATATGCTCAACTGATTGAGATAGAATGACTGAATGGTAGATATGCTCGACTAATTGAGATTGAATGACTGAATGGTAGATATGCTCGACTGATTGAGATTGAATGATTGAATGTTAGATATGCTCGACTGATTGATATAGAATGAATAAATGTTATATATGCTCGATTGATTGAGATAGGATGACTGAATGTTACATATGCTCGACTGATTGAGATAGAATGATGAATGATAGATATGATGTACTGATTAGAAAAGGGTGAATGAAATATATGCTCAACTGACTGAGATATTATGATGGATGATGAAATCATTTCATAGTGCAGCGCTACTAATGTGCGCTTGAGTGTGTGTGTGTGCAGTAGCAGGTAAGATGATTTACCGATTAACCCACAATGGAATTATAGGGGTCGTAATAATGGAAAGAACACATAGGGGTACAACGACAGACTGCCGACCCTGAAATAACAATCCACGGACGGGTAGGAAGTTGTTTCATCTCACCCGGGGAAGCATGTGCCGTACGGGCGAGGCCATAACCACTTGGTCGCGTACAATAAGTTGAGGGGCGCGCGATAAGGAGTTCCATATCCCTCAGCAGCCCTTAGTCTCCAAGAAAGAGTAGTTGGAAGGTCGCGGTAAAGATTCTTGATCGCTACGCAGTACTCCCCATAAGAAGAAACAAACAAAAGTTTCGGAAGGGCCCGCCAAAGAGTTACCTAGACAAGAACCAAAGGGAGAAATTAATGAAATGTATAAAGGGAAATTTCACATAAGATTTAAGAAATACTTTATTCCAATTTGTTTTATTTTGCTAATTTGAAAAGAGGAAAAGAATTAGAAATAAAGTAGAAAATAAATAATAGAACTATTTATTCAAATCTTTAATTCTATTTAACATTATTATCTTTGAAAAAGAATTAGAAATGAAGTGGAATAAAAATACAAGAACTAATTATTCGAATCTTGATTTTTATTTAATATTATAAACTTTGAAAAGGATTTGGAATTAAAGTAGGATATTAATAAAAGAAATTTCTTTTATTTTCATTTTAATAATTGGGAAGGAGAGAAAATAAAAAACATATTGTGTTCTTTTAAAAGTTTTATTAAAAATATTTCTTGAATAAAATTAGTTGGAAAACCATTGCACCTACCTTGCACCAATTTAGGAAATTAGGTGCACAATTAAGACAAGAAGAGACACTTGTAACTTGAGAATAAATATTAATAAAATATTAAAATAAATCAATTATGTGCATGTGAGGACGGCAAATATGTTGGCTTGGTTTTGCAACCAAGCTTAGTGCTATGGGCACCTATCAACAAGTGATAGCAGTTTCAAATATTGAAAGCAAAAACAATTATAAATCTGAATCTAAAACTAAACTAGCATGTGCATATGACAATAAACTTGAAAAGTTTTAAGAACAAGAACAAGAAATAAAATAATAAAATAACTTTTGTATTATGATACCTCAAATGGTGAGGATGTTGTGGTGTTGAGCAGCTCCAAGGTGAGTAGCTCCAAGCTCCAATGGTCTCTTCTCCAAGATTGCTGCAATGGTCAAGAACTCATCAGAGATTTTGACAGCATGAGGATAGGATGATGGATGGATGGAAAGTGAGGAGCCCCTACCACCTTTTTATAGTTTTTGGTGGTGGGGAATACCATTATAGTTTTGAGGAAACCAATGGTATTGACCAACATGGTTTAGGTACATTTTCCCTCCTTTTTCCTTTTTTGAATATTTTTAATATTTTTATTCCCTTTTTAATATTTTTGGGAGTTCTGAACCCTTTTTGAGGGTTTTTTATGCTTTTTGAGGAAAAATATTCATTTTGAGGGGGAAAAGGGGGTGTATTATGGTCTTTTGGTGACCTTTTGATGGCTTTAGAGGCTCAAATGGTGGAAAAGTGGACAAATGGGTCATGTGAATAAGGAAATGAGCTAGTGAGCACTTTTTGGGTGTTAACACATTGCCCCCTGATGTGTGAGGGCAGGAGCTGATCGTATGGCCGATAGACATCATAGTTCTTTTGTCTTTTTCCTGGGGTTTGGGGAAGAGAAGAGACCATTTGGAGACTGGATCCACGGCCCTTGGAAGCTGCAAAAAAAGAAAAAATATTACATGGCCTCAATATGAATGAGGAATAATCTCTGATAATGGACGAGGCAGGCATACCCATGCTCGTATCAAGACATATACATAACAATTAGTCCCAAGAAGGGGGACCTAAATAAGACATAAAAAATCTGCTGGTACATCATAATGGTCCAAAGGGGACACTATTTTGGGATGTACTCATGATCATAACATGACTGATCTCAATAACTGATACACTGGAATAAAGCGACAACCGTTCTGAATAAGGTCTCAGAAGGGTTGATGAACTGCTGAAACTGAAGGTTTCCAACATCTGTAGGGACTCAATGACTATGAGTAATCTCTGATAAGTACAAGTAACTTTATACTCGAGGGAGTATAAAACTGGGGTACATCGGAATACTGTCACCATGCGCAACCCGGATATCTATAGAAAAAATGTAACTGGTTGTTTCCATAGGTAGACTCTCAAATGTGGAAGAGTCAGGTGGTATCCGAGGTCTTCAACAAATAACTGAAAGGACCAATACCCTGTGCGAGTCTCAACGATGCGATCAAGGTGTTGAAGTTGAGCATGTGAGAAACAACCATTTGGAGAGGCACTGAGGACTCTTCTCGAAATGATTCGTAGGCACTCATCATAAATGGTGATGAGTCCAAGACACAGGGACCTCTAGGTCTATCCTCTGGAATAAATTTGGTTGTCGTCGACAGAGGGAAACCAGTAACTAACAAGGCAATGATGTTTCCTTGATAGGAGCATGAGGTGTAGAATTGAAGTGTGGTAGTACTGATGGTAGGACTGACATACTTGTGGGGATGGGAAGTAACTGGGGTCATGGAGTGGGTAGACTCAAACTTCCTTTGTTCATAGCATGATGACATGGTTGACCTGGCAGTGTAGGGAACTGATTTGTAGGTCACTATGGGGATCATAGCTTTTAGGGACTGAAGGGTATGTATTGACTCTAGGGGTTCAAACTGATGGGTGCTATCGAGGGATTCTTAGGGTGACATACTGCAGAATACTCTGAACAAAGGTGACCAAAATGGGGAAGCTACCATATGAGTAGACGTGATCTGTTCTGGCACCGAGAAGCACCATTGGGTCCTTCTTCAAAGTTTTAATGAGCTCCAAGAAGGGATAAAAGTGTGCTCTGAAATGGTACTGTCCTATGGATTTTGTGAGCCTAGGACTATTCGTGCTCATGGGTGCTTTCATTTCTAAGGAGTCTGAAAACGATAAGAAGACTCTGCAGTGGTTGTGAGTACCGTCCTGTTGGTTTTTACGAGCCCAGGATGGTGATTGCTCATGGTCGCTTTCATGTTTAGAGAGTCTGAAAGCGGTAAGTGGACTCCATTGGTGTTCTTTTTCGTAAGTTAGTCTCCAAGGCCCGAAAAAACATAAAATGATGCAAATGGAGAACTCTTCTAGCCGATGTGACTAGAGTATTCCTTTTTCGTAATTAATCTACAAGGTTCGGAAAAGGGGTAAACTTATACCAGGTAGATTCCCTTTCAGATACGTTTAGCGAGCATGAAAGGAAGCAAGGTTGCTCGGCGATCTTTTCATTGTTTTAGGAGTCAGAAAAGAGCTTAACAGAAACTCCCTAAGTGCCTTTTTTCGTAAAAGGGATTGCTCAGCCCGAAAAAGGGGTAAAACTACACCGAACAAAAAGGGATTGATGAGAGCGAGAAAAGGTCTCAAGCATCGTCATGAGTGCGAAATACTGAATCCAGTGACATAAAGATTGTCAAAAAGGGGCAACGGCCAATGTGGCACGCAAACCGAAGTGATGAGTGACATTTTGAAAAAATGCCCAAAAATTATGGGGTGAGAGCGAGAAATGATCTCAAGCATCATCACGAGCGCAGAAAACTGAATCCGACGATATCAAACTTGTTGAAAAATGGGCGACGGCCGATGTGGCACGCAAACCAAGGCGACGAGGGCGCATGGGAAAAATGCCCAAAAAAATATGGAGGTGAGAGTGAGAAATGATCTCAAGCGTCATCATGAGTGCGTAAAACTCTATCCGGCGATATGAAACTCGTAAAAAATGGAGGATGGCCGATGTGACACGCAAACCAAGGCGATAAGTGGCATTTTGAAAAAATGCCCGAAAATTATGGGTGTGAGAGCGAGAAATGGTCTCAAGCATCATCACGGGCATGGAAATATGAATCCTGCGGTGCAAATGGTGCGAAAAACGGAGGTCATAAGGACTCCGGAATGGTCAAAGGAAATAACTAGGTTAAAAAATGGCTACAAATGAAGGTGACCCCACCAAGCCAAGGATGTAGTGGTGGGGAGAAATGATGACCCACGGGGGTGAAATACTATGTGTATCAAATCGACTCAAATATACAAGTGACACATGACCTCAAAAAATGGTTGAGATCACGAATGTGAAAAAGTGAGCAGGGTTAATGACCTGCCCCCATATGATGTGCATGGGGTTTGTGATTGTGGATCACATATGTGTTGGTTTGAACGATGGGCTTATTGAGGTGTTGAGATAGAGGTGATGGGGTAAGTTCAAAATGATTGATCATGCCCCCTATCCCAGGTTCGAGGTAATCTATTATGTCCCCGAACTCAGAGGTGTCAATGCGGTGCAAATGCTGTCTTAGAAAGGGATCAAGAGGGCATTGACCAACTACTGGAGGGGGGGTGTACCATGAGGCTGTGGGCCGTGGTGGCATATTGAAGTGATGATATGATGATGGGGGATTCCCCTTGTGGGGTGGATGCCCCCAGTATCTCCGACGAGAATCATGATGATGATGAGTAGGCAAAGTTTTGGGCCTGCCCCCATGTTGTGGACATGTGGTTTCCTCGTCGATTTGAAAGGGTTGAACATGTGTGTCAAAGGGATCAATGGAAGGGGCCGACCGGAAAGAGGGGTATCAAGTGGAAATCGTGTAAATGGTGTTAATTTCTTCCGAGGAGGAAGATGGTGGGAGATGAATTTCCTCAATGAGAAGAGGGGATATCTCTAGGTCGACGTTGTTCATCTCGTATAAGGATGCTCTATAATCTGGGATATCAAGGCAGTGGTGTGAATAATGGTCATAAATGCCGCATATCGCACAAGGGTGGTTAGTGTGGAGTGTTTTGTCTTGAGGGTGAGGAGGTGGCTCAAGTCTTACCACTGGAATTCTAGTGTCGTCGTCCAACATATTCATGTGTTCTTGGAGTGCCGGTAATTGTGGACATTGATGAGTGGCATGGCCTATGTCGTCACACAACAAGCACTTAGGGGGAATGCGAATAGTTGGGGGTTTTTAGCTACCTTGGGGGTTGCTGGGGGGGTGCAAGTTATGAGCCCAGTGTTATAAGTTGGTGGGCCTCTGCCCCCTGTGTTCCGTAACGGAGGTGGGGCGTTTTTGGATGTTGATGTCGTAGTCACTATTGGGGGTGGTCTGTTTTGCAGATGAGTGATCGAAGGGGGTGGGTGGCTGGTAGTAGGGATAGGTTGTACCGATTATAAAATAACAGTCGAAGTCGACGGGGGGCTCGGAGCAAGTAAGTACCATACAGGTAGCCCTAATGTTAAGCCAGGAAGGTTGAGTGTAGCCATTACTGGCGAACTGACAACTCCGAAAATGGGAACAAGAACGGGATAGTGTGAATTGGCGTTGTGCCAATATGAGTAGGCACTGTGGGTGTTTGTGGTAGTGATGAAGGCTGTTGTGTGGTGTGAGACAGGGTGCACAAATCCGATGTTTTTGTTATCGGTAAAGATGGTGAAATCAATGGAAATGTGGAAGTCATAGGTGACTCGGTGTAGATTCCAGGACCAATTGATGACACAAATGATGTCGGTGCATTTTGAATGGTTTGTTCAATCATTGGTAGCACATTTTGAGGAGCTGCGGGGGCGTTAGGATCATAATATGTGAGTTGATCGATCTTGATAACGCGTCCTTCATGTGGGAACATCATGAGGTGAAAAACAGATGAAGCCACTTCTTTCATTTTGTACATATAGCTACGTCCAAGAAGGAGGTTGTAGTCAAGCTGAGCATTGATCACTTCGATGTCGAAAAGAACTAATTTGCCGCCTAGTTCTATGGGTACATTCGCTAAGAGGCCTTGTGGTTGAGCTGAGCATCCATCATAAGCTCGTAATGCCGTGGTAGATGGTTGTAAAGCGGGGGAGCCAAGTTTCTGCCACACAAGGGTGGACATAATGCAAGTGGAAGCTCCTTCATCGATGATGCATCGATGTACAACAAGGTTTCGAATGTTTACTGATACTTGGAAAGCCAAATTTGATGGCAATCTAGGTTCGGCTTGGTCTAAGTCGAAAGCCATCATGTGTGTGTCGTCAGGGTCTACTCCTACGATGGCGAATAGTAGTAGTTTTCGTTGTGCAGGGCATGTTTTCAGTACCTCTAAAGCAGACATAGCAGTGGGGGATTGTGCTAGGTCTTCCACGACATTATAATTGGATGCTGCACGAGCATTAGGATTGTTGTTAATCCTTCGCAAAGGGATGCGAGGGATTTTAGGTCCTCCGTCCAATGACATATTTGGTATGCGTAGTGGTTGATTTGGTGGAAGGGAGGTGGATGCGTCGGTGGGAGGAGTTTCTGGGGGTGGACCGTACTGATTCCTGCGAGTTTGGAGGTTGATGTCATTGGATGACATCATTAATAAATGGTGTGTGCCTGGATCCACATGCTGATAATCAGTTGCGGCATAGGTGATTTGCTGCTAAGGTGCTGCAGATCCTTGTGGGGGATCCATAGGGTGAGTATTTACCACTCCCTGGTTTGGCAATGGGTTTTGTAATATCATGGGTTGCGGTTGATTAAGTGGAGCTGGCTGTCCAGCGTGGCCCTGGCGTTGGGCATCGTCAGCCCAAAGTTTACGTGCTTTCTCTAAATGGGGGCAGTTATGAGTGTAGTGTCCATAGACTCCACATATAGAACATGGATGGTTTGTTCTCAGGTTATTGTTTTTTGGCTGCTTGGGATGACGATCAAGATTCTGGTTGGGAGGAGCAACATTGTTATTATTTGGAGGATTGGGAGGTGATGGACCTTGATTATGATGTTGGTTGTTGCCGCGGTTACGTCCTCTTCCACGGTTTTGTTGTCCACCCCGGTTGCATTGGTTTTTTTGATGTTGGGGCTGATTGTGTTGTGTGTACACTTGCCCTTGAGCAGTGGGAGGATTTTGGGGTGCCGAAGGTGTGGGAGCAGGTTGCGATGGATAATAAGTTGGTGGGGCTGGAGGTGGTCCAGTTTCCTGCTAGGGTTATTGGTAACCCTGAGCTATTAGAGGTGTTGGGTTAGCTATTGTAGCTTGCTGTGGGTAATACATTGGTTGTGCCGGGAAACGAATTGGTTTCTGGGTGGCCGGTTGGTTATAGTATGTGGGTGGTACATATGTCGATGGCGCTTGCCCATAGCAATGTTGTGGACAAGAGGGTCCATGAGTGTGATGAGTCTGATTCGTTGGAGCGTACGAAGTTGTCGCTCCAGAATTAGATGTAGCCCTAGAGAGGTCTGGGGCATTTATGGTGCTGACCATGCTAAAAGGTTTAATTTGCGTCGTGACTTGGCCGATAATACCATCAGCCGCATGTGATGCCCCCGGTGCGTCACCGCGTGAAGAATCGTCTCGTGGGGCGTCTGGTATGATGGTGTAGAGATAGCCTAATTGGGCATAAATCAGGTCGAATTGCTGAGCTTTTAGGATAGCTTCTTCCTCTGACTGGGGTCGTTCGGAAGCTACGTCTTTTGCTATGAGGGGTAGGAGTGATTTAAGAAACCAGTCCAAAAATATACGGTCATCTAGTTTTATCTTACAGAGGCTACAATGCTTGCGCCACTCATGGATATGGTCGGTGATGTGGGTAGTTGTGTTTTGTCTGCAAGACAACGGTATTTCAACTCCTGCATCATAGCGTACAGGTAGCTGAAAAAACTGAAGGAAAGTGGAGGCGAGAGACGTAAATGTATGGTGGGTCCCATGTGGTTGTTCAATGTACCACTTGGCTGCAGAGCCAGTGAGCGTTCATTGTAACAGTCTTAGTCGAATGGAGTCATCCACTATGGAGTTAGATGAACACCATAGGTGAAAAGACATTATGTGGTTTTGGGGGTCCCCCCGGGTTTTCCTTCAAACTTGGGGATGTCCGAGGGGATCTTTGTAGGCATGGGTGGACATGTAGGGTTTTGCCTGATAGGATCGATTGTTAGCCTGGCTAAGTCTGGTAAGTTCAGACTAGCCATGTAAGGTAAACTAGCAGATGGGTGTGGTATAGGGACTGGGACATAACTATTAATGGTGGCATTATGTAGTTGTCCAGTAGCCCCTAAGGGTATGCTAGGTATTGAAGGTATGTGTCCTCCAACCATTGTGGTTTGGTATGGGCCAGCGTTCCCAAGTGCAACATGGGTTACACCGAGGTTAGGAATAGTGCCAGGAATTCTTGGGATCTGGGTTGTGGCAATGAGAGGTGGTGCGATTCCTATGTTTGGCATGCCCATAATAGGAGGTAGTCTTGTGTTGGGCATACCTAAAGGTGGAGTGTCCCCCATATTAGGCATGCCTAGAGGGGTTGTTGTTACCATGGATGGCACAGTAGTAGAAGGGTTTGTGGATGTATCTCCAATAGTACTGGTAAAAAGTGGGTCGTATTGTGGTCCAGCCATGAGGTTGGTTGGTGATATTTCAATAGGGTTTTCGGATTCAGCCTCAGAATCAGATGTGAAGTGAGGCGTGTCAGAATCGGATGACTGTGTGTTTGGCCGATGATGTGTTGAGTCAAGGGATAAGGCTCTACGTCGGTGACGTGTAGAGCCAAGTAGACTGAACTAAGGGGGTTCACCCTGAAGACAACGAGATCGTCTTAAATTCTCAATGGTGAGAAATACTTTTTTTTTTGTTTTTTAAATTTCAGTGTAAGGTGGTGATGTAAAAAACTCGAAACCCTAATGAAACAATGAGTGCAAAAGAGGAGTGAAAAAATAAAGGCTCTCAGGCCAACAATCAACCTCAAAAAGCACTTATTATAGCAGTTGTGCTATAATAAGTGGAGGGACACAACAAAATTGGTCAGAATACCAAAAGTCAAACAGTTTCTAGAAAAAAGAGGTGTTACTAGACCAAAGGTGGGTAATGTATCATGCAAACACCTAACTAGAAGTATTGTGAGTCAACAAACGATATCCTCTGCAAGGTGATGAAATCCAAGTCAGACAATATAGAGTGTTATATCAACGGCTAGATATCCCCCTACCGGGAGGGATACCGGGTAGACAATCCTAAAGAGTGGCAACTAGGATACCCCGTTCATGACACGTTCGGTTGGGTGAATCTACAGTTTGGTTCTATCGCTGTTGTACACCCTCTTGGGTGTACACCGAGAAATTCAAAAGGTATCCTTCGGTTACTGAATGGATTGCGGTATTCCACTCAGACTTCCAAAACCAGTCTAGCTACTTCAACCCTCCTAAGGGAGAGGCCTTCCCGACAAATAGGTTGATAACCATGTCAAAATTACAAGGGATTTTGGTACCATAGAGGACAACCGCTATGTCTCAAATGTAATAATGGAGAGGTGTTATTGGAACACCTATCCCCTTAATTCTACCTAACTACAAAATTCTTTTAAGTGCTCCCCAAGTGGGGTTAAAAGTTTGTTAAGTTTAAGGTAAATTTTAAGGCTTAGTTTAAATTATGTGGCAGAGTGGGTGCAAGTGTGGTATTTAAACTGAAATTGATTTGCCTCGCTTAGGTGATTGATTACAAATGAAAGAAAAGACGCTTCCAATTTTGCAAAAAATAAAGGCGTTTTTGAAATGTAAATGCTTGAAAAAACTATTCAAAAATAATGGATCTTTGAAATAATTTGAAGGAAAGCAAATAACATAAATATTTCAAGAAATAAATGGATCTCTTAAAAGTCGCTTGGGCAAAGTATTGAGCAAATAAACAGTAAAACCTTGATATAAATAAAATGCAGAAAAAATCTCTCTTTCAATTACTGAAATTTTTTTTAAAAAGACTTTTAATGGAGCATTCTAAATAGTAAAAGATTTAATGTGGCTGTAAAAATGCAGAAAAATTAATGTTGTAAAATATGCTAAATGGGTAGAAAATACAGCAAAAAATAAATTTCAAAAAATTGGCCGAATTAAAAAAAATTGCATCGCGGGTTTCTGGAAAACAGCCGTGATGGGCAGCGAGGGTTTCGACCGCGAAGCCACGATGTGCAGCGCGGGTTTCAGTCACACAGTCGCGATGTGCAGCGCCGATTACGGCCGCGATGTGTAGCGCGAGTTTCGATCACACAATCGCGATGTGCAGCACGGAAAATGGCCGCGAAGCCGCAATGTGCAGCACGTAAAATGGCCACAAAGCCGCGGCGCACCGCGCGGAAAAAAGCTGCGAGGTCGTGATGAGCCGCGTGACTGTCGGGCAAAAAACCACGAGGCGAAAGCCGAAAAACGGACGCTGAAAAATGAACCCAAAAATGGAAATTCCAGGCTGTTAATGGCAATAGAAAGGGCCAAGATCTAGAACAGCAATGGATCTACTGTCTAGGATGGCAGATCTATGAATTAAAATGATTAAAACTAACAAAAAATAAGATCTAAAGCAAAAAACTGAGATCGAAGAATTCGAAGCCAACGGAGTCGCCAAAAACTATTGGCTTGGTTTTGCAACCAAGCTTAGTGCTATGGGCACCTATCAACAAGTGATAGCAGTTTCAAATATTGAAAGCAAAAACAATTATAAATCTGAATCTAAAACTAAACTAGCATGTGCATATGACAATAAACTTGAAAAGTTTTAAGAACAAGAACAAGAAATAAAATAAAAAATAACTTCTGTATTATGATACCTCAAATGGTGAGGATGTTGTGGTGTTGAGCAGCTCCAAGGTGAGTAGCTCCAAGCTCCAATGGTCTCTTCTCCAAGATTGCTACAATGATCAAGAACTCATGAGAGATTTTGACAGCATGAGGATAGGATGATGGATGGATGGAAAGTGAGGAGCCCCTACCACCTTTTTATAGTTTTTGGTGGTGGGGAATACCATTATGGTTTTGAGGAAACCAATGGTATTGACCAACATGGTTTAGGTACCTTTTCCCTCCTTTTTCCTTTTTTGAATATTTTTAATATTTTTATTCCCTTTTTAATATTTTTGAGAATTCTGAACCCTTTTTGAGGGTTTTTTATGCATTTTGAGGAAAAATATTCATTTTGAGGGGAAAAAGGGGGTGTATTATGGTCTTTTGGTGACCTTTTGATGGATTTAGAGACTCAAATGGTGGAAAAGTGGACAAATGGGTCATGTGAATATGGAAATGAGCTAGTGAGCACTTTTTGGGTATTAACAACATAGAATTTTGCTATAAAAGAAGGGAGGAGAAGGAGTAAAGGATATCTCTTGCTCCCTAGTGTTGGATGGGCACCGGAATCGAGAATTGATATTATGGTTTTTGTGAGTTGGGCTTAGCTAGACTGGGGATTGGGAGATCCCAGCGGGAAGCTTGCTAGTGTGTTCTTACGACCCCAAAATGCTGGGGGGTTCAGGGTGAAGAAGAGTAACCCCGATATGGTAGGGTGGTCAACCAAGAGGTCTTCGGTGAATCGGGAGTTCGGATGCCTGGATCAAGCAGCAAGGGATGTCAGCTACAACCACCTTCAACCTTCGTAAATCAGGTATATGGTTCCATTTTATGTATAGTTTGAGTTTTAGCATTTTATTTACTGTTCCGCATTTGATTTTCAAGATTTAAAAATGATCATGTGATGTTAGTATTGTCTAGATAGTCCTTTTGGGGGACCCCTAAATGGGGGGTCCCTACATTTGGTATCAGATCCGGTCGATCCTTGAGGGCACTGGACTTATATTTCTACCGAGGGGCTGTCGATAAATTCATGGGAGAGTTGGAGATGTACGGTAGTCAGCCATTGTTCTGGTTTTTCTTTGGAAGGCCATGCTTAGAGAACCCACAGGTTTGAGGGGACGCTGTAAGTACGAGGGGAAGGGCCTCGCAGCATTTCCCAGATCGTGTATTTTTAATTATTATTGGAGTGCATTAGATAGAGATAATCTGAAGGTGGACAGGCACAAGTTTCTGAACAAGAGAAATTGGCCAGCTATTGTTGTTTCTGTGTATGCATTTATGCTGCCATCCGTCTCATTCTTTAAACACGCTTAGTTTCACCTTTTTCCTGATGTCTACCCGTGGAGAGGGTGGCCGGCAGTTTTTGAAAAAAACTATGCTCGATTAATAGAGCAGAGGAGGAGGGGGGGCTTCCAGCTTTTAGTGGATATCACCGAATCTGAATTTGGGAAGAAGATATGTGGAAAGTGGGACCAAAACCAAGATCTGTTTGTATGAATGGTTGGTAAATGTAATGTCCCTTGTTAGAAATTTTATTAAAATGGCAATTTTTCACTTTTTTTCCCTAGTTCGACCTTTGACTAGTTTTGAGCTCTAGGTCTCCAAATTGCTCCAATTGCTCTCAAATCTTCTGAGAAGGTATATGGATGATGTTAGAACATAAATATGTGTTTCATGGATTCTTTTAGACCTTTAAAATACTTTTGCAAATCATTTTTCGATTCTGGCCAATGTAGGGAACTTTACTAATAATTTCCCTTTGACTAGTATTGGTCTCTAGGTCTCAAATTGGTTCAAAATGCCTTCAAATATTGAAGGAATGTGTATGAATGATATTTGCACTTGATTATTATGTTCAGGGATGATTTATGACCATCAAAAGACTTCTGCAAAAAATTTTAAGATTCTGAAAAAAGTATGGAATTTAACTAGCAATTTGAGGTTCAAATCCCCGTGGGGTAAATACTGAAAATGGATTCCCAAATGCCTCCAAACCCAATATAATTTCTTAACATATGTAGGGGATGTCTCAGGGGTATTATTAAGGTCTCATATGCACCATTAATCATATATTAATTCTGTTCTAACCTTCTCCCAAACAGCAGCAAAAATCCCTAGTTCGACCCTTGCGGAAATGGCACCAAATCTTCTCCAAATGTAAATAAACCGAGTAAAATGACTTCAAATGCTTGAGTAATGAACATGAAACTTGTATAATACATCAATAAAATTCCATTGATCAATAAACCATCACTAGTTTACTTATCCATTTGACTCCATCAACATTACATTGGTTCATAACAAATTAGTGGGGAAATGGCACTATTCTTTCATTAAAAACGAGATTTATACATTTCTACTTGGAATTTTGACCTAAAACTTTCTGTAGATGAAGAACAGAGTATTTAATTCATATTAAAAAATAAATGGGGCATTGTAAGCTCCACCAAATAGTACAATATCTCACCAAAAATGCCCTCCCTCAAGGAGCAAGAATATGCCTTCAAAATTGGAAATGGTTGAGAGAATGTGATGCATTAGAAAAAACCATGATCTTCCCTATAACTTAAACCTGCAGCAAATGACTCCATTAAAGCTCCAAATTAAATTTCTGAATGGCCTTTCCAATTACCAACTTGGATGGGAATCTTTCATCCTCGAAATTGGTTAAGGCAAGAAACTAGTCATCCACTAGCTCTCCCTCTTCACAAATGCAATTGCAAATTTATCAAATGATCAAAATATGCTATTATTCTTTGTTCATGACTTTTATAAACTTCTAATGCCATCCATGGGTCAAATTCCTTCCAAGAGACTCATGCCAACTCAAGTTGGGAAGAGATTCCAAAGAATGCCACTTGTACAACAATTCCTAGTCTCCCACTTCCACCAAATCACATGTGGAAGCATCTTAGCTGCCCTAACTCCCTTGAGCGCCCTCTTGGAGGCTATTTTTATCCCTGACATGTCATATATGTCATATTTCATCCTTTAGGTTTGATTTGTGTCATAGGTGTCATAGCATCTTCATAATTGTTGTCATAGAGCTAGGGAATCTAGCCCAAGTGTCCCACTAGCTTCAAATTGCCTATTCCTCTTCCATTGGGGTTAATATTCCTCTATATTTCGACCTTGGATGATTAATGTCATGAATAATACCTTTTGAACTCCCCCAAGTATGTTACCATTCACCTTGAATTCGAATTGGTGAGAAAATGATGCCAAGTGTAGTGGGGAAATCTAGCCATATGTGGGTCCCACTTCCTCCATGTGTCTTCATGATCAAATGCCACTTTGATTTTCACTTGTATATATTTATTTAGCTCCTTTATTAAATATTTATTCCATTCTAATTTTCAAACATCATTTATTATCCCCCTTATTCCAAATCCCAAAGCTTCCACCCGAAACCTAGGAAACTAGTAATTTTTCTCCTTGGCAATTATTTGACCTTTAGCATCAATTTGATAAACTCTCATGAATATGGCCAATGGGATTAGGCCATTTTGACCCAATGCAAAACTTGGGACATGACAAATCCTCCCTTCCCAATATTGCTTGTCCTCAAGCAATTTCAAACATGGGTGTTAAAGAAACTGCTTTCTATATAATTCTTTGAAGTTACCACCGAGTTGCCCAACTTTGATTCTTCCAGATTCCATGAAGATTTTAAAGAGGAACCAGCATGCTTGCTGCTACGCTACTCTGATAAAAATCACTTTATTAAGTGAGAAATCCATCTCCCATACTTCTTTTTTCCCCAAAAAATTTTAAACCAATGAGACAAAACTTTTTCCAAGGTCCCATTGCTTGTATTGCCCCACAACAATTAAGAGTGCTCTCCAACCCATACCATCAGATAAGAGGATTCCTGGATCCCGTTTTCTTATATGCATTCTTCCAAACATCATGAGTACAAAATATATATCATCAAAGTACATAACAACATAATGAAAATGTACATCAAGGAGATGCTTCATCAAAGAGTCATGAAAGTGCTTATACCTCCAAGCAAGTAGACCACCATTTTCCAAGTGCATACAATATTCAAGTGACCCATGAAATATTCTCCAATGACATAGGTGAGGATCCCATGTCTTATAATGATGCTCCAAAAGTATGTGATATGCATCAAAATATTCATCCATGTATTCCTTCATCCAAGAAGTGAACAAAAAATCACCACTAAAATATGAACCAAATAATGAGCAGAAAAAGCAATGAAACTTCAAAGGACTCAAAGAAGTCTCACCCATACATCCATAAATGTGAGAATCATAAAGATGTAACAAATTATGTGGCTTCCAACAAAAATATTATTCAATCATAAATCTATTCACCCAAGTTTTGGATGAAGTTCCTCCAACATCAAATGAATGAATTGTTAAGCAAGAAAAACCATGAGTCTTCAAGTGACTCAAAGGCATATCATAGGGGCATCTAGGTAGATGTGCATCATAATAAAGTAACAAAGGATTCTGCTGCAAATGTGAATAAGAATGTGCTCCAACCATGTCATCATAAAAGGTAAATCTAGGAGTTCCATACTCCTCATGTGGCACCATAAAAAAAAACCTTTCATCCATTCTTCATGGAGACTAATGCTGCAAAACATGGAATTGTAGGATGTAGGAAAATGAAATAACTCACCCAAATGATCAAAACATGCAAAATTTTCATCATGGGAAGGATCCATATGGGTAGTATGATGCAGCTTCTTCAAAAGTGTGAAACCTTTGTCATAGATTGGTTCCAATGTAGAGGAATCATGCTCTTCTTTAAAAATTGCATAACCTTCATCAAGAGACAATTCAAGTTCCTCTTCCACCACATCAAGTGTTTGGATCTCTTCAAGTTCACCTTCAAATACATCAAGAATATTCAAATTTCCACATTTCTCATGATCCACCATGTCATGAGAATCCTCCAAACAATCTACCATTTGACAATCTGAAACATAGGAGGAAAAACAAGTATCTTGCAACTTTTCAAAAAGTTGCTCATTTTGAATTGTGAGCTTATGATTATCCTCATTATTCTTCAAGTATGCATCATGTAATAATTCATTAAGCTCAAACAAATGGTTTCTATCAAAAAGCAAAGACATGAAATTACCTTTGATGTGGCACATTGCTCTTTGAATCTTCTCCATGTCTTCAAGGAAGGATGTTTCCTCCAATGATGTAGCTCTCCAACAATAATTTGACACCAATGCTTGAGTGTTATGGAGAATGATAAGGGACTCTTGGATCTTCTTTTCATTCATCTTTAAGGACCCTTCAAGAAAATGATTCTCTTTCAAATGAACCTCCTCATCTTCTTCATTTTTGCTTGGACCAACTTCATGAAGCTCAAGTGGTGATGGGGAAGTTGATCTTGGTTCTTCTTCAACTGATACAAGGTCTTCATTATCATGCTTAATGAAACTTGGGCTTGCAACAACACTTTCAAAAGTAATCTCTATGTCACCAAAATAGAGTTATGAGCACCCATCAGTAGGTACTCCTTCATAGTTTAAGCATCCATTAATAGATGCTCTTTGGTTCATGTCTAAGCTAGAAGGTGTCTCGAAATGATCTTCCATATTTTCAATAGAATCTTCTTCATGCTCTTGTCATGTCTCTTCCTTTTTCTCCTTAAAGCAAGATGATTCATTTTTCCCTTTGTTTTCCTTAGGATCAATATCTTGGAATCTCTTTTGAAGAATTCTCAAAAAATCTCCTCAAGTAGGACATACATGCCTTCACGGAAGCTTCAGATATTTCATTGAGCTTTTCACTCACCCTCATTTCACGCACACATATATGATACTCTCTCCAAGGTTCTTTATAAGAAGGGCATAAAACTTTCTTTACTGACTCCACATCTTCATTTTTGGGCCTATTTGCAAAAATATGTTCAGCATAGTACTCAAAAGACATGGCATTTTGTGTATTTTTGCTCAAAGCAAGATATTCTTGATATTTTTGATATTGTTGGGGCAAGGTTTTATATGTTGCTCTCCATCTTTGTAACTCATTCATAGAATTATTCTTGGTTGGTGTGACACACTCATCTTCATCAGATTTAAATTCATAATAATAAGCTTCATTTCTCCTGAAATTGTAAGAAGTGTTGCATGATGGCACCTCTTCCTCGTACCATTCACATTTTGCTTCATATTTCTCATAAGCATCTGTATATTCCTCATAAGAATTGTACTCCTAGGATTCATCATAATAGTAAGACATGGATACCAATTATTCTTGAATGTATGTACCTAATCCACAGGTGCAAGGACCATGCTCTTATACCACTGTAATGTCCCTTGTTAGGAATTTTATTAAAATGGCAATTTTTCACTTTTTTTCCCTAGTTTGACCTTTTACTAGTTTTGAGCTCTAGGTCTCCAAATTGCTACAATTGCTCCCAAATATTATGAGAAGGTATATGGATGATGTTAGAACATAAATATGTGTTTCAGGAATGATTTTGGACCTTTAAAATGCTTCTGCAAATCCTCTTTCGATTCTAGCCAATGTAGGGAACTTTACTAGTAATTTCCCTTGGACTAGTATTGGTCTCTAGGTCTCAAATTGGCTCCAAATGCCTTCAAATCTTAAAGGAAAGTGTATGACTGATATTTGTACTTGATTATGATGTTCATGGATAATTTATTACCATAAAAAGACTTCTGCAAACTTCTTTAATATTCTGGACAAAGTATGGAATTTAACTAGCAATTTGAGGTTCAAATACCCCCGGGGTAAATACTGAAAATGGCTTCCCAAATGCCTCCAAACCCACTCGAATTTATGAAAATATGTAGGGGATGTCTCAAGGGTATTATTAAGGTCTATTTTTTAACCTCCTCATATTGCTACTGTCTCCAACCTTGTCTCCTCCGAAACAATGCCATACCACGATTTATTCAAAGTGGGCACCTTGTCAGAAGCACATACACCCTGAACATACGGCTCCCAAGAGGATGAAAATCCATTTAGAGTTATCCACACCGACTTACCCTCATCAACCTTGTCTCCAGTGGTTGCAAGTTGATCTCAACTCACTTAATTCTGTTCTAACCTTATCCCAAACAACAACAAAAATCACTAGTTCGACCCTTGGGGAAATGGCACCAAATCTTCTCCAAATGTAAATAAACCGAGTAAGATGACTTCAAATGCTTAAGTATTGAACATGAAACTTGTATAATACATCAATAACATTCCATTCATCAATAAAACATCAGTATTTTACTTATCCATTCGAATCCAGCAACATTACATTGGTTCACAACAAGGTAGTGGGGAAATGGCACTGTTCTTTCATTAAAAATGAGATTTATACATTTCTTCTTGGAATTTTGACCTGAAATTTTCTGGAGATGAATAAAAGAGTATTTAATTCATATTAAAAAATAAATGGGGCATTATAATTTCCCCCAAAGAGTACAATAGCTCACCAAAAACGCTCTCCCTCAAGGAGCAAGAATATGCCTTCAAAAATGGAAATGGTTGAGAGAATGTGATGCATTAAAAGAAACCATGATATGCCCTATAGCTTACACCTGCAACAAATGACTCCATTAAAGATTCAAATGAAAGGTCTGAATGGCCTTTCCAATTACCAACTTGGATGGGAATATTTCACCCTCGAAAATGGCTAAGGCAAGAAACTAGTCATCCACTAGCTCTCCCTCTTCACAAATGCAATTGCAAATTTATCAAATGATCAAAAGCTGTTATTCTTCATTTTTAGTGACTTTTATAAACTTCTAATTTCCTCCATGGGTATAATTCCTTCCAAGAGACTCATGCCAACTCAAGTTGGGAAGAGATTCCAAAGAATTCCACTTGTACAACAATTCCTAGTCTCCCACTTCCACCAAATCACATGTGGAAGCATCTTAGCTGCCCTAACTCCCTTGAGAACCCTCTTGGAGGCTATTTTTAGCCTTGACATGTCATATATGTCATATGTCAGCCTTCAGCTCTGATTTGTGTCATAGGTGTCATAGCATCTTCATCATTGTTGTCATAGAGCTAGGCAATCTAGCCCAAGTGTCCCACTAGCTCCAAATTGTCTTTTCCTCTTCCATGGGAGTTAATATTCATCTATATTTTGACCTTGCATGAGTCATGCCATGAATAATACCTTTTGAACTCCCCCAAGTATGTTACCATTCACCTTGAATTCGAATTGGTGAGAAAATGATGCCAAGTGTAGTGGGGAAATCTAGACATATGTGGGTCCCACTTCCTCCATGTGTCTTCATGATCAAATGCCACTTTGATTTTCACTTGTATATATTTAATTAGATCTTTTATTAAATATTTATGCCATTATAATGTTCAAACATCATTTATTATCCCCCTTATTCCAAATCCCAAAGCTTCCACCCCAAACCTAGGAAACTAGTAATTTTCCTCCTTGGCAATTATTTGACCTTTAGCATCAATTTGATAAACTCTCATGAATATGGAAAATGGGCTTAGGCCATTCTGACCCAATGCAAAATTTGGGACATGACAAATCCTCCCTTCCCAATATTGCTTGTCCTCAAACAATTTCAAACATGGGTGTTGAAGAACCTGCTTTCTGCATAATTCTTTGAAGTTGCCACTGAGTTGCCCAACTTTGAGTCTTAGAGATTCCATGAAGATTTTCGAGAGGAACCACCATGCATGCTGCTGCACTACTCTGATAAAAATCACTTTATTAAGTGGTAAATCCATCTCCCATACTGTTTGTTTCCCCAAAAAATTTGAAACCAAGGAGACAAAACTTATTCCAGGGTCCCATTGCTTGTATTGCACCCCAACAATTAAGAGTGCTCTCCAACCCATACCATCAGATAAGAGGATTCCTGTATCCCATTTTCTTATATGCATTCTTCCAAACATCATGAGTATAAAATATATATCATCAAAGTACATAACAACATAATGAAAATGTACATCAAGGATATGCTTCATCAAAGAGTCATGAAAGTGTTTATACCTCCAAGCAAGTAGACCACCATTTTCCAAGTGCATACAATCTTCAAGTGACCCATGAAATATGCTCCAATGACATAGGCGAGGATCCCATGTCTTATAATTCTGCTCCAAAAGGATGTGATATGCATCAAAATATTCAACCATGTATTCCTTCATCCAAGAAGTGAATGAAGAATCTCCACTAAAATCTGAACCAAATAATGAGCAAAAAAAACAAGGAGACTTCAAAGGACTCAAAGAAGTCTCACCCATACATCCATGAATGTGAGAATCATAAAGATGTAACAAAGTATGTGGCTTCCAACAAAAATATTCTTCAATCATAAATATATTCACCCAAGTTTTGGATGAAGTTCCTCCAACATCAAATGAACCAACTGTTGAGCAAGAAAAACCATGAGTCTTCAAGTGACTCAAATGCATATCATAGGGGCATCCAAGTAGATGTGCATCATCATAAAGTAACAAAGGATGCTGCTGCAAATGTGAATAAGAATGTTTTCCAACCATGTCATCATAAAAGGTAAATCTAGGAGTTCCATATTCCTCATGTGGCACCATAAAAAAAAACCGTTTCATCCATTCTTCATGGAGACTAATGCTGCAAAACATGGAATTGTAGGATGTAGGAGAATGAAATAACTCACCCAAATGATCAAAACGTGCAGAAGTTTCATCATGGGAAGGATCCATATGGGTAGTATGATGCAGCTTCTTCAAAAGTGTGAAACCTTTGTCATAGATTGGTTCCAATGTAGAGGAATCATGCTCTTCTTTAAAAATTGCATAACCTTCATCAAGAGACAATTCAAGTTCCTCTTCCACCACATCAAGTGTTTGGATCTCTTCAAGTTCATCTTCAAACACATCAAGAACATTCAAATTTCCATATTTATCATGATCCACCATGTCATGAGAATCCTCCAAACAATCTACCATTTGACAATCTGAAACATAGGAGGACAAACAAGTATCTTGCAACATTTCAAGAAGTTGCTCATTTTGAATTGTGAACTTATGATTATCCTCATTATTCTTCAAGTATGCATCATGTAACAATTCAACAAATGGTTTCTATCAAAAATCAAATACATGAAATTACCTTTGATGTGGCACATTACTCTTTGAATCTTCTCCTTGTCTTCAAGGAAGGATGTTTCCTCCAATGAAATAGCTCTCCAACAATAATTTGACACCAATGCTTGAGTGTCAAGGAGAATGCTAAGGGACTCTTGGATCTTCTTTTCATTCATCTTTAAAGACCCTTCAAGAAAATGAGGCTCTTGAAAATGAACCTCCTCATCTTCTTCATTTTTTCTTGGACCAACTTCATGAAGCTCAAGTGGTGATGGGGAAGTTGATCTTGGTTATTCTTCAACTGCTACAAGGTCTTCATTATCATGCTTAATGAAACTTGGGCTTGCAGCAACACTTTCAAAAGTGATCTCTATGTCACCAACATAGAGGTGTGAGCACCTATCAGTAGGTACTCCTTCATAGTTTAATCATCCATCAATAGATGCTCTTTGGTTCATGTCTAAGCTAGAAGGTGTCTCGAAATGATCTTCCATATTTTCAATAGAATCTTCTTCATGCTCTTGTGATGTCTCTTCCTTTTACTCCTTCAAGAAAGCTGATGCATTTTCCCCTTGTTTTCCTTGGGATCAATATCTTTGGAATCTCTTTTTGAAGAATTCACAAAAACTCTCCTCAAGTAGGACATACATTCCTTTGCGGAAGCTTCAGATATTTCATTGAGCTTTTCACTCACCCTCATTTCACGCACACATATATGATACTCTCTCCAAGGTTCTTTACAAGAAGGGCATAAACCTTTCTTTACTAACTCCACATCTTCATTTTGGGGCCTATTTGCAAAAATATGTTCAGCATAGTACTCAAAAGACATGTCATTTTGTGTATTTTTGCTCAAATCAAGATATGCTTGATATTTTTTATATTGTTGGGGCAAGGTTTTATATGTTGCTCTCCATTTTTGTAACTCATTCATAGAATTATCCTTAGTTGGTGTGACACACTCATCTTCATCAGATCTAAATTCATAAGAATAATATTCATTTCTCCTAAAATTTTAAGAAGTGTTGCATGATGGCACCTCTTCCTCGTACCATTCACATTCTGCTTCATATTGCTCATAGGCATCTGCATATTCCTCATAAGAATTGTACTCATAGGATTCATCATAGGCTGCCAATTATTCTTGAATGTATGTAACTAATCCACATGTGCAAGGACCATGCTCTGATACCACTGTAATGTCACTTATTAGGAATGTTATTAAAATGGCAATTTTTCACTTTTTTTCCCTAGTTCGACCTTTGACTAGTTTTCAACTCTAGGTCTCCAAATTGCTCAAATTGCTCCCAAATATTCTGAGAAGGTATATGGATGATGTTATAAAATAGATATGTGTTTCAGGGATGATTTTGGACCTTTAAAATACATCTTCAAATCCTCTTTCGATTCCAGGCAATGTAGGGAACTTTACTAGTAATTTCCCTTTGACTAGCATTGGTCTCTAGGTCTCAAATTGGCTCCAAATGCCTTCAAATATTCAAGGAAGGTGTATGACTGATATTTTTAATTGAATATGATGTTCAAGGATTATTTATGACCATCAAAAGACTTCTGCAAACTTGTTTAATATTCTGGACAAAGTATGGAATTTAACTAGCAATTTGAGGTTCAAATCCCCCCGGGATAAATACTGAAAATGGCTTCCCAAATGCCTCCAAACCCACTCGAATTTATTAACATAGGTAGGGAATTTCTCAGGGCTATTATTGAGGTCTCATATGCACCATTAATCAGTTATTAATTATGTTCTAACCTTCTCCCAAAAAGTAGCAAAAATCACTAGGTCGACCCTTGGGGAAATGGCACCAAATCTTCTCCAAATGTAAATAAACCGAGTAAAATGACTTCAAATGATTGAGTACTGAAAACGAAATTTGTATAATACATCAATAAAATTCCATTCATCAAAAAACCATCATAATTTTACTTATCCATTTGAATCTATCAACATTACATTGGTTCACAACAAGGTAGTGGGGAAATGGTGTTGTTCTTTCATTAAAAATTAGATTTATACATTTCTACTTGGAATTTAGACCTGAAAATTTCTGGAGATGAAGAAAAGAGTATTTAATTCATATTAAAAAATAAATGGGGCATTAGAAGCTCCCCCAGAGAGTACAATAGCTCACCAAAAACGTCCTCCCTCAAGGAGCAAGAATATGCCTTCAAAACTGGAAATGGTTAAGAGAATGTGATGCATTAGAAGAAACCATGATCTACCCTATAGCTTACACCTGCAAAAAATGACTCCATTAAAGCTTCAAATTAAAGGTCTGAATGGCCTTTCCAATTACCAACTTGGCTGGGAATCTTTCACCTGCAAAATTGGCTAAGGAAAGAAACTAGTCATCCACTAGCTCTCCCTCTTCACAAATGCCATTGCAAATTTCTCAAATGATCAAAATATGATATTCTTATTTGCTCATGAATTTTATAAACTTCTAATTTCCTCCATGGGTCGAATTTCTTCCAAGAGACTCATGCCAACTCAAGTTGGGAAGAGATTCCAAAGAATGGCACTTGTACAACAATTCCTAGTCTCTCACTTCCACCAAATCACATGTGGAAGCATCTAAGCTGCCCTAACTCCCTTGAGCGCCCTCTTAGAGGCTATTTGTAGCCTTGACATGTCATATATGTCATATTTCATCCTTCAGGTATGATTTGTGTCATAAGTGTCATAGCATCTTCATCATTGTTGTCATAGAGCTAGGGAATCTAGCCCAAGTGTCCCACTAGCTCCAAATTGCCTCTTCCTCTTCCATGGGAGTTAATATTCCTCTATTTTTAAACCTTATATGATTCATGCCATGAATAATACCTTTTTAAATCCCCCAAGTATGTTACCATTCACCTTGAATTCGAATTGGTGAGAAAATGAGACCAAGAGTAGTGGGGCAATCTAGGCATATTTGGGTCCCACTTCCTCCATGTGTCTTCATGATCAAATGCCACTTTTATTTTCACTTGTATATATTTATTTAGCTCATTTATTAAATATTTATTCCATTCTAATGTTCAAACATCATTTATTATACCCCTTTTTCCAAATCCCAAAGCTTCCACCCCAAACCTAGGAAACTAGTAATTTTCCTCCTTGGCAATTATTTGACCTTTAGCATCAATTTGATAAACTCTCGTGAATATGGCCAATGGGCTTAGGCCATTGTGACCTAATTCAAAATTTGGGACATGACAAATCCTCCCTTCCCAATATTTCTTGTCCTCAAGCAATCTCAAACATGGGTGTTGAAGAACCTACTTTCTGTATAATTCTTTGAAGTTGCCACCGAGTTGCTCAACTTTGAGTCTTAGAGATTCCATGAAGATTTTAGAGAGGAACCACCATGCATGATGCTACACTACTCTGATAAAAATCACTTTATTAAGTGGGAAATCCATCTCCCATACTGTTTGTTTCCCCAAAAAAATTGAAACCAATGAGACAAAACTTATTCCAAGGTCCCATTGCTTGTATTGCACCCCAAGAATTAAGAGTGCTCTCCAACCAATACCATTAGATAAGAGGATTCATGGATCCCATTTTCTTATATGGATTCTTCCAAACATCATGAGTACAAAATATATATCAGCAAAGTACATAACAACATAATGAAAATGTACATCAAGGAGATGCTTCATCAAAGAGTCATGAAAGTGCTTATACCTCCAAGCAAGTAGACCACCATTTTCCAAGTGCATACAATCTTCAAGTGACCCATGAAATATGCTCCAATGACATAGGTGAGGATCCCATGTCCTATAATGCTACTCCAAAAGGATGTGGTATACATCAAAATATCCAGCCATGTATTCCTTCATCCAAGAAGTGAATAAAGAATCTCCACTAAAATCTGAACTAAATAATGAGCAGAAAAAACGAGACTTCAAAGGACTCAAAGAAGTCTCACCCATACATCCATAAATGTGAGAATCATAAATATGTAACAAATTATGTAGCTTCCAAACAAAATATTCTTCAATCATAATTCTATTCACCCAATTTTTTGATGAAGTTCCTCCAACATCCAATGAACCAACTGTTGAGCAAGAACAACCATGAGTCTTCAAGTGACTCAAATGCATATCATAGGGGCATCCAGGTAGATGTGCATCATCATAAAGTAACAAAGGATGTTGCTTCAAATGTGAATAAGAATGTGCTCCAACCATGTCATCATAAAAGATAAATCTAGGAGTTTCATACTCCTCATGTGGCACCATAAAAAAAAACCCTTTCACCCATTCTTCATGGAGACTAATGTTGCAAAACATGGAATTGTAGGATGCAGGAGAATGAAATAACTCACCCAAATGATCAAAACGTGCAGAAGTTTCATCATGGGAAGGATCCATATGGGTAGTATGATGCAGCTTCTTCAAAAGTGTGAAACATTTTTCATAGATTGGTTCCAATGTAGAGGAATCATGCTCTTCTTCAAAAATTGCATAACCTTCATCAAGAGACAATTCAAATTCCTCTTCCACCACATCAAGTGTGTGAATGTCTTCAAGTTCATCAAGAACATTCAAATTTTCACATTTTTCATGATCCACCATGCCATGAGAATCCTCCAAACAATCTACCATTTGACAATCTAAAACATAGGAGGACAAACAAGTATCTCGCAACTTTTCAAGAAGTTGCTCATTTTGAATTGCAAGCTTATGATTATCTTCATTATTCTTCAAGTATGCATCATGTAACAATTCATTAAGCTCAAACAAATGGTTTCTATCAAAAATAAAAGACATGAAATTACCTTTGATGTGGCACATTGCTCTTTGAATCTTCTCCATGTCTTCAAGAAATGATGTTTCCTACAATAAAGTAGCTCTCCAACAAGAATTTGACACCAATGCTTGAGTGTCATGGAGAATGTTGAGGGACTCTTTGATCTTCTTTTCATTCATCTTTAAGGACCCCTCAAGAAAATGAGGCTCTTGCAAATGAACCTCCTCATCTTCTTCATTTTTGCTTGGACCAACTTCATGAAGCTCAAGTGGTGATGGGGAAGTTGATCTTGGTTCTTCTTCAACTGCTACAAGGTCTTCATTATCATGCTTAATAGAACTTGGGCTTGCAAAAACACTTTCAAAAGTGATATCTATGTCACCAACATAGAGGTGTGAGCACCCATCAGTAGGTAATCCTTCATAGTTTAAGCATCCATCAATACATGCTCTTTGGTTCATGTCTAAGCTAGAAGGTGTCTCGAAATGATCTTCCATATTTTCAATAGAATCTTCTTCATGCTCTTGTGATGTCTCTTCCTTTTGCTCCTTCAAACAAGATGATTCATTTTTCCCCTTGTTTTCCTTAGGATCAATATCTTTGGAATATCTTTTGAAGAATTCTCAAAAACTCTCCTCAAGTAGGACATACATGCCTTCGCGGAAGCTTCAGATATTTCATTGAGCTTTTCACTCACCCTCATTTCACACACACATATATGATACTCTCTCCAAGGTTCTTTTCAAGAAGGGCATAAAAAATTCTTTACTAACTCCACATCTTCATTTTTGGGCCTATTTGCAAAAATATGTTCAGCATACTACTCAAAAGACATGGAATTGTGTATTTTTACTCAAAGCAAGATATTCTTGATATTTTTTATATTGTTGAGGCAAAGTTTTATATGTTGCTCTCCATATTTGTAACTCATTCATAGAATTATCCTTGATTGGTGTGACACACTCATCTCCATCAAATTTAAAGTCATAATAATAATCTTCATTTCTCCTGAAATTGTAAGAAGTGTTGCATGATGGCACCTCTTCCTCGTACCATTCACATTCTGCTCCATATTGCTCATAAGCATCTGCATATTCCTCATAAGAATTGTTCTCATAGGATTCATCATAATAGTAAGATGTGGCTGCCAATTATTCTTGAATGTATGTACCTAATCCACAGGTGCAAGGACCATGCTCTGATACCACTGTAATGGCCCTTGTTAGGAATTTTATTAAAATGACAGTTTTTCACTTTTTTTCCCTAGTTTTACCTTTGACTAGTTTTGAGCTCTAAGTCTCCAAATTGCTCCAATTGCTCCCAAATCTTCTGAGAAGGTATATGGATGATGTTAGAACATAAATATGTGTTTCAGGGATTCTTTTGAACCTATAAAATACTTTTGCAAATCCTCTTTCGATTCTGGCCAGTGTAGGGAACTTTACTAGTAATTTTCCTTTGACTAGTATTGGTCTCTAGGTCTCAAATTGGTTCTAAATGCCTTCAAATTATCAAGGAAGGTGTATGACTGATATTTGTACTTGATTATGATATTTAGGAATGATTTATGACTATCAAAATACTTCTGCAAACTTGTTTAAGATTCTGGACAAAGTATGGAATTTAGCTAGCAATTTGAGGTTCAAATACCCTCGAGGTAAATACTGAAAATGGCTTCGCAAATGCATCCAACCCCACTGGAATTTCTGAAAATAGGTAGGGGATGTCTCAAGGGTATTATGAAGGTCTCATATGCACCATTAATCAGTTATTAATTATTTTCTAACCTTCTCCCAAACAACAGCAAAAATCACTAGTTCGACCCTTGGGGAAATGGCACCAAATCTTCTCCAAATATACATAAACCAAGTAAAATGACTTCAAATGCTTGAGTAATGAACATGAAACTTGTATAATACATCAATAAAATTCCATTCATCAATAAACCATCAGTATTTTACTTATCCATTCCAATCCATCAACATTACATTGGGATCAGTATTTTTCTAGTTAGTGGGGAAATGGCACTGTTCTTTCATTAAAAATGAAATTTATACATTTCTACTTGGAATTTAGACCTAAAACTTTCTGGAGATGAAGTATTTAATTCATATTACAAAATAAGTGGGGCATTAGAAGCTCCCCCAAAGAGTACAATAGCTCACCAAAAACTCCCTCCCTCAAGGAGCAAGAATATGCTTTCAAAACTAGAAATGGTTGAGAGAATGTGATGCATTAGAAGAAACCATGATCTGCCCTGTATCTTACACCTGCAAAATATGAATCCATTAAATCTCCAAATGAGAGGTCTGAAAGGCCTTTCCAATTACTAACTTGGATGGGAATCTTTCACCCTCAAAATTGGCTAAGGCGAGAAATTAGTCATCCACTAGCTCTCCCTCTTCACAAATGCAATCGCAAATTTCTCAAATGATAAAAATCTGATATTATTCTTTGTTCATGACTTTTATAAACTTCTAATGTCCTCCATGGGTTGAATTCCTTCCAAGAGACTCATGCCAACTCAAGTTGGGAAGAGATTCCAAAGAATGCCACTTGTACAGCAATTCCTAGTCTCCCGCTTCCACCAAATCACATGTGGAAGCATCTTAGCTGCCCTAACTCCCTTGAGCACCCTCTTGGAGGCTATTTTTACCCCTGACATGTCATATATGTTATATGTCATCCTTCAGGTCTGATTTGTGTCATAAGTGTCATAGCATCTTCATCATTGTTGTCATAGAGCTAGGGAATCTAGCCTAAGTGTCCCACTAGCTCCAAGTTGCCTCTTCCCCTTCCATGGGAGTTAATATTCCTCTATATTTCGACCTTGGATGAGTCATGCCATGAATAATACCTTTTGAACTCCCCCAAGTATGTTACCATTCACCTTGAATTTGAATTGGTGAGAAAATGATGCCAAGTGTTGTGGGGAAATCTAGCCATATGTGGGTCTCACTTCCTCCATGTGTCTTCATGATCAAATGCCACTTTTATTTTCACTTGTATATATTTATTTAGCTCCTTTATTAAATATTTATGACATTCTAATCTTCAAACATCATTTATTATCCCCCTTATTCCAAATCCCAAAGCTTCCACCCCAGACCTAGAAAACTAGTAATTTTCCTCCTTGGCAATTATTTGACCTTTAGCATCAGTTTGATAAACTCTCATGAAAATGGCCAATGGGCTTAGGCCATTGTGACCTAATGCAAAATTTGGGACATGACAGTAAATTCCCACAATAAGCACGAGGATGATAAATCAGTGATCAAGGCGCGAAGGGTCCGAATTTAATTAGTTCCTTGCACATTTAGGTGTATTGCTGCATGCTGGGCGATTTTAAGCCTACACTCATATATGTAAGCCTGCAATATGCCGTGCAGTGATCTCGGCATGGAAGGTAATCATAATTTCTACCATAGAAAAAGTTTGCAATCTCTGTTTGGTACTAATTTTATTCTGGTCTGTCAGAGTTCGGCTTTCTTGTTTTATTTGCACATTCGATCCGCTTGGCAGATCCGAATGTACATAGTTCCTTGCACATTTATTAACGAGGGACAACACTCTCGATTGAAAAGAATTCCTATGCACTCAGAATCTATTTGGAACAGACAAGATTGAGAGTGGACAATGTGCATATAATCTGAATTGTTTTAGCAGGCTGAAGGTCATTTGTAAGATTGTGTAGATTGGGGGAAAGGATCCCTGCATTATAGAATTACACAGCATACTATGCATTATCGATTTAATGTGCATTATATATTTAATTTCCATTATAGCTTTACAGAGCATACTATATAGATTTAAGGTATCGACTATATTGCTGCTGGTCCATGCGCATCACGATTTGCATGCTGAATGGATCCCTGTATCCGATTTGATATAACACGCATATTCCATTCTATAATATAATTGCAGGCTGGGTTATATTGTTCTTGGATAAATATGCAGAGAGGGGAGATGGATCCCTCTGTTTCCATTTTATTATTTTATTTATTACATGCTGAATGTTCTTGGATAAAATGGGCAGCTAGAGTAACCCCTGTACATATAGACTTCATAAATGATATGTGGATTAAATTGCTGATGCATTTGTATTATAATGCACATAGGTACTATGGGAGAGTAATCCCTTGCATTTATACATTCCATAAATTGTATACTTGACTGGATGTAATTGCCTATTCCGCAAGGATGGGAGAAAAGATCCCTTGTGTACCTGTTATTTCATGCTAATTGTATGCTTGCATGGGGAGTGTCATTGGTAATGGCTGGTGCAAAGAATGAGGAAACTCCCTGTATGACTTTGGTTTCATATTTTTGCATGTATCTGTGGAAAACTCAGTATACATAGTTTAACTCTGTTTTATTTGGGTTTTTAAGCCTCAGCAAATCCCATGTTGAAAAAGTGAATGACGTTTCTAGAATTTGAATGATTGTAATCTAAATTCCAAAATTCTCTATTTTGTAGTTGAACTTGGTTAGCGACTCCAGAATCCAAACTTATGACTCTGATTCTTAAACTTTTCCTGTAAGTTTCATTTCGTGGATGAATGACTCCCTCCAGAGTTTTGTTTTGTGATAGGTAGTATTTTCCTTCTAATCTCTGGGGCTTGAAAACGTGTGAATCTTGTCTGAGTGTGGGAAGTCTGATCCCTGTGTCAGATCTTCGAGTTGCAGCTTGGATTCTTCACAGTAAAGTTTGTGAAACCCTGTCAGATTATATAAAGATTAAACTTTGTTTTAGGCCTCCAATCGAACGCTCTTTGTGTTGCCTAAACTAAACCCTGCTTAAATGTTGTTGCATATATTGTTAAAACGAAGTATGCCCTGCTAAAACATTATAGATTTAGGTATGATCGTTGTTTAAATGTTGTTGCATATGTTATAAACTCAGAATTGATCTCTGCAACGTGAACAGTAACATGAATGGCGATCTCTGATTTAAGTGGGTTTTCAATTTTAGTTTTAAAAGTCCATTGTTACCATCATGCATGGAAATATTAGACTTCTATTATTGAATTTAATTTAAACTTCAAAAATGTATGAATTACCCGTTTCTCACGACGAACTATGTTTTCATTTGGGTTTTAATTTAAATCTTTCATTTTTTTTCCTGTGTGTTTACTTCGTAATTCATGGCGTCTTCCCGATCTGAATGTAAATTATAGTTGATTAATCAAAGAGAATTGGCGTTTTTCCCAAAACTCAGAATAGAAATGTATTTCGATCTCTAAATCTCTGTTTCCGATAAGCATTCGCTGAGATCCAAACGGATCCTGTCATGTCTTTCTCTGTTGTATTCCACTTAGTATTTCAAAATTGTTGTTTTTTATTGGAGGTTAAATTTATTTTAAAAAAAATTTGCAATTCACTTTGGGCGTTTCCAGATCCCTTAAGATGATTTGTAAATTGCTCTGAACGGAAAATCTGTGTTGATCTAGTTTGTTGAGCATTTCCAGAATTCTTTAAACTATCTGAAATAATCTAATTCATTAGGCGTTGCCAGAATCGTTTAAAAACGACTTGTAAGTATCCTGAAAAATCCGTGTTGATCTTAGAATCTCTATGCTCTATCTTGAATTCGGAATGGCAACTTTTCCCTGGCTTCACAATTCCACCTGTAAATTCAAGATTGATTTTTAAATTTCTCTGTGTATTTAAATCGGATGGCAATTCCAGATTTTGAATTAATCTTATTTTGTTCTTAAAAACCTCAGTACATACTTTACGAAAACCGTTGGACGTTCTCTAAAATTCACGGTGTGATTGTAGGCTGATCTAAATCTCTGTATTGAAATGTTGAAGCTTCTAATTATTTCACTTAAAATAAATATATATATATATAAGGCTGATCTAAATCTCTGTATTGAAATGTTGAAGCTTCTAATTATTTCACTTAAAATAAATATATATATATATATATATATATAAAACAGAAACTAGATCGCACACTGTCTGAGATGGTGTCCGTGTCCTCTCTGCCTAGATTAAAGTTAAATTTCTAGATTTATATCTGCGTAGGACTTTTGGACACCCAATGTTTGTGGTATTTAAATTCCAAGGGAGTGCGAATCGAACTCCCGACTAATGTCAACCTGTGCGTTGAAAAATTCTTTTTGTACATAAAATTTTAAGGGTAAAACGCTGTCTACGATACAATTGGCGTTTTAAATCCAATCTGAGATTTCATATCTCGATCCCTTATTATTGAGTGACTCCGAACCCACCTATAACGATAGCAATGGTGAGTCTTCAAACAAAATGTTCTACTTCTTTTCCTATATGAGAAGATTGCTTAAATTATAATCTTTAACAAGTTATAATTTAAGCTGAAATCACCTAAACGATAGTGATGAAGAGTTAAGAATGTTGGTAAGTGCTGGTAAATATTATAGATGCCTAAACTTTAGGAGGAGTCAACTTGGACAGGCTATCTCAGCCACTCGTCAAACACTTAAGTCTTTTATTATTATATACTTTAATGAAATAAGAACGTATTCTTACTTAAACTTGACAAGAGAAGATCTAGTGTCTATCTGGTTCGAGAAGATCTAGTGTTTATCTGGTTCTGCTTGTTAGGAGTCTAATACCTGATGATATAGTGCATCGGTGGGATCTATTTTTGTAGACAGCACTTGACACTTCTCTTTGAAGATGTTTGTGGGTTATTCAGTTATGATGAAGATAATGATGTACTATTTGATTCAGTTTTTTGAATAACAATAATATGCTTTTTTCGCGGAAAGAAAAAAAAAAAAAACTTAACAAGAAAACCACATTAGTGTGCTTATATTTTTTATCTAATAAATAGATCGTTAACCCAATATAGATATATATGTGTGTTTTAAACCTAAGGATGTATAGACAACTTCTTAAATAAATGATTTTTCTTTTTGTCTTAAGCATGTCCTTGTTTAGAAAAGGGACTCTGTTATTGAAATAAGGGTTTATGTGTAAATAATAAATGTCTTTTAAAAATACTATTTTAATAATGCCCTCTCTTATCACATTGAAATATGCGCATTATGTTTCAATATAGTAACCTTTTAGCTATCATATTTGGAATTCACTTCCATAATTAAAATTACATTTATTATGTTTTATTAATATGACTTTTATATTATTGAGATTACACTCTTCATTATATACATGTATTGTGTATCAATATAATGTTTTTCTAAATCTTTTGATGATGATTCTTACACTATTGAATTAAATAGACTATGTTCAATAGAGTGTAAGACATAGATATTGTGGATGTATTTTAAGGATAAATGACAAGTAATGACCATATATGAATTTAAGGGAGAAGTGCTTAGATAATTTTGAAGGGGGATGTTTATGATTTACTATCATGAAGTAATGAATTTATAGTGTTTAATAATGGGAGATTGTGCATTAGTTCTAGAGTCGAAAGGGATTATATAATCTTAAACCTCGAATGAAGACATTACAATAAAATATATCTTAAATAATTTTATTCAATTAATTGTTTATATGTATGTGTAGTCTGATTGGTATGTGGAAAAAAAAAAAATCTTTACGACCAAGGTTCCTACATTTTGGAGTTTTATAATTGTGTAGATACTGAATGATAGTCACGTAAGTGGTCAACAACATAGATGTTTAAATATGAAATTACCTTCTAGATGTGAATGTTACTAGCTGGAGGAGCCACATCCAATTACACAATTTTCTAGAATGGCAATGTTGTTAAGGAAAATGAAAAGGTACAACCTTGATTTGATCATGATATGATAATTGGGAACATAGAACTTAGAGAACTTACCGAGGGGTCAATTGAAGACGATCTTGTCAAATGAAATATGTAGACGATAATCATGACGAACTAAACGTAGTGATGCTAATAATATGAAATGATGAATTCTAAATGGAAATACAACTAATTCCCATGATGCGACTATATGTGAATATGACAACCCACACATGACGAGATAGGGAAAATATGCCGAAGGAGTCACATGACAAGGGGAATGCAGAAATGGGGTAAGGACATGATAGGTTCCTTGACTTGGACATTACGACACTAGCGAAATGACACGGTAGTTAGAAGTAAAACATTTAGGTCTTTGGAAGTAATCTGTTGGGGGTTGACTTTTAGAATTTCGGGTGACTAGTCTTGATTTGTTAAATTATGATTATAACTTACCGTAAATATTCCACTAAATATGGTATGGCATTACCTTCTCATCTTGGAGGAAGGTATAACCAATGGATTTGGATCCTTGTTCAGATTTGTTATGCAAAAGATGATTGGATAACTATGGTGTGGCTTTTGATGCAATATAACTAGTAAATAAATTGGATACCATGGATCTTCACTAATGAATTGGAGATATAAGAAATCTAAGGTTGGGACTAACGATTATGAAGGTATTATTGGATTTACATTCAGCGAAATTATGATCGAGTTACCAGGAAGGTATTGTAACCATGTTGATGAATAGAAAACTAATGATTAGAACCACCAGCACTTATGGCCATGATTGTTTGAGAAAAGTAGAGAGAAAGACAATAAGATGAAAATGGGAAACTAAAGAAAAGCCTAGCATCGAAAGTACGAGAACAGAGGTTAACTTCAGGACGAAGTTCTATTAAGAGGGGGTGTATGTAATGCCCGCCTCGGTGCATTGACTAACCATAGACTTGAGGACACTTGCCATGTGACTTGACCAAATAAACATTAGTAATTGGTGCCTTGAGTATTGAAAATGCTTGAACGACTGAAGAACGCATGATGATTTGCATGACGACTAATGATAAACGAAAATGACGCAATGAATGACAGTTATAGAAATTGATACTTTACTTAATGAATGAAGGCTCTGCTTAATGATTTGCGAATTTACGAAATGAATGATGACTCAATGTTAGATATGCTCGACAGATTGAGATAGAATGACTGAATGTTAGATATGATCGACTAATTGAGATAGAATGACTGAATGTGAGATATGCTCGATTGATTGAGATAGAATGACTGAATTTTAGATACGCTCGACTGATTGAGATATAATGACTGAATGTTAGACATGCTCGATTGATTGAGATAGAATGACTAAATGGTAAATATGCTCGACTGATTGAAATAGAATGATTGAATGTTAGACATGCTCGACTGATTGAGATAGAATGACTAAATCTTAGATATACTCGACTGATTAAGATAGAATGACTAAATGTTAGATATGATCAACTAATTGAGATATAATGATTGAATGTTAGATATGCTCGACTGATTGAGATAGTGTAAGGACCCCCTTTTCGAGGTCCCCAGAAAAAAACTTCCAGTACAATTTTTCAAAAGAAGATATAGAAGCCACAGATCTAGTTCTATCTATTGTAGTGCATGAATGTCAATATATATAACTATATACTCATATTTATTCATTCTCAAAAATATTTAGCAAAATAAATAAAATAAAAATACTTCAAACCTGTTTTCGACGGTTGATCCAGCAAATCGATGGAGTCCTCGAAGTAGTTTCTGCACGATCCAATCCAATATCCTGATGAAGTACTGAGTGACCCCTAGGTTGACCACCCTACCGTATCAAGGCTACTCTTCTTCACCTCGAACCCCCGAGTTAATGGGGTCGTAATAACACACAAGCTAGCCTCCCGAAAGGATCTCCCAATCCTTGTTCCGGCTAATCCCAACTTTAAGGATCATAACATAATCCGAGATTATGATGACCATCTAGCATTAAGGAGCAAGAGATCCCCCTCTCTCCTTCTCCTCCCTCAATATATAGCAAAAGCCTATGTGCCATGTGTCTATCCATGCACATATTTAATTTAATTTTAATATTTTAATTTCCAATATTCTCAAATACATGTGTCTTCTTAATGTCTTTAATGTGCACCTAAATCCCTAGATCAGTGGGAGTTAGGTGTAGAAGAGTTCTACTTCTCTTTTGGTTCTCATTTATTTTATTTAACAATCTTTTAGTTAAACTTATTGCTTTTTACTTTTCTTTATTTTCCTAATATTAAGATTGAATTAAAAGATGATTCCTTTTACTAAAAGTGTAATTTAAATTTCCTCTTTATAAAATAATTTAAATTAATAGTAAAATTAATTAAAGTAAAATCTTGAATAATAATAAAAGAAAAACAATTCTTTTATTAATGACCTATTTCAATTCTTTCTCAAAATAATGAAGTCACTTAAATAAAATCTTTAATAGAATGATTTAAAATAATAAAATCCATAAAATTAAAATCTTTGTAGAAAAATAATTCTCTTATTATTAATCTTTTTCAATCACCATAATTAATCAAATTTAATATTGAATAAAATCAAACTCTTCAATTCTTTTTCAAGTTAATAAAATCAATTCAAATGAATAATTCAAATTAATGAAATGAATTAAAAATAAAATCTTGAATAGAATTATTCAAATTAATAAAATAAAGTATTTCTTAAATCTTATGTAAAATTTTCATTTATACCATTGATTAATTTTCTTCCTCTCATTCTTGTCTAGGTACCTCTTCGGTGGGCCCTTCTGACAGTTTCATTTCTTCCTTCTTATGGGGAGTATTGCATAGCGACCGAGAGCCATTACCGCGATCTCTCAACTATGCTCCTTGGAGACTAAGGGATGATGAGGGATAAGGCTCTCATTATTGTGCGCCCCTCAACTCATCATACGTGACCAAATAATTATGGCATTTTCCGTACGGCATACGCTTCCCTGGGTGAGCTGAAACAGCTTCACCCGTGTGTGGATTGCTAATCCAGGGTCGACAGTCAGTCATCGTACCCTTATGTGTTATTTCCGTTCTTACGACCCCTATAATTCCATTGTGGGTCAATCAAGAAATCATCTTACCTGCCACTGCACACACACACACTCAAGCGCACATTAGTAGCACTGCACTATGAAATATCTCATCATCCATCATAATATCTGTTAGGAACCCATGTCTTTACTTTGTTAGTATATTGTTGTTGGACGCATATGCTTTGTAAGTCGTCCCGTAGTATTTGTTGATCCATAGTTTATATTAGCCCATAGTATTGGATGCATATGCTTTGTAAGTCGTCCCATAGTATTATATGTCCCATGGTTTTGACTCATAGTATTAGCACCTAGACTTAGCCCATGGTTTGTATTGACACATAGTATTGACCCATGGTATTGGTGCCTAGACTTAGTATATAAGTGTGTGTTGAGGCCTATGAAGGCACCGTGAAGTTAATTGTATTGAGCTTGCTCAAAGGAGGTTGCCCCCTCGAAGTGGCCCGTGATCAATATAAAAGTGATTTTGAGTTCTATTATTTCTGATATCTCGTGTATTGGCATTAATTAATTATTGCAAGTTCATCACAATATCTCAATCAGTCGAGCATATATTTCATTCATCCTTTTTTTTTCTCAATCAGTAAATCATATCTATCATTCATCATTCTATCTCAATCAGTTGAGCATATGTATCATTCAGTCATCCTATCTCAATCAGTTGAGCATATCTAACATTTAGTCATTCTATCTCAACCAGTCGAGTATATCTAACATTCAGTCATTCTATCTTAATCAGTCGAGCATATCTAACATTCAGTCATTCTATCTCAATCAGTCGAGCATATCTAACATTTAGTCGTTCTATCTCAATCAGTCGAGCATACCTAACATTTCGTCATTCTATCTCAATCAGTCGAGTATATCTAACATTCAGTTGTTCTATCTCAATCAGTCGAGCATATCTAACATTTAGTCATTCTATCTCAATCAGTCGAGCATATCTAACATTTAGTCATTCTATCTCAATCAGTCGAGCATTCATTTATTAAGTAAAGTAATAGTTGCTATAACTATCATTCGAGCATTTTCAAAGTGGATTCAAATGGTTCGTGTTTTACTTAACCGGTTCATTTCAAAACTATTACCTCATTATTCTAAATAGTTAAGGTACCGAGGCGGGCATTACAGATAGAATGACTGAATGGTATATATGCTCGACTTATTGAGATAGAATGACTGAATGTTAGATATGCTCAACTGATTGAGATAGAATGACTAAATGTTAGATATGCTCGACTAATTGAGATAGGATGACTAAATGTTAGATATGCTCGACTGATTGAGATAGGATGGCTGAATGTTACATATGCTCGACTGATTGAGATAGAATGATGAATGATAGATACTATGTACTGATTAGAAAAGGGTGAATGAAATATATGCTCGACCGACTAAGATATTATGATAGACGATGAAATATTTCATAGTGCAGTGCTACGAATGTGCGCTTGAGTGTGTGTGTGTGTGTGTGCAGTGGCAGGTAATACGATTTACCGACTGACCCATAATGGAATTATAGGGGTCATAATAATGGAAAGAACACATAGGGGTACGATGACAGACTGTCGACCCTGAAATAGAAATCCACGCACGGGTAGGAAGCCGTTTCATCTCAACCGGGGAATCATGTGTCGTACGGGCGAGGCCATAACGACTTGGTCGTGTACGATGAGTTAAGGGGCACAAGATAAGGAAGACCTTATCCCTCAGCAACCCTTAGTCTCCAAGAAAGCGTAGTTGGAAGGTCACAGTAAAGATTCCCGATCACTACGCAGTGCTCCCCATTAGAAGAAAGAAACAGAATTGTCGGAAGGGCCCGCTAAAGAGGTACCTAAACAATAACCAAAGGGAGAAATTAATCAAATGTATAAATGAAAATTTCACATAAGATTCAAGAAATAGTTTATTCCAATTTATTTTATTTTACTAATTTGAAAAGAGGAAAAGAATTAGAAATAAAGTAGAAAATAAATAATAGAACTATTTATTCAAATCTTTAATTATATTTAACATTATTATCTTTGAAAAAGAATTAGAAATGAAGTGGAATAAAAATACAAGAACTAATTATTCAAATCTTGATTTTTATTTAATATCATAAACTTTGAAAAAGAATTGGAATTAAAGTAGGATATTAATAATAGAAATGTCTATTATTTCATTTTAATAATTGGGAAGGAGAGAAAATAGAAAACATCTTGTGGTCTTTTAAAAGTTTTATTAAAAATATTTCTTGAATAAAATTAGTTGGAAAACCACTACACCTACCTTGCACCAATTTAGGAAATTAGGTGCACAATTAAGACAAGAAGAGACACTTGTAACTTGAGAATAAATATTAATAAAATATTAAAATAAATAAATTATGTGCATGTGAGGACACATGGCACATGGAATTTTTCTATAAAAGAAGGGAGGAGAAGGAGAAAATGATATCTCTTACTCCCTAGTGATGGATGGGCACCGGAATCGAGAATTGATCTTATGGTTTTTGTGAGTTGGGATTAGCTAGACAGGGGATTGGGAGATCCCAGCGAGAAGCTTGCTAGTGTGTTCTTACGACCCCAAAATGATTGGGGGTTCGGGGTGAAGGAGAGTAACCTCGGTATGGTAGAGTGGTCAACCGATAGGTCTTTGGTGAATCGGGAGTTCGGATGACTGGATCAAGCAGCAAGGGATGTCAGCTACAACCACCTTCAACCTTCGGAAATTAGGTATATGGTTCCATTTTATGTACAGTTTGAGTTTTAGCATTTTATTTACTGTTCTGCATTTGATTTTCAAGATTTAAAAATTATCATGTGATGTTAGTATTGTTTAGATTGTCCTTTTGGGGGACCCGAAAATGGGGGTCCCTACATTTGGTATCATATACGGTCGAGCCTTAAGGGAATCGGACTCATATTTCTACCAAGGGCTATAGGTAAATTCATGGGAGAGCTGGAGATGTATGGTACTCAGTCATTATTCTAGTTTTTCTTTGGAAGGCCATGCTTAGAGAACCCACAAGTTTGAGGGTCCGCTGTAAGTACGAGGGGAAGGGCCTCGTAGCATTTCCCAGATCGTGTATTTTTAATTATTATTGGAGTGCATTAGATAGAGGTAATCTGAAGGTGGATAGGCATAAGCTTCTGAACAAGAGAAATTGGTCAGATATTGTTGTTTTTGTGTATGCATTTATGTTGCCATCCATCTCATTCTTTAAAAATGCTTAGTTTCTCCTTTTGCATGATGTCTACCCGTGGAGAGGGTGGACGGTAGTTTTAAAAAGCAACCATGCTCGATTAATAGAGCAGAGGAGGGGGGGGGCTTCTAGCTTTTAGTGGATATCACCAGATCTGAATTTGGGAAGAAGATATGTGGAAAGTGGGACCAAAACCAAGATCTGTTTGTATGAATGGTTGGTAAATGTAATGTACCTTGTTAGGAATTTTATTAAACTGACAATTTTTCACTTTTTTTCCCTAATTCGACCTTTGACTAGTTTTGAGCTTTAGGTCTCCAAATTGCTCCAATTGCTCCCAAATCTTCTGAGAAGGTATATGGATGATTTTAGAACATAAATATTTGTTCCAGGGATGCTTTTGGACCTTTAAAATACTTCTGAAAATCATCTTTCGATTCTGGCCAATATAGGGAACTTTACTAGTAATTTCTCTTTGACTAGTATTGGTCTCTAGGTCTCAAATTGGCTTTAAATGCCTTCAAATATTCAAGGAAGGAATATGAATGATATTTTTACTTGATTATGATGTTCAGGGATGATTTATGACCATCAAAATACTTCTTAAAACTTGTTTAAGATTCTGGACAAAGTATGGAATTTAACTAGCAATTTGAGGTTCAAATCCCCCTAGGGAAATACTGAAAATGGCTTCCCAAATGCCTCCAACCCCACTCAAATTTATGAAAACAGGTAGGGGATGTATTAGGGGTATTATCAAGGTCTCATATGCACTATTAATCAGTTATTCAGTCTATTCTAACCTTCTCCCAAACAGGAGCAAAAATCACTAGTTCGACCTTTGGGGAAATGGCACCAAATCTTCTCCAAATGTAAATAAACCGAGTAAAATGACTTCAAATGCTTGAGTACTGAACATGAAACTTGTATAATACATAAATAAAATTCCACTCATCAATAAACCATTAGTATTTTACTTATCCATTCGAATCCATCAACATTACATTGGTTCACAACAAGGTAGTGTGGAAATGGCACTGTTCTTTCATTAAAAATGAGATTTATACATTTCTACTTGGAATTTTTCCCTGAAAATTTCTAGAGATGAATAAAAGAGTATTTAATTCATATTAAAAAATAAATGGGGCATTATAATCTCCCCCAAAGGGTACAATAGCTCACCAAAAACGCCCTCCCTCAAGGAGAAAGAATATGCCTTCAAAACTAGAAATGGTTGAGAGAATGTGATGCATTAGAAGAAACCATGATCTTCCCTGTAGCTTACACCTACAAAAAATGACTCCATTAAAGCTCCAAATGAAAGGTCTAAATGGACCTTCCAATTACCAACTTGGATAGGAATATTTCACCGTCAAAATTGTCTAAGGCAAGAAACTAGTCATCCACTAGCTCTCCCTCTTCACAAATGCAATTGCAAATTTCTCAAATGATCAAAAGATGATATTCTTCTTTATTCATGACTTTTATAAACTTCTAATTTTCTCCATGGTTCTAATTCCTTCCAAGATACTCATGCCAACTCAAGTTGGGAAGAGATTCCAAAGAATGCCACTTGTACAACAATTCCTAGTCTCCCACTTCCACCAAATCACATGTGGAAGCATCTTAGCTGCCCTAACTCCCTTGAGTGACCTCTTGGAGGCTATTTTTATCCCTGACATGTCATATATGTCATATGTCAACCTTCAGGTCTGATTTGTGTCATAGGTGTCATAGCTGTTAGTTTTTCAGAATTTCAATCTAATCTAGGATCTTAACTGAGAGAATAATATGTACAGCATATCAATCATGGACATAATAATGCAAGCACACAAGAGATGATAGACACACAGAGTTTCTCTGGGGAAAACCATAAAGTTGAAAAACCCCACAACTTCCTTAGAGATAGATAGAGGAATGATACAACCCAAGCATAGGAGATATACTCCTAGCAGCAGCTTCTCCTCCTCCACTAGTGCGCCACTCTCCAATGAGTGTAAGAGTGAGAAAGTGAATGATCAAATAGAGTGCCTCCCGCACTCTATTTATACTTGACTTGACTTGCCTAATAACGTTTACTAGGTCGGCCTTAACTTAACTACATAACATAATGCTGACATGGATGACCCCCAATAGGGTGGTCTAATAACCCTTTAACCCACATGACTTATACAGGTCCGACCCCAACAAGGTGGTCTAATAACCCATCAAGTATAAGTTACGACACTTACAATATAAATGATGACACTTCCATATAGAGGAATAATAACATCTCTATAGGAATACAAATACTTTCGTATAGAGGACTAATAACATCTCTATAGGAATACAATATACATATATGAAATGCATTCCGAAGTTACAAATACATAAACACTCCCTCTTAACTAGGAAGGTATTTCTCGACACAGGTCTTCTAGCACAAGTCACTGGATCATCGACATCGAATCATCGTCATCGTCACTGCTGCTGCTATCTCAATTAATCTTTGAACTACTCATCATAGGAAGTTCTACAGATCCATCCCTTTTTCATGCTTGATGTAGGCCCACCACCTACAGGTCTTCATCATCACTGGCCATACTATGGAATCCTCAGGACTTATTATGTGCATCACAATGCCTTGAAAGAGTATCCCAGGACCATTTATGTGTCGAAGCATGACCATAAAGATCTCCCAGGTCTACTTATATGTGACCCCCACCACAATGCCTCGAAAGAGCATCCCAGGACTTATTACGGGTACACATCCCAACCTATCGGATCTCCCAGGTCTACTTACATGTGGTCACCACAATGCCTCGAAAGAGAATCCCAAGACTTATTACGAGCACACAGCCCAACCTATCGGATCTCCCAGGTCTACTTACATGTGATCATGGTAATTCCTTGAAAGAGAATCCTAGGATTTATTACGGGCACACAGCCCAACCTATCGAATCTCCCAGGTCTACTTATATGCCATAGGACAATGCCTCGAAAGAACATCCCAAGACTTATTACGGGCACACAGCCCAACCTATCGGATCTCCCAGGTCTACTTATATGTCCTCCCAAAGCAATGCCTCAAAAGAGAATCCCAGGACTGATTACGGGCACACAGCCCAACCTATCGGATCTCCTTGGTCTACTTATATGCTCATCTGCATAACCTGTCCACAGCCACAGAGTATCAACTTGATACTCACCATACATTGTCATGATGTACATGATCATCCTGATCATCATCATAGCATCATCCCGATGCATATCATCCTGATACACATGATCATCCTGATCACCATAACTGCATCATCCTGATGCATGTCATCCAGAGCATCATCCTGATACACATCACATATGATCATCTTGATCATCATCATATCATCATCCTGATGTATATCATCTGGAGCAACATCCTGAAGCTCATCATCCATGATCATCCTGATCATATAATGTATCTACCTGATACATTCACAAATACATGATCCACCTAATCATACAATGTATCCACCTGATACATATATAAATACATGATCCACCTGAGCATACAATGTATCCACCTGATACATATACAAATACATGATCCACCTGATCATACAATGTATCCACCTGATACATATACAAATACATGATCCACCTGATACATATACAAATCCATGATCCAACTGATCATATCAAGCATCCAACTTGATGCATATATAAATACATGATCCACCTGATCATACAATGTATCCAACATGATGCATATAGAGTAGTAACTGGAGCATCGTCTTGATGCTCATCATCCAATGCTTACATCCATAGCCATGGGAAGGATCCTCCTCTCACCATGCTTGGAATGGCTCCTGCAAATGTGTCCATCACTTCTTCCTTGAAGTGTCGTCAATCTGAAGAACACCAAGCCTCTCTCTGAAGTACTCAAACTTCACTCTAGCTAGTGGTTTCGTCAACACATGATCTACAACCTGCTCATCCGTCGCAACATACAGGAGCTTCACTGCTCCTCTCTGCACCATATCCCTGATATAGTGATATTTGATCTCAATGTGCTTCGACCTGTCGTAAAACACCAGGTTCTCAGAAGGCTTCACACAACTCTGGTTGTCACAAAAGATACCAGTAGCCTCCAATGGGGGATGAAATAACTTAGACAGTAGCTTCCTAAGCCATACTGCCTCACAACTAGCCGAACAAGCTGCAACATACTCTACTTTGGCTGTAGTCAGTGCTACGCAGGATTGCTTCCTGCTAAACAAAGAGATCACACCTGATTCCATACTGAAGCAGCACCTAGAAGTGCTCTTCCTATCTGCAACACTATCTGCCCAATTTGAATCAACATAACCCTCCAGGTTAAACTTTTGATTTGCATCATACTTGAGCCCATAGTCAATTGTACCCTTTAGGTACCTCAGAATATGCTTTACGGAAACCAGGTGAACACCTCTAGGATCCGTCAGGAACTGGCTCAATGTGTTCACCGCAAAGCAAATGTATGGTCTCGTGTTCATTAGGTACATCAAGGACCCAATCATCTGATGATACACCGTGACATTAATCGGATCAAATGAAGCATCACATAGAAGCTTCAGGTTCGATGCCATAGGTGTGGCCATGGCCTTACAGTCCATCATCCCGAACCTCTTCAGGATCTCTACTGCATACTTCCCTTGTCCAAGGAAGATCTCATCTGCACTCTGCCACACCTCCATGCCTGGAAAATAGTGCATCATCCCCAAGTCCTTTATCTCGAACTCGGCAGCAAGCTTCCTCTTGGTATTGGCAATCAATCCATCCTCACTTGTAACAAACAGGTCATCCACATACAAAAGTAGTATCACTGGATTTCCTTCCTCAAACTTGTAGTAAAGTTTGGAATCCGCCTCACTCTTGGTAAAGCCCAAACTGGATAGAAATCTGTCTATCCTACCATACCAAGTCCTAGGAGCTTGCTTCAAGCCATACAAGTCTTTCTTTAATCTGCACACATATGAATCCCTGTCATGTGTCTCAAAACCAAGTGGCTGCTCCACATACACTTCCTCTTCGACTACACCATTCAAGAAAGCTGTCTTAACATCCATCTGGTGTATCTTCCATTTCAGCACTGCAGCCAGAGCAAGTACTAATCTGATGGAAGTGTATCTGGCTACAGGAGCAAAAGTCTCTTCATAATCAATCCTTCTTTCTGGGAGAAGCCACAAGCTATAAACCTCACATTGTATTTCTCCATGCTACCATCTACAGCATGCTTGATCTTATAGATCCATTTGTAAGTCACAACGAACTTCTCTTCAAGTCTTGGGAACACATCCCAAACATGATCGATTGGTACTTCTCAACCATGGCATTCTTTTACTGTATCCCGTATCCTAGGAACTTCAGATTCTTCAATATCTTCAATAGATAGTTTGAACTTCGTTGCTGGAACAAATGTTGTAGTCCTTCTTTTGTAGGTGATGGTATATGATCTTTCCTACAAAGCAAGTTAAATTGCATGCTTAGAAACATCTCATAGTTTTCAGAACAAATTCTTACACATAAAGAAATATGTCATACAGTCATGCAATTATCTTAGCCAATGCTTTGATACAACATTTATCCATATCCCGTAACTTTCTAGATGCCTTCCAATCTCTACCAGAACATTGTTAAGAGTGTGCACAACTCCCAACATGTCAGCAAAGAGGTTTCATTTTAGATAAGTAGCAATGGAATGTTATACAGTTCCATAGGACACTTACCCATCACGTGCATATTAGTAGTATACTATTCATTGATGCAATTATTCTAATATGCATAATACACACCCTAAGTCTAGGAACATAAGCATATACATCATTTATTTAAACAAACAAATATGCAAGAAATGACAATTCAAATACATATCTTTGTTTGGTTTGTAGGGTGGACTCCCTCTCAATATTTGCTTCCTTGCAGGAACTACTGGAGTGTGCTCCCTCTTGATCTTTGCTTCCTCGATTACCTGTCCTTGAACTTATATCCATCCTCGATCACTATGCATGCTTACTAGTATCATCATTGTGTTACCCTTGAGATCTCATACATAATCATACATTCATTAGTATAATATCAATACTATCAAAACACAATAATCTTAAACATGTATAGTCATGATCATTTCAAACATAGATAATAAGCATTAGCATTCAATGTTTTAGGGAAGACTTCTCTTACTCATGCATATTCATATTTGACCATAGAACTTTTATGGTTAGTCATATCATCAATCAAGGTAAGAGACATAATATTCATAAACCCTAGATTACTTAAATTTCTAACTTCATAAATAATCATTATCAATCATGCCATTTATACTTATATAAGAGATCCTAACACAAGGTAGGATTCTAACTTGATATAGGAAAAACATACCTGGATTAGCATGCTAGCTAGTTATGTCTAACATACCCACATAATGTATTCTTGTTCTCTTCAATGACTTGTGCTAGTAACCTGCATATCTCATAGGTTAATCATTATAGAACCAAGTTATACATACCTCGTAAGTAGATATTCTATGTGATCCATGACAATGGATGAATCTTTGTCTTCATGTCACCATGGTCATATGTTCTTGAACTAGAACATGATTTGTCTTTCTTGATGTACTTTTCATGTTAGCGGACAACATCAACCTCATACAACACCACACTGCATTAGTACAATCATAAGTGTCAAAACCCTAATCAATGAATATCTGCATTCACACTACTACATATGGGCGAATTGTTCCACGAAATTTTTCCACGTTTTCAACATTCATGGGTCAAAAAAATGATTTTTTAATTTTATTTTTTTTCAGGGCGGAAAAAATGTGGCAATATCCACGATTTTTATAGTTCCACGAACATTCGTCCCTATATCGATGATTTTTTTAGGTTTCACTTTTAGTGGAAACAGGGACAAAAGTCGAGCTATATAAACTACACACTCTCACCATAATTTTCAAATTTTCTTTTCTTGAGGCACATTGAACACGGATTTTGGACTTGCGGAGTGATTGTATGAGCTTGGATATTCTAGATAGGTCTGATATTGAACTTGCGAGGTTAGTAATGTGTAATTTTTTGTCTATATTTTTATTAGGGTTAGATTTTAATATTGTTTATAAGTAATGAGGCTTAGGTCATGTTAATTTGTTTTTTTTTCCTTTCTAATATTTTTTTCAAGAACTTGCTATCATTTTCATTTAACTTGCTATATTTTTTTCAAGAACTTGTTTTTTTTGTCTTAGGTCATGTTAACTTGTTTTTTTGCCTTTCTACCCACAAAAGTTCATTATAAAACGGTTGTGGCAAGGAAATTCATGGAAATGCTATTTTAAGTCCAACATACTTCTAGCTTAAGAATTGCATCACCTTGTCAAATCTAGATTCTAGTTAAATATTTTAGGGTAACAAGTTGATTTTCATGGTAAATAACATTCATTCTAGTAGTAAAGTCATTTTTTTTAATTAAATTAAGTGGTACTTTTCTTGCTTGTGATTAATATTGCGTTTGTGATGCTTTTTTTTTGTTATAAAAAAATTGTGATGCTTCTTAAGCTATGCAACATATTCAAGAAGCTTATGAAAACATATTCATGAGAGTTCACAAATAACCCATCCCTATTTCATCTACAAGATAAAAATCTATCATGCATAAAGGTTCTTGTTCAAATATTACATCTCCAAGTTAGGCCACTTGAACCCATTCTCTTTATACCAATTCTCTTTGTCATCCTAAGTTATGAAACACTATAAGTGACATAATTATCTTTTCTCCTAGTTCTAATGCATACCACATTGATGTGTCCTACTAAGCTAGGGATTATAACTACAATATTGGTTAAGAGCCTACCCTCTTTGGTGGTCAAACTATATGAGGTCTTCAAACTATACAAGTAGTTATCAATTTCCCAATATTTTTGGTTCCTTAACATTTGTCATTTACCATTTTTTTTAGTAACCAACCATTCTCAATTGACTTTCTCACAACCAACTTACCATCTTTCCATTCATATTAACTTTAGTCTTCATGTTTTTCTTTATAAATATAGAAAATATTGGATTATAATATACTATATTAAGAAATGTACTTATAATATCTAATGTAATTGACAAGTTATTGTTTTGTATGGTGTAGGTAAGACAATTACTTGTACGGACACTACAAGGATTTTTCACTATGAATGAAAATGCAAGGAAGCTTGCTCAGTTTAGAGCTGCATTAGAGTCGAGAGGAGATGGAAAATGTTATTGTCCTTTCTTTGATTGCAGGGGCTTGCAAAAAAGAAGACTTTTAATAGAAACAGCTGAAAGACATTGTAGGGAGAAGGGGCACGCCGAAGGGGGTTATGAATATCGTCCCCTGGTAAGACTATTTTTGGGGTTCAATTTTTAATATACTCACTGTAATATTCATCATGTCTGCATGAATTTTAGTAAAATGTCTTTTTTTTTTACTATATGTTCTATACAAACTAATTTTTCTATGTTGTTTGTAAATTTATAGACAATGCCCCCAAAATGTCGCGTTCCAGAGAGTTATTTGCCAAGTACTAGCAGAAATACTCATTCAGTACAGCCCGACGAACTTCTACATCAGAATATTGAAGATGATCAAGTAGTTATTTTTGATGATATAATGGATGTATATCATAACATTAGTGACACAAATCAGGAAAATGAGATACATAGATTGATCCAAGACACATTTTCTCCAATGGATGAGTACAACCAGGATGATAGTGATGATGTTGATCCTCTACTTGAGAAGTCATGTCAACCTCTTTATGAAGGCTCAAAAACAAATCTTTTATTTGCTATATTGTTGTTAGTGAAATTAAAGGTTTTGAATGGATTATCAAACACCTGTATGACACAGATACTAAGGTATGTAATTTGTTTTTTTTTTTTTTTTTTTGTCTGCATGTTCACAATATCTATATACAGAAATGGTTGACTTTTTTTCTATATTGTTGCTATTGTAATCTAATGTGTAAAGTTTGGATGCAATATTGATGATTAATATTGTTTTCATTGATTTATTCTTTTGAATTTTGTAGATTGTTAGGTGAATTTCTATTACCAACTTCAAATATTTTACCACGCACATATCGAGGGATATATGTCATTATGAAAGCATTTGGTATGGAGTATCAAGCTATTGATGCATGTCCTAATGATCATATCATATACTATCAACAATATGTATTAGAAAATTAATGCCCACAATGTCAAACAAGAAGGTATCAAACCGATAAAGTGACAAAAAAGGTGCCTCAAAAAGTTCTTCGTTATATTCCGATAATCCCACATTTCCAGCGGTTGTTCAGGTGTAAAAGTATAGCACAGTTTATGGATTTCCATGTAAAGAACAGAAGTTGTGGCGATGTTCTTCGAATTCCTGCAGGTGGTTCTACATTCAGTTACATCGAAGAAAAGTGGCCAATTTTTAAAGAAGATCCTCGTAATGTTAAACTTTCTTTGGTAGCTGATGGTGTCAATCCATTTGGATAGCTTCGTTCTACCTACTCAGTGTGGCCTATTTTTTTTATAAACAATAACCTTCCTCCTTGGATGTCGATCAAGAGAGAGCACACAATGTTGGCAATGATTGTTCCAAGTATTTAATTAATAGGTATTATTTTAATTGAAAGTCTGATCAGTAAATATTTCATTGATTTGTTTCGTGCATGATAATTATGTCTTTCATTGATTAAGCATGTACCGGGTTAAAGATATGAACGTATATCTTGAGCCGCTTATCGATGAGTTGCTGAAGTTATGGGCTGGTGTCACTATGTATGATATTTCTAGACCAATCGGGGAAAGACGATTTCAATTCCATGGAATACTTGCATTTACAATTCATGATGCTCCTGGGTTAACACATTTTTGTGGTATATTGTTGTTACTTTCTTTTGTTCCTTAATATTTTATATACCTGTTGATAATATCATGCATTATTTTAAATTGTAATGCTAATTTGCTACACCAATTCATATATCTTGTAGGTCTTCAAACCAAGGGTAAATATGCATGTCCATTTTTGTGGTCCCAGGATAAAATCTCGTCGTTCAAGGAGTTTAGCAAAGAAAGTGTTCGATGAGTATAGGCACTTTCTGCCTAAGAACCATAGTTATTGAACTATAGACAAAGAAAAATTTAACGGTAAAGAAGAGAATGGAAAAAAAACCACGAAGAATGACACCTCACCTATGGAAGGTGGAATATAATAGAAACCGTCAAGGTATGCCATTTTTTTTTGTATTGAATTATTTTCAACACGATATGTTATACCATTATTGATTAATTGGTTTTAATTTGATTATGTACTGATGTTTCATGAATGTCATTAAGGCACATGAGGAATCAAAATTTACCCGATCCAATTTAGTAGGTTGTCATACTACGAGCACCTGCAAATATTTCATTTGTTTGACACAATGCATATCGGCAAGAACATAACAGAAATGTTATGGTGAATATTAGATGGAAGGACTGACAAAGAAAGAATTGGAAAGATTTGTAGTGACATCCAAGAATCTAATCACGCATTGCAAAGTGTGATCATTAATTCTAACGATGATGGCCATCAATAGAATATTAGTCTTCCTTGGTGCTTGATGGAGCAACAGAGCAATATTGTGAGAGAGGTCATCAAAAATATCAGGTTTCCGACGGGTTTTTCATCAAACATAAAGAATATCTTGGCGAAAAAAGGTGATTTTGCAGGGGTTAAAACACATGATTGGCATACATTCATTAAGGTAATCATTAGTCTATAATATATTTCATTATCGGTATGCACTATTTTATTAATTCTATTCTCTTATTTAGAAATAAATATTAATAATTAAAGGTTTTTTGATACAGTATGTTCTACCTTTATCACTCCCAGATGACTTTGACAACAACATAAAACATGTTATTTATGTTCTTGGAAAATACATGAGGTAAGTAATGTTTTACTCTGAAAATGTACTTGGTCTGTGGTCTGTAGCGGAACTTATTGACATATATTATGTGTTTCCCACAAATATTATATATGCCTTGACATATTGTTTTATTGCATCATTTGTAGGTGGATTTCATCAAAAGAAATCCATAAAGAAGATATAAGGCACTGGAAGAGGGAAATTCCCTGACTAATGTGTGAAATCCAACAGTATCTACCTCCAGCATTTTTCAATGCACAAGAACACTACCTCATACACCAAGTTGAGGAGATTGAATTATGTGGACCAGTACACACAAGGTTGATGTGGATGGTGGAGAGGCAATTGAAGTCACTAAAGGATTTTGTTAGACAAAGAGCGTGTCCCGAGGGTTCTATGGTTGAAGGATATATGGTATATCAATGCATGGTGTATATTCGTGAATATCTACCTAAATTAGCAGAAAATATGAATGTGCCTCACATTTGGCATCTCGACTCCATCAACAAATTTGAAGGGGAGGTCCTACTGGGGAGAGGTACATTTAGGACTGTGAAAGGTAATTATTATTATACGTTGTTGAATTAATATGTTACACATTTATTCTTTCCAATTTTTTATTATCATACTGTTTTTAACTATTTTTAATAATTATGCATTTTCAACTATATTAAACTATGTTCCTTTAATGATGATCTAATTAAATATGAAATTGAATTGTTTTTTTATCCTATAGTTGGTCGAGTGTGGGATGCTTTACATTTATACATTGCAAACAACCTTGATTGGATGGAGCATTGGATAAGAGATTGTGAAGAATTATTCAGTAGATTATCATGGGAAGGGGTCAGTAACATGATTAAAACAGCTCATCGTCTTCGACATCAGATTCCTTACCTTACGTCGCAAAGGGAAGTTGATTTAGCCTATGGTGTAAAATATAAAAAGGCAAGTAATTTTTTTACCCACATTTTTTCTAGTTACTTCGATCCATTTTTCCAATTATTACATTTCATTTGTTTAAGTTACTAACTCCTATATGACGTTTATTAATTCACAATGTATTTTTAACTTGTTGCCAATGTTGCAGCTCAAACATCGCAAGGCTATGTTGTGTAATGGTCGTAAATTTTGTATCAAAAAGTTGGATGATAATAGGAAAACCTCAGATTGTGGGATAACTGCAGTCTTTAAGGTCACCAATGTTTCCTCCATAAGTGATAGACATCCAGAAGAAACCAAGAATAGGTACTATGGGCATTTGGAGGACATTGTTGAGTGTAATTTTAATTCCTTTAAAATAGTTTTGTTTGAGGTGAAGTGGTACAGGCTAAGGATGCATGAACGTGATCCTGAAAGAACTGTTATTGAGCATGCTAATGGATTTACCATGGTTAATACAAGGGCATTTGAACTGGGTACAGAGCCTTATGTTCTTCTAAGTCAATGTGAGCAATTCTACTACTCCGAGGTACCAGGTAAAGCAAGTTGGTCATACGTTGTTCGATACGATCCAAGAGGAAGACCAGTAAAGTATAATCATGTACTAGATGATGAAGACAATCACAAAGAAGAAGAGGATGGTGATGATTCAGATCAGGCTGCAGTCGATGTGTTAGATGAAGAAGTTGAAGAGGATGATCATGCAAATGTATCAGACGATGAGGATGACTATATTAGCGAAGATGACTTTGATGCTGATGACGATGTGAATGATCCTTTCATCAATATATATTCAGAACCAGATCCTGATACAGATGTTGAGTTGGATGAAGAAGAAGATGAATGATATTTAATTGTTGAAAAGTAGAGGTACGCAATGTTTTTAGGTTAAATTAAATGCACTCACCATATGTTCATTTTGTTGATTAACTTGGTTATATTTGAAAAGTAGTTTTCTAATCTAATTATGTTCTACATGTGCAGTAGCATGGGTGTTCCTGGAGGTTGTAGTGTTAATGGTTTGAATCGAACATGTGTCGATTGAGCAAGATACAAAATTTTGTTATAAGATTTATGTGTTATTTTTTGGGTTATTTCATATTAGAACTCTACTAGACTCATTGGAAACATAAAAAACTTATTTTGAGTCTTTCATTGGAAACATAAAAAAACTTATTTTGAAAGGGATTCTATCTTTGTTGGTCTTTCTAAGCTAGTTTTAATCTTAATGTTGATCATTCATCACTACTTGTAAGTCCTCTTAATCAACCAACCACTTTTGTTTCGTGAGAACTAGATCTTGCATCGTTTGATGATGTCTTTTGCAAATATGTCGACACTTGGATCCACTTCATCGGAATCAAATTGTACACTTTTAGTTCATCTAATACTATATCAATCTTCAATATCTACATGTCAATGGTATAAACATCCCAATCGTTGTGATCGACTACATCCTAATTGCTCTCTATCCATATATTGAAATTCCTATGGGTATGGTAATTAGTATGCTAATTTTTAATTTTTAATTAGTATTGTTATTTTTAATTTTTAATTCATATTGTTATTGATAAAATTGTTATATAAAACAAAATCAAAAACCTATGTTACAAATGTCATATATTTGATAATCTATGTAACATTGTTATGTTATAACAAATGTTAATATATATTTGATAACCTATGTTATAACAAATGTCAATATATATTTGATAACCTATGTTATAACAAATGTCAATATATATTTGATAACCTATGTAACATTGTTATGTTATAACAAATGTCAATATATATTTGATAACCATGTAACATTGTTATGTCATAACAAATGTCATATATTTGACAACCTTTTAACATTGTCGACGGTTAAAAAAAAAAAAACATATGTTATGTCCGCGGGTTTGATGTGATTCATTTTGGTCATTTGCTAACTGTGAAACAATCTGTTGCTCTCGACGTTCGAGCGCACCAGTTAGTGCTTGAAAACTGCTACAATTCCATCTCCTCTTGGAACTCTCACCGTGCAATTGCTACAGGAGGGGTTTAAGTTGGTTTCGTGTGCTCCAACCATTTTTGCAAATCCCCATAGACCCTCAATGGAAACTATAAGTGGATTCTAATTTACCAGACTTGCAGTAATGGAACTCAAATTTTTCAAAAAAACAATGCTAGAGATATAGGTAGTATTGGTAGACCCTAAATGGTTGCTTGTGTTGATTGCTGAGATAGGTTTTTTTCGTCCTCTGCCAACTATTGATATCTGTGTTGGAGATATGTCCAATCATGAATTGATTATGAATGTTGTGGTAAATTTGATATGGAAATGAGTATTTTTACAGGTTATGTGTGGTCCTTTGTTAGTCGTTATGCTTTGCTAGGATTTCGGGTTTGATGTGATTACTTTTGGTCATTTGCTAATTGTCTCTGTCGAGCTTAACGAAAACGCTTTGTTGCTCTCGTTTGACCGCACCAGCTAGTGCATGCAACCAGCTACAATTCCATTTCCTCTTGCAACTCTCACCATGCAATTGCTACGAGGGGGGTTGAAGTTGGTTTCGTGTGCTCCGGCCATTTGTGCAAATCCCCGCAGACCCTAAATTGCAAATGTAAGTGGATTCTAATTCACCAGACTTGCAGTAATGGAACTCAAATTTGTCTAGAAAACAATGTTGGAGATAGAGCTAGTATTGGTAGACCCTAAATGGTTGCTTGTGTTGGTTGTTGAGATAGGGTTTTTCGTCCTCTGCCAACTATCGATGTATGTGTTGGAGATATGTCCAATCCTAAATTGATTATGAATGCTTTGGTAAATTACGCATTGGAATGTGAGTATGTGGAACCATTTTTGATAAACTTGTTTGCAAGTAGGGAGGTAAATTTTGGGGTTAAGCTAGGAGGGTTTTGCGCAAGCATTCCCTCATAGATATTCCACCCCCTGCAACCGGCTCTTGGTCCGTGACCTCCTTCACTATGCGTGTTCCTTTGGGATTTTGAAACCCTCCTCTATTGAGTCGAATTTCTGCATTTTATGGGTTCGAATTAGGTGTTGTTGATTTCATTTGTTAATTGGGTTGTTTTGATTTTATAACTAAACCAATATACATGGAATGCTTGTTGTTGATTGATGTAAAGGTTGTAGTTCTATTTAACACACAAATAGTGATACAAAGTTCATTGATATGGTTTTTGAAAATAGTTGCAAACCAATTTTATTTGGATATTTTCGTGCAAGTGGATTCTAGGAATATGAATTAGATATGTGCTCATTATCACATTTTAAGGGTGTTTATGCCTGCAATTTAATTTTGATTTTAAGCAATTTTAAATCTCTCTGCTAGTAGCAACATTCTCCTTGGTTTGAGATGATGTGAGTTGAGAGCTTTGTTGTAATCCTAATTTTGGTTTAAGTAGTTTTGTATCTCTGCCTTTTGCCACATTCTCTTGATTTGAGCTGGTGAGAGTTTGAGGCTTTTCTGTTATCCTGCAAGCATTTCTTGGGTTCTCTGCCCATGATTCGAAGGCATAGTTTAACCTTCATGTCCATAGAAGAATGATTGTATCAATGATATTGTACCTAGCTTTTAGATTTTGGTTTTGGAATTTGAACCAGATTGCTTTCCAAGTTGTATGTGAAAATTTTAATAATTTTTAAAATAAAACACTATGTTTCTAGGTATCAATGCTCAAGATGTGAATTCTCATTTGGTCTATTAAGCTCATCTGGATTTATACGTAGATTTTGGATATGATAGTTGTTTTAATTGGCAATATTAATGTGATTGCTTCAAACGAGGTCTTGAATTTCAACTTTTAGCCCTGAAAGTGCTCTGGATATCACTGCTTTGAACACCATCAATAGATTCCATAAGAAAACTTGAGTAAGATGTAAATTGTATTCCTTTTGATAGAAAATATGCACTTGTGTTCATTTCCTTGTAGAGATTATGACGGGAAATGTTATTAAAAACATACACACATCAGTTTCACCTGCTTGTAAATTACCTCTATGTTAGATTGTTCAGGGCACCACCTACTCTAGGTCTCTCATTAATTCACCATAGTGACAGTGTGGTAATTCCGAGTCCTGCCTACCTTGCTCCCTGTTCACTCTCACCTATTCATTCGCCTATTTCAAATGACCCCCCTGCATCTGTTGAGACATCTTGACAATGCCAAACTCTGCTTAGACTATCTCCTTTTACCCTTCGGTTGTTTGCTTTCCTGGGAGACTCACTTCATATTACTTGGTTGAAATAATACTTGATACAATGTGCATATTTATAGCACATAACAGGCCTCCTAGGCATTAATCATGGCTTGTCTTTCACAACCATCTGCACATAGTATTTAGACGATGCTCCTGCGTGTATAGTATTCCCCACACATTTGATTGCAACTACGAGGTACTATCCACAGTGATTTGACTATGAATCTTGATTCACCTCGGGCTTAGATCTAAGGTGTTTTAATGTGTCAATGACTAATAAGAGAATATTTGATTCAAAATGGTTACTAATAAGAGAATATTTGACACAGAAGAATGCTGCTAATTTTTAACAAGCGGGCCTGAAACAAGCTAGCCTGGTGCAAGCAAGCCCAAGGCCCATAACCCAAAAGTAAACATGGAAATCTCTACTTGGACCAATGGAAAACATCAGATCTATACTATTGATGATAATATCATGTGGTTGGATTATATGCAAGACTAGAAACCTAGGTGGGAGTTGCGACATACTGAAGTGTTAGATGCTAACTTACAGGGATCTGACGCTTTTAATATATTAGTGCCACAACTCAGAAGAATGCCTATGGGATCTAGTATTGTACCAGAGATGATTTACAACAACTCCCTGAGAAAAGCAGCCGATGCAAGCAATTCGTTAACAAACCTATACCATGATCTTACCTTAATCTCATCAGATGGATCTACACGCCACCCCAAGATAAAACCAGATCAACAGTACTACTATATTAACCGGATACGTTCTCTCAAAGCATGGCCACATAAAGATGCTAGTCTCCGGTTTCCAAGTACTACACACACTTACGAAAAATATAGAAAATTATGGTGGAAATTCTTGAGAAAAGAAAATACAGATAGAACATGTTATACAATGCTGAAGTTTGGACTTCAAATTCCTCAAATCTATGAGGACCCTGCATTCTACATCCCTGATTGGATGAGACACTGGTGGCAATCATTCGGCATCAACCTGACAGCATTATCACCAAATGTTATTTATAATCTGAAACGGGTAGTTGGAGTGTCCCTCGAACAGGTCAAAGATATTTTGCAGACAAAGATTACTGAGGATCAAATCCTTGGGTACTAAATTAAATACAATCAACCATGGCTTCTCAAAACCCGCATAGATGTCCACATGCATCATAATAGACACGTGGTTCAGAGGTCTATTTATTCAAAGGCATGGTGCAATGAATACAACGCCTATTGAGAAATTTTTGGTCCACCATACTCCGATGATTTGTAAATATCTCAAAAGAATTTGGCTATGAGTGGGGCCTGTCCATTCAGATTGTCATGAAGATTGTAAGGAATGTCATAAAAACTTTTAGATCTTACTATTGAAAGTCATAATAACTTTAAGATGTTTTCCATAATGGTTAGTCATGGTTTGGTTGTTTCCAACACTTATATCTCTCGTTGATTTCACTTAATTTAAGGCTTAAATTGTCAAGGATTTGAATGTTTGCATCAAGCACGTGTGGTGTGTAAGGGTTGTTTGGGGGGTCTTACATAAAATTCCCCACACATTTAATTACAACTAACACATTGGTCCCGAATGTTGTTATTTAATTATTTATCCCGATGGTAATATCAAAGACCTATATGATTTTGACTATCAGGTGTTGAGGTGGCATCCTTCGGTTGTTTGCTTGCCTAGGAGACTAGAGTGCTCCCCTTATTTGGCATATCTTTTAGTTATTTGGAGGCATAGATAAATAAATAAATAACAACATTCGGGAGGAAATTAGAACTACCCATATATGTTTAATTACTATTGTAGCTTGTCATAGATAAATAAATAAATAGCAACATTCAGGAGGAAATTAGAACTACCCATATATGTTTAATTACTATTGTAGCTTGTCATTATAGGGCCCAGAACTGCCCAGATGTGAGGTATAAAGCATGTTCATTGCCTTCCATTGTCCACAGTTGGCATGGGATGCCCAAAATTCATTTTACAACTAATAAAAAGGAAAATTCACACTTTAGACTCATGAATTGAATCTGAAAGTATATTCTGGTAGCTTTTTAACTACCTATCCTATGATAGCTATAGTATCTAACAAATTGCCCAAGTAAAAGCAAGCAAGAGAAATACATTTGTAGGTAGTTCCAGTCTTAGGAGTGTGCAACCTAATCTATTAATTACAGCGCTATTAAATCCCGTGGGGGGGAATTGAAATACTAATGAGAGGGGCTCGCCAAGTCCTATGGTACCCAAGCGTTATCAAGAACCACATTATTGTAGAGAATTGAACCATAAGGGATTCCAAGGCTTACAGAGTAAAAAACCAATGTTCAAAAGCTTCTTGAAACCAATATTTTTTCCTTGTCTACATTTGGCCTAGTTCTCTTGATGTTGTGTGTTACCCCCCTTTTTGTGATTAATGTGTTTATCTTACATTACATGTCACTGAAAATTGTATTGGAACATTGACCTAACTGGTAGTGTTGAATTTTCTTCAACACATGAGTGACCGACTAGGGACTGTTATCAGGTTGACATCTTTCTAGTTTGGTCCTTCTGCTTGGTTAATGGATACACTCATTATTGATTGAAATTTTATTTTTTTTAAATAAAAAAAAACCAATATAGTCAGAAAATCAATATACACATAATGTCTGAAAATAGTCTTTGAAAATCAAATTTCTCATGGCCTTTTGAGTGCCAATTTGCATGGATTTGAAATTTTCAACATGTCTAAGGTGTAACATTTCACCTAAGTTAGCTAATTTATTTTGCGTTCTCTGCTGTAGTATTTTATAGATTTTTTTTTTAAGATGTATTGACATGAAACATTTACGAACACTGCTGCAATGTACTCTTGAGTGGACCATTTCACTGTAGTTATTGTTTGTTGAGCTGATATAGTCAATTAATGTTTCTTAGTTGAATGATTTTTCCAAACAGTTTACTATCAAACAGTTTTCATATGCATTAGCATAAAATACCAACATTTAAATTTTAAAAATGAATGGTAGGATGCCAGAAATATGCCATTCAAAGAAAGAGGGTAGGATGCCAATAATATGCCTAGCAGTGTTGGAAGGAGAAGTAAATGGGTTAGGCATGTCCCTCCTAAGCCTCATATTTGAGGGAAGTAAATGTGTACTTTCAAAGAAGAGAGAAAGGACCGTCCTATTTATTCTTGTTTTATGGAGTGTAGGTACCACCAAATAGGTATATGTCTGATCTCTCTTCCTCAAGTGATGATGAATATATACTTGGAGAGGTTGAAAGTGAGACGAGCTGTACTAGATATACCGGTTTTATATCAACTAGATCTGAAAAGATAAGGAAAAGATTCCATAGACACATGAAACATTTTATTGCCAGCAGTGGGTTGTGTAATTATGATGCTGAGAGCATAGGAGACATGGATTTTCCATTGAGGTATAAACATCTAGTGCAATGATGGGTACCTAATATGCTACCTCAAGTGGACACAGATTTCCTCATCAAAGGGAGGATGTATCGCATCGCTTCTTCATCCTTACATGGATTGGAGCTATTTTCAATGGATGGAATAACAGTCCGCTATGGCACTATAACCAAACTAATGGAGTATGTAGGACCACTATACAGATACAATAACCGGTTGATCTTGGTCCAATATATTCAAAGTATGCGGAGATACGGAGTTGCCGCGAATTATATTCAAATAGCAGAAAAAAAATAAAAACAAAGGGGCAACTATGTATATTGATGGGAGAACAAAAGCGTCCGAAAACATTGTTGGCTTTATAAATAGTACACGACCAGTGACAACAAATAAGCAACCAAATTGCGAATTCTAGGCACACGAACATCATCGTATATTTGTATGTGCAATAAAAACAATACTTGCAGGTGAAGAGTTGTTGTTCGATTACAACTTAAATAGAATAGATGTGGCTTCCGTGGTCCAGGGGAACCGTGGACCGTTATAAAATATGCCTCATGAGGTAAATGCTAAAAGTAGTAACCAAACATGACTACAGTAACTAAATGTTTGGTTTTCTTCTGTTAACATTCGATTTCCACTGTTGCCATTCGCTTTATTCATGCTTATTATGAATATGTCCATGTGATTACATGGTAATTACATTGCTATGAATATCTCATTTTTGTTTTTGATGCAATTATTGACTACTGGATTTTTTTTTTAGGTTGGCGGTAGTGGAAAAGCACATGCCTCTTCCACGGTCCAAGGTGACCGTGGAAGGTCAGCATCTACGCCTCGTCAGTTTAATGTTAAATATAGTAAATACATATGACTACAATAAAAAGATGTTCCAATTTTCACTGTTAGCATTCGCTTTTTCCATGCTTATTGTTAATATTTCCATATGAAAGCATGCTTATTAAACTGTGGCAGGAGTCTGCTCATGGCCATGGAGCAGAACATGTATCTTCTACTTCTGAGGTAAAAATTAATATTAATGCAATATCTCATTTTTCTTTATGTTACAATTATTTAGTCTGAGGTAAACGTTTATTTATTGATTTATTGTGTTGGTGTGGCGCCACTGGAAAGGCACCTGCTGCTTCCATGGTTGAGGGTGACCGTGGAAGGTCACACTCTGTGGCCCGTCAGGTAATTGTTTAGTAAAATAAGTAAATGTTTCGATTTAGTACATTCACATTTTTCTGAGCTTATGATGGATTACTGGATCATATTTCTAACATTATGATGGATTACTGGTTCATTCAGGACCGTGGAAAGGCACTTGTTGCTTCCACGGCGACGGTTCCTTGTGGAAACTCACCAGTCATAACACCGAGTCAGGTAAATGTTAGTTCATAATAGTAACTTAATATTCATTACAATATCAATATTTGAATGATGTTAAAATTATATTGCATAATTAAATTTATTGTTTGATGAATTTGGTCACGTGCACCAGCTCTGGGTGATGAGGGGTTTGAGGAAGAGATTTTATATTCCATTGACCCAATGCACACTTTTAGAGTATCCTTGAAAAAGAAAAATTGTGAAATGCTTGCCTTGGCTCGCCAAAGGCCCTTGTCACAGGAGAACAAGGCAAAGATTCTAGAGCTGCAAGGGGTTATAAAGTGTTATGGGGTAAGTGGCATCTTCGCAATTGTTTTTAAGCTATGTTGTGATTTCATATCTGATATGATGTTTTTTATCATTCCAAGTGATCTGATAAAGTAAAGTTTATTGTTTGTAGGATTTTTTAAAACCCATGACTATAGAACCTGCCACGACAGGTATAGGTAGCATTGATGGTCCAATTCAACAAAAAAAAGCAATGTACCAATGAGGCTTTTTGCCACTCCTATAGTTGGCCTCGATTCCATTGATGACGGCACTGGTGAGAGAGAGCATGATGCCATGCCAGATCATGATGCCATGCCGGATCATGGTGAGAGAGAGCATGATGCCATGCCGGAGCATGGTGAGAGAGAGCATGATGCCATGCCAGAGCATGATGAGACAGAGCCTAGGACTCCACATGACTCTAGAGATGAATGTACTGTAGACAACCAGGAAACTTTTCCTAGTGCGGCATGAGTTAAAAGCACTGAAAAAATAGATCTCACCTTCCTGGTGGATGACTCTTGTGTTCCTATCAAGATCCAGAAAATTGCTGGTATTTATCCATTATTTTTTTTATTTTAATCATGAAATTGAAATAGACATACGTTGAAATTATTATAAATTAATGGATTTCTGCAGGAAACAATGTCTTCTACAGGCATTTGAATGACAAAGCCTTGGAGTTGTTTGGCCCCACCATTCGCACACGGTGCAATAGCCAAGATAGCACTAAGAGAGATGAGTTGATTGACCACATGGTCAACTTGTTCGGAAATACTTTCAAGAGGAAAGTTGTTGCAAGGTTAGCCGGTGAGAATTTGAAATATACCAGGGCCCAATATAGGGAAAGATTACAAGCTGACCTCAGGCATGAGCGCCCTCCCATGGTTCCTGAGAAAGAGTGGAAGGCGCTGATAGATGATGCAAAGGAGAACTTGCAAAAAAGACAAGGAAAACAACCACGGCCTGGTAAAGCAAGGTACAACATATATCACCTTTTTATTGAAATAAGCTCAATTGTTTTTTTCTTTTTTGTTTCAAGTAATATTTTTTATATCTAAGGTTTTTGAAAATCTTCATATATAGGTTACCTGACACCTCCAAAGCAACCAAGGCTAGAATGGAAAAGCACGAGCAACATAGACTGGGCCAGGGTGGCTATAGAAAACTAAAAGCAAGAATTGTAAGTATTAAATGATTAGTTGTCGGGAATATTTATTTAACAATACCGAACAAATATCTGATTTTGATACTGAAAATTTTAAAATGTGTTATCACGCATTGCAGGGAAATACATTCCAAGCTGCTGCCACCGACGAAGACCTAAATCTTGGTTTCAAGTTTGGTTTTAAAAGTGTGGTTGAACATCGAAAAAACTTGGGGTAGACTCCAATCTCCCCAATGACGCAAATGCAGGTATATCACCAATTGTAGTATACTATTAAAGTCTATTCAGTACTTCTGATTATATCACCCATAACTAAAAATTTATGTTTGTTTTTAAGCAAAAATGCAACCACAGCAGTGAATCTAGCGCTACTCAGCAAGTACAAGTTGATGTTGGGGTGAACATTTCCCATGATAATGTGGAGCATAGTGTCCATTCCGGTATGTATTCTTTGGAAATAGAAAAGTATACTGGTATTAGATGTATATATTTCCTGACCTAAACTTATAAATTTTCTTCTTTCAATGGAAAACCCTGCAGCTTAGGAGCATGAAGTGCAAGGGGAAGCAACTATACCTTCAATTAACACCCTAGTTGTCACATCTATAGAGACTGGTAAAGAGAAATATTGTAATTTTAATCAAAATAATGAAATATTTATTTCAATAATAATTCAACGTCATAAATATATGCACCTCATTTCCGTTGTTGCAGTTCACACCCCTACAGAACTGCCTCTATGCCCTGCTCAGCGACATACAAGAAGTGGCACAAATGAGGGCATGGAAACACAAACAATGATAGGAGATATCGCAGTAAATACTGCGCCAATTGATGATTGTGATACCATACTCGCAAGTTATTTCAATGCAAAAAAAAAGAAATCAACGAAAAAGTAGTTCATGACTTGTATTTTGATGGATATAGATGTTGTTAGTATGTAACATAGATAAATTTTATCTGGTTTAGTTACGAGGTACTTATCTTTTATGTGACACTCTTAGCAATTTTCCCATTTATATCTTTTATTTTTGTAGAATTTGAAATTTAAATTTAAATGTCATCACAAGTCATTGTATGCTTGTTTATAATTATTTTGTATTTTAATATTCAAATTCTGTGTTTTCTAAAACATCATCACTCCTGTATGTGCTACATGTAGATAAATTAGTCTGAAAAATTGATTCTCTTTATATTAGATATATTAGATATGTTCATCATGACTTCGATGATCATCACTCTATATAATTTGATTACTGCCTAATACATCTCGAGGACCAACTTCAGCACAGGGACCATAGAGGAGTGCTGAAGTTGATAGAGATCAAATTTATGTTGTAAAATATTTTACTATTGCTTTGGCACTATTCAGAAATAGTACCACACTTCATATCTAATTTTTGGTTAAATGTTAACGTGGAGATCTTCAACTATACCTCTCTTACTGTTATATGATCAATATGTTTATTTTATCAACTTTTACTGAAAGATATGAAAATTATGTTATAAGATTACTGCCCATTACATCTCATGGACCAACTTCAGCACAGGGACCACAAAGGAGTGCTTAAGTTGATAGAGATCTAAATTATGTTAACACATGTGGCTTTTATTTTCTATAGTACAAGGTACTTATCTATTATGTGATGCTTTCAGGATTGCATAGAGAGAAATGAGGGATATTTTGATTTGGCATCCCACGACCCTTCCTCATACTGTGATGATGAACTTTTAGGTTATATAGAACGGCTGTACATTTGAGAGAGATATGACTGGTTGTACCTTCCCCACCTTGATTGAGCTATGATTGGTCTTGTGGTACCTTATCATTCATTGGTGTTTAATGGGGTCATTTAACCTCCTTGAGTAACTTTTTTAAAACCACCTTGTTGAATTTTTTCTCTTATAGAGTACTATGGTTGTTTGGCCACATTTGGATCAGGTTACCCGTGGTTCTAAGGGTCATGGGTCTTCTACTACCCACACCAATGTTATGACCAGATTTTATATTTTCTTTTCTTATGACCATTGTTTATATTTGTACCGACACTTCAAATCTCATTTTTGGTTTAATGTACCTTCCCCACCTTGATTGAGATATTATTGGACTTGTGGTACCTTGTCTTTGACTTGTGGTTAATGCGGTCATTTACCCTCCTTCATTTTTTATATACCACCTTGTTGAATTTTTGGTCCTATAGAGAAGTTGACTTTGATCACCTGCGATCAGTTGTGGTGTGGTGATAATCACTTCTCTTCTGCTGAGACTTGGTTGAAGTTTATAATTTTTGTAACTTTGTTTATGTTGACTTCATTGACCTAATCAACTCCAGTCATTTCTCTCTCTCTGGTTTGTACAAACCCTCTTGAAGGGTCAGCTGGTTCCTAGAGATGACTGGCCTCTCCGAGGCACACACAGTCTTTTCTGAAAGTAATACTTATGAGTATATTTTCAAGAATGGTTTCACATCGAGGTTGGTATCTTCAACTAAATCTCTCTTTTTGTTAATTGATATATATGTTTAATTTATTACAAGTTACTGAATATTGGTTTATTGTTATAGTTTGCTTGTCAGTGTAACTCATTATAATCTGTTGATATGGTAGTTTTGAATTTACCAAAGACCCTGTGTGAAGAACTTACTACTTGTACATTTGGAGTTTGAAGGAGACAAAATTAATAGTCACTTACAGGACTTATTCTACACAGTTGAGTATTCACTACTTATTTAATATCAAATTGTGGTCTTTTACAAATTGCAAGCTACAGAAATTATGGTAGTTACCGAAAGTTGGAGATTCTATGGCGATTGGGAAACCCAAAGTTGGAATGTGGCACACTCCAACTTTGGCACCTTCCTTTAGACAAGCCTCGTAAGATAGTATAGAAGCCTTCACACACCAAAAATCACCACATGAAACCCTAGTTGCTCAAGAAGAGAGGTGCACACCACTTTTTGTGAAGTAGCTTATACTAATTAACAAAAGGACTTCGAAACCAATAGATAATATTAGTGTTGCAAAACAAAAAAACTGGCAAAAATTTGGCACGGGTCATCAACTTGGAAAATCAAAAAAATTGAGAGAAAACCAACAAAACTCATCAAGTATAAATTCAGACCTTAAAAATTCAAAAAAAATGGTGAGTTGAAAAACATAGAAAACTGGGAAAACTCAAGAATTTGATAACGTCTCACTTGTGACAGTGATCTCCATTCTTCCTCGCTCGACACCCAATTGATTACCTGGTCTTTTCCATTGACAGGAAATTAGGATCATCTCCATTTAGGGAATCTTCTAGCAGTGAGTCCCCTAAGGGGGGGCTGCAAGTAATGTGCCCACTGGTAATGAACCAGATATTTGCTTCCAATTGAGGGAAGATGGTCCGTTTGAAGATAGAATGCTTCCTCTAATTGTATCATGCCTTGGCCTTCAGACAGGAAATTCAATGAAATTGGGAGTCCTTGATTGAGACTAAACCATTATAGTGGATATATTTCATCCAAAATTGATCGTAGAATGAGATATAGACACTGTGGGAAAACACGTGATGATCCTGATTTGTGTGTGATTACATATTTGCATGGGAGATGTAAACATGGTTGTGCTACATGTAAAATTGTGTAATTTGTCCTTGTTTGAAGTTGTTTGGTCTTAAGTGAATACATCTTCCCATTTGAGTGCATGGCAATTGCATTGTTTTCATGTGGTGCCTATATAGTTCTATGGTATTTTTGGCAAATCCTATTACATAAAGTGCACTTGACAGTGAAAATTTATGCAGCTCATCAAAATTCGCAATTGGGATCTTTATCGTCGCATCTTCTTTTTTTTTAACACTTCCAGGTATCGTCTCTATATTGACGAACAACAATGTAGGCTATAGAGAATGTTTCCACGCAATTGTTGAACCTGCCACGAAAGTTTGTCAATCCTTACGTGGATACTGCGACGATGCTTCGTGGAACTATAAAATATCTTCCATGCAGGTGCTGAACCTGCCACGAAAGTTTGGGAATCCATGTGTGGATACTGGGACGATGTTTCGTGGGACTATAAAAGAATCATCAACGCAGGTGTTGAATCTGCCACGAAAGTTTGTGAATGTATACGTGGATACTATGACGAAGTTTCGTGGAAGATTCAGTAAAAGTGTGGAAAGTGCGTCGATATAGAGACGCAATTTCATGGTAGGATGTATTTTCCACAAATATGAGAAAAGTTGTGTTGTCGACACATGGCATCAAAGAAGCATTGCTATTGCCACGACGTGGAATGATCGTGGCTATATCCACGAATCACTTTCCACAAAAAAAAGAAACACCAATCGTTGCAACAGGGACAAAAATTCGTGGCTATTACAACGAACTTTCGTGGCAAATTAGACCATATGTAGTAGTGTAATAATTTTATTAAGGTGATACGACAAGTCTAAAGTTAATCAATATTGTACTAACCTTAATGAAGACAAACATACCATAAACTTAATCATGAACAGATCTCGAAACATACTTGGACAAGTCATACCTGTCGAGATTGCTTGTAATCTTCTTATGTAAGGCCTTAGCCTCATCTCCCTCTGAAACAGGAACTTCACTTATGCAGGTGACCAATCCATTCTCTTCTAGGATTAACCCAATCCACTCGATTTGCAGGAACTAGATTTGGAGCTGGATTAGGGTTTGTCAGGGAAACCCTAAAAATTCAAACTTTGAATTTCAAACTTCTGAAAGGATAGAAAGATGTGCCTTGATGAGCTGATCAACCTGGTATATTCAGAATTTGAAAACTGCAAATTTTCACCCCTCAAATTTGCTTTTCAATCTTCCGGATTCACTGGGAGGACCCTGAATTAGGGTTTGAATTTCCTGGAACTTCACCCAACCAAATAGTTTGATCCAAAGCTCTAAAATTTGATTTTTCCAAGGAACTTCCAGCTATGGTCACATATTTCAAAAATTCTCATTTTTGCAGAAGCCCTAATTTTTCACTTTTTCGATCAAAGTCTCAAACTAGGGTTTGATCAAGCCCAGCCTTCTGCCCAACCAAAAATTCGATCTTGGTCTCTAAATTTTGATTTTGATAAGGAGCATCCAGCCATGGTCTCTGATACAAAAATTCCAACATTCTCCGAAACCCTAAATTCCCGGAGCCATGAATGAAGGTGCTCAAAATCCAATTATGTTTTGACAGAAATATGCACCTGATTGTTTCTGGCATAACTCTGAAATTTCAGATCTACAGGGTCTGAAAATTCTTCTTGTGGTAGCCTGACCTGTTATGTTTCCAACCCCATGGTTCTGATCTCAAATGGATTCTCTGAGAGATATTTATGCCAAGTGTCGCAACGTGACCTGTTTATGGGATAAAATAGGAGAGCGAACTTGTACAGAGTGACACATGTCACTGGTTCAATTTCGGCCTCTAAAAATCATACCTGTGAAATTAAAGTCCGTGCCCTACCTGCCAATTTTTAAGAAATTTCATTTGGAGCTTCCTAGCCCAAGTTGTGACCTTTTTTCCTAGGTCACCTGTTTATGACTGAGATCTGGAAGAGGCAGAAACCCTATATTGTACAGATCATAAATCTGAAATTACAACGAATTAGAGGCTCTACTTTGGATACAAGGTACATGGGGATCTTATATTCGACCCGTAATATTTTCAGATCCTGAAACCTTTCCGAAATTAATTTATAGCGAAAGTGCTACGATGACTGGTTTTTGTTATATCAAGCCCTAGCTACGCAAGTGCAACAAGTGTCATAAATGCCATACCATGCCTTCTGTCAGGCTAGCTCTGATACCATGTTAGTTTTTCAGAATTTCAATCTGATATAGGATATTAACTGAGAGAATAACATGTACAGCATATCAATCATGGACATAATAATGCAAGCACACAAGAGACAATAGACACACACAATTTCACTGGGGAAAACCATAAAGGTGAAAAACCCCACAACTTCCTCAGAGATAGATAGAGAAATGATACAACCCAAGCATATGAGATATACTCCTAGCAGCAACTTCTCCTCCTCCACTAGTGCGCCACTCTCCAATGAGTGTAAGAGCGATAAAGTGAATGATCAAATAGAGTGCCTCCCGCACTCTATTTATACTTGACTTGACTTGCCTAATAACCTTTACTAGGTCGGCCTTAACTTAACCACATAAAATAATGCTGACAGGGCTGACCCCCAATAGGGTGGTCTAATAACCCTTTAACCCACATGACTTATACAGGTCCGACCCCAACAAGGTGGTCTAATAACCCACCAAGTATAAGTTACGACACTTACAATATAAATAACGATACTTTCGTATAGAGGAATAATAACATCTCTATAGGAATACAAACACTTCCGTATAGAGGAATAATAACATCTCTATAGGAATACAATATACATATATGAAATACATTCCTAAGTTACAAATACATCAACAATACCATCTTCATCATTGTTGTCATAGAGCTAGGGAATCTAGCCCAAGTGTCCCACTAGCCCCAAATTGCCTCTTACTCTTCCATGGGAGTTAATGTTCCTCTATATTTCGACCTTTGATGAGTCATGCCATGAATAATACCTTTTGAACTCCCCCAAGTATGTTACCATTCACCTTGAATTCAAATTGGTGAGAAAATGATGCCAAGTGTAGTGGGGAAATCTAGCCATATGTGGGTCCCACTTCCTCCATGTGTCTTCATGATCAAATGCCACTTTGATTTTCACTTGCATATATTTATTTATCTCCTTTATTGAATATTTATTTCATTCTAATGTTCAAACATCATTTAGTATCCCCCTTATTCCAAATCCCAAAGCTTCCACCCCAAACCTAGGAAACTAGTAATTTTCCTCCTTGGCAATTATTTGACCTTTGGCATCAATTTGATAAACTCTCATCAATATGGCCAATGGGCTTAGGCCATTGTGACCCAATGAAAAATATAGGACATGACAGTAAACGCCCACAGTAAGCACGAGGACGATAAATCAGTGATCTTGGTGCGAAGGGTCCGAATTTAATTAGTTCCTTGCACATTTAGTTGTATTGTTGCATGCTGGGCGATTTTAAGCCCACACTCATAGATGTAAGCCTGCAATATGCCGTGCAGTGATCTCGGTGTGGAAGGTAATACTAATTTATACCATAGAAAAATCTTGCCATCTCTGTTTGGTACTAATTTTATTATGGTCTGTCAGAGTTTGGATTTCTTGTTTTATTTGCACATTCGGTCCGCTTGGCAAATATGAATTTACATAGTTCCTTGCACATTTATTAACGAGGGACAACACTCTCGATTGAAGAGATTGTTTATGCACTCAGAATATTTTTATAATGATTAGGAAGGGATAGCATTGAGAGTGGACAATGTGCATATAATCTGAATTGTCTTAGCAAGATGAAGGTCATTTGTAAGATTGCGTTGATTGGGGGAAAGGATCCCTGCATTATAGAATTACAGAGCATACTATGCATTATCGATTTAATGTGCATTATACATTTAATTTCCATTATAGCTTTACGGAGCATACTATATAGATTTAAGGTATCGACTATATTGTTGCTGGTCCATGCGCATCACGATTTGCATGCTGAATGGATCCATGTATCCAATTTTATATAACATGCATCTTCCATTCTATAATATAATTGCAGGTTGGGTTATATTGTTCTTGGATAAATACGCAGAGAGGGGAGATGGATCCCTCTGTTTCCATTTTATTATTTTATTTATTACATGTTTAATGTTCTTGGATAAAATGCGCAGGGAGACTAACCCCTGTACATATACACTTCATAAATGATATGTGGATTAAATTGCTGATGCATTTGTCTTCTAATGCACATAGGTACTATGGGAGAGTAATCCCTTGCATTTATACATTCCATAAATTGTATACTTGGCTGGATGTAATTGCCTATTCCGCAAGGATGGGAGAAAAGATCCCTTGTGTACCTGATATTTTATGCTAATCTTATGCTTGCATGGGGAGTGTCATTGGTAATGGCTGGTGCAAAGATTTGGGAAAATCCCTGTATGACTTTGGTTTCATATTTTTGCATGTATCTATGGAAAACTCAGTATTCATAGTTTAACTCTGCTTTATTTGGGTTTTTAAGCCTCTGTAAATCCCATGTCGAAAAAGCGAATGACGTTTCCAGAAATTGAATGATTGTAATCTAAATTCCAAAATTCTCTATTTTGTAGTTGAACTTGGTTAGCGACTCCAGAATCCAAACTTATGACTGTGATTCTTAAAATTTTCTTATAAGTTTCATTTCGTGGATGAATGACTGCCTCCAGAGTTTTGTTTTGTGATAGGTAGTATTTTCCTTCTAATCTCAGCGGCTTGAAAACGTGTGAATCTTGTCTGAGTGTGGGAAGTCTGATCCCTGTGTCATATCTTCGAGTTGCAGCTTGGATTCTTCACAGTAAAGCTTGTGAAACCCTGTCTGATTATATGAAGATTAAACTATGTTTTAGGCCTCCAATCGAACGCTCTTTGTGTTGCCTAAACTAAACCCTGCTTAAATGTTGTTGCATATATTGTTAAAACGAAGTATGCCCTGCTAAAACATTATAGATTTAGGTATTATTTAAACCTGATCCTGATCGTTGTTTAAATGTTGTTGCATATGTTATAAACTCGGAATTGATCTCTGCACATCTGTGAAACGTGAACATTAACATGAATGGCGATCTCTGATTTAAGTGGGTTTTCAATTTGAGTTTTAAAAGTCTAGTGTTACCATCATGCATCGAAATATTAGACTTCTATTATTGAATTTAATTTGAACTTCAAAAATGTATGAATTACCCGTTTCTCACGACGAACTCTGTTTTCATTTGGGTTTTAATTTAAATGTTTCAATTTCTTCCGTGTGTGTTTATCTTCATAATTCATGGCATCTTCCCGATCTGAATGTAAATTATAGTTGATTAATAATTGACTTTGTGCCTCTGCTTGAAAGAGAATTGGAATTTTTCCCAAAACTCAGAATAGAAATGTATTTCGTTCTCTAAATATCTGTTTCCGATAAGCATTCGGTGAGATCGAAACCGATCCAGTCATGTCTTTCTCTGTTGTATTCCACTTAGTATTTCAAAATTGTTGTTTTCGATTGGAGGTTAAATTTATTTTAAATTTTTTTTGCAATTCAATTTGGGCGTTTCCAGATCCCTTAAGATGATTTGTAAATTGCTCTGAATAGAAAATCTCTGTGTTGATCTAGTTCGTTGAGCATTTCCAGAATTCTTTAAACTCTCTTTACTTTACCTTAAATCTCTGAAATAATCTAATTCGTTGGGCGTTTCCAGAATCGTTTCCTAAAAAATTCGTGTTGATCTTAGAATCTATGCGCTCTATCTTGAATTCGGAATGGCAATTTTTCCCTGGCTTCAACATTCCACCTGTAAATTGAAGACTGATTTTTAAATTTCTTTGTGTATTTAAATCGGATGGCAATTCCAGATTTTGAATTAATCTTATTTTGTTCTTAAAAACCTCAGTACATTGAACAAAAAACCTCAGTACATTCTTAACGAAAACCGTTGGATGTTCTCTAGAATTCACGGTGTGATTGTAGTCTGATCTAAATCTCTGTATTGAAATGTTGAAGCTTCTAATTATTTCACTTAAATATATATATATATATATAGAACAGAAACTAGATCGCACGCTGTCTGAGATGGCGTCGGTGTCCTCTCTGCCTAGATTAAAGTTCAATTTCTAGATTTATATCTGCGTAGGACTTTTGGACACCCAATTTTTGTGGTATTTTAAGTCCAAGGGAGTGCGAATCGAACTCCCGGCTAGTGTCAACCTGTCCGTTGAAAAATTCTTTTTGTACATAAAATTTTAAGGGTGGAACGTTGTCTACGACAGCATTGGCGTTTTAAATCCAATCTGAGATTTCATATCTTGATCCCTTATTATCGAGTGAATCCGAATCCACCTGTAACGATAGCAATGATGAATCTTCAAACAAAATGTTCTACTTCTTTTCCTATATGAGAAGATTGCTTAAATTATAATCTTTAACAAGTTATAATTTAAGCTGAAATCAACTAAATGATAGTGATGAAGAGTTAAGAATGTTAATAAGTGTTAATAAATATTATAGATTGTTACACCTGAATCTTACCATCATGAGACTCAGTGTAAACATCCCTAAAGTTTCCTTAACTAAGTCATTAACCTGGAAGAGATGCAAACCCAGTTATACTAGGTTTTGAGAGGTCGTCGCAGGTTGTCCTCATGCAACCTATGACGTCGCAGGTTATCCTCTTACAGACTGCGACGATGTCAGTTAATGGACTGAAATAGCTTCTTTGAGTCCATTCTCAAAGCTAGTCGATGTGTATCCCTATCCCTAGCCTTTGGGGAAGCTGGCATTCAATTCTTAACCTCTTGGAAGGATCCCCTATCTCTCTCCTACCATATCTCAACCTATACTATCCACTTAGTCCTATATAAGTGAAGCTCTCTCCCATTTTAAGGGGAGGAAGGTCTATGGTATCCTTATGATGGTAGAATCCATATTGGTGATTGGGAAGCTTGTACCACCTTGGACACTTGGCTTGGACATGTTGGATGGAGGATGTGACATTGAGGCTTTGGTTGTAGCTTCATCCTTTCTATGTATTCCCACATTTTAATACAGTTAATATAATCTCTTTCCATGAATGTTGTCTCATTGATGATGTTTAGAACTTTCTTCCTCAACTGTTAGTTTAGATCAGTTATTGTTTAGATATATTGTACTGCTTGTATTGTTTCCATATTGTCTTGACAAGCCTTGCAGCTGGAGATCTGACGACTGTGAGACTTGGAGCAACAACAAGGAGAAGGATCAGCGATCTGAAAGGTACGATATCTAAGTACCTGATCTGTAATTGATCTAGGGAAGTAGATTCATATTCTGTACTATTTTTTCTAGACTTATGTTAAGCTAGGGAGATCAGGCCTCGAGTCTACTCTTGGTAGATTGCCCGTCAAACAAATTTGGTGACCATACTGGGGAATGGAACAGTAGAATTGATTTCATGTATGTTTGATTTCACCTCTTTTGTCTAAGCCATTTCTATCCTTTTTAAGCCTTCCTCCCATCAGATCTCTATCATTAAAGAGTTTCTCATGTGTCCTTCATTCTCCTTGGGGTCATCATTAAGCCTCCTACCCTTTTACCTTGAGGGATCTCATACTTTTACTACTCAAAATTCGACTATCGCACCTGGGTTGAGCCTTCCCTGCGCCACTGTCTGGCCGTCCCACTTTTCCTGAAGCCAAACTTCGACAGTGTCGCACCTTTCCTATGTACAACCTGCGACGGACCCCCTCTCTCGCTCTATCTAGTAAAGTAGGGTGCGACGACCTCCCCAACTAAGTTTTGACAGTGATTTCCTTCATTTTGGGGGGTTTTTGTCTGATTGATTGTGTTTTGTGTGCTGCATATTCCAGTTACAGAACCCCTAGACACAGCTTATTGCCTTTTTCCTCCATTGTTGAGTCTTTTTTAGATTTGGACCCATGTTTGGCCCCTTGAGTAAAAACTAGTGTTTTGCTTGCATTTTTAAGCGAATCATGTATCCTACAGTCGTTTTGACCCATATTAAGGTTTTGAGATCATTTTTGGTTTGGTGTGATTAGCTTGTTTTAAAGAATTGAAAAGTGTGGAATATCCATGCCTTTTTGAGCCACTCTTTCTTGGGTTGTGCATCTTATTTCCTTTACATCCTATCTAATGATTGTTTGGAAAAATTGATTCTTTATCTCCACTTTAGTTCAAAGAGAAGCTTTATTTTATCACTCTTTTTCTATATTCATGAAATTGGAAAACATAAGTATTCTTCTTGCTTTAATTTGATCATTTGAAATTCTTGGTCTCACATTCATAAGAAGAAAAAAGGCTTGTTTCAAATTTGTGTGCATTTGAGTTAGATAAGATTGTTGAGCGCTTTTCTCTATCTTGGGTTTGATTGGAAACATTTATGGAATTTTTCTTTCCATAGGCTAGATGTGTCTTTTTCAAGTGTAAAAAGATAGGAAATGGATTAGAATTATTGCATTTGGTAGATTTTGAGCAGTTCTTGAGTGTCTTTGAGTTGTGTTGGGTGCTTGTCATTTTTCTTTGGGAATTTATGAATGATTAGAGTGTTGTAGATATTCTCTCACTTTTTGTATATAGATATGAAAAGCATTTAGTTATCAAATTCATTTTTGGTACATGCATTTGAAAATTGAAAGTGCTTCATTATTTTGTTGCATCTTTCATTTTCTTTGCATTTTTGGCTTATTATAGCGGAAAGTTAGAATTTGTGCATTCTAGCTAGGAATTATTAATTTCATTACTGCTTAAGTTCATTTTGACTATAAAAGAGAAAAAGATATCTCCTTACCTTAAGTAGGTTTCATCGAAAGACATAGGAAATTGTGCATTATCATATAGTTGAGGATTGCATTATGTTTACATTTATGTACTCACCTCATGCATCCACCTAACCGCATAAGATAAAATTAACGCTAGCTTAGGTTAAAATCATTTAGTAATTGTGTGTACGTTAGAGACGTGTTCCAGCGTCTTTAAGCATGGCAGCTGTCGTTATTTTCCAGCACTATATTCGGGGGGTATTGTATTCTTCCACGTACTTATCGGTATATCGAAGCTATTTCACGTACCCACCAAGTACTTCGCGTACTTGGCGTATATCTAAAGCTGTTTCACGTACTCGGTATTATATAGGAAGGTCTCATGCCGTAATATTGTGCATTAGATAGCATCACTACGGATTTGAGCTCCCACGTACCTAGCGTATATTAGGATACACTCCTAGGATTCTTGTGACCAACTGAGTTAACCATTTGGCCATCTCGGCATCGCAATACACTGATAACATCACTCGGGGAGATTACTGCACACGTGCTGTCCAGGTAGTCAGGTATTCAGGAAAGGGTATGGTACCAGTCCTCCTTGTCGCATTTTACTATTGGACCCTGCGGTATATAGCGAGTTGTGGCGCCTTGACAATCCTGTGAGGATCCTGACTGTTTATCCACTCCTATTCACATAGTTTGCTTGTTGCTTTTAGACTTGAGTAGTGTTTGATTTGTGTGGTACTTTAGAGAATCTTAGGAAGTATAGATATGAAATATTCTTCTAGGACTACCAACCAAGAGACCCCTTTCCAGGGTATTCCATTTGTTATTCCCCCTTGTGGAACTGTTGGTCCTCTCTTTATGGCTATGTTGAGTCTTCCTGGATTGACAATAGGATTACTGTATGGTTATTCTCCAATCCAATTACACCAAGTGCACCAATCGTGTCGAACCTAGGTCCTTCACCACATGAGCATCAATCTCATGGTGACCCTTCTCCTTCTTTGTTGAAAGTTGAATCGACTTCCATCTCTTCCTCTTCTCCTACTGAAAACTCCTATGTTAGTAAGAAGGCAGGTCAGAAGAAGAAGAAAGGGAAGAATAAGAAGAAGAATACTAAGCAGAAGGCCACAATCCCAGCCACTGATCATCATGTTGGGAACTCACCAGCCACTAATCGTCATGCTGGGGGCACCAACACACCTGTTCCGAATTTGTGTAAACTGAAATTCCCTTGCAAGCTTTGTAAAGGGTCCCATTTTCTTAAGAGATGCCCTGGTATCTCCAAGGTATTAGAAATATGGTCGCGTTCTGAACAACCCTTGTCATCAGTCTCTGGACATCATCCTGATGATACCCCATCAACTAGTGACATTGTAGTTAAGGATCGGAAGGGTAGAGCTGCAGACCCTTGTTGGTTATGCAAGGGCATGCACCGTACTTACCTTTGTCCTCATATGGATGAAGCTTCACAATTGTTGGAATACATGGACACACCCCATAAACACCTTCCAACGAAGTATTGTAGGTTGTCCCCTAATCCTACACCAGTTGATAGGGCGGTCAATCCGACCCCACCCTCGGTTGACCCCACTCTTTCTTTAGAGAGTGAAAACGAAGCAGTCGATTCAATGACATCGTTGATCGACCCCATTCCTCCCTTGAGGGATGATACCCAAGTGGTTAGTCAAGTTTCGTTCTTGGTTGACCCCACTTCTCCTATGATGAGTGAAATCCAAGCGATTAATCGAGCTTCATCTTCGTTTTATCCCACTCCTCCTTTGAAGAGTGAAACACAAGCGATAGATCCAGTTTTATCCTTGGTCCACCCAACTCTTTCATTGGAAAATGCCTAGATTGATGCAGTCACCATCACAAAGTCTTCATCGTATCCTGCTTTTCCAACTGAAAGCGATTTAGAAACCGCTGATATCTTTCTGGTCGGTTCAGACAGTTCTAGGCAAGGAGAAGTCTCATCCACAGAGCCTCCTCCAAGTACTGAGGTTATTTCATTTGATTGGAATAGTCTAGCAGAATCTCGTCTCCCATCAGATGTTCCTTTCCAGATATTTGTAAGTGTTGTTGATAAATAAATATTTCGCACTATAGTTGATGAGGGAGCTTCTGTTAGTATTTTATCCTCAACTGCTTGGCAAGCTATAGGGTCTCCTTAGCTTGTTTCGGTTACCGGCCATATTTTGGCTTTAAATAGAAGGCCTACTGGACCTTTAGGGATTCTTCTGCAGTTACCTGTCACCTTGGGAGGTAAAACTGTTTATGTTGATGTCATGGTTGTCCAAGGTCCCTTAGATTTCAATCTGCTCCTTGGACGTGATTATGTCTACGCTATGAAAGCTGTAGTGTCCACACTCTTTCGAGTGATGTATTTTCCCTATGATGGGAGGATCGTGACCATCGATCAGCTTTCCTTTGTGACACCCACTCATCGCATGACTCCTAGTCATCAAACTTTCCTGAATTTTTCACATGTTTTAGTGATTTCCTCTCCCTCGTGATGGGGGGCAGGTCTCCAACCTATGGGCATCATGCTGGAGTTGTTTCTCTAGCTTCTTATGCTAGGGGGCATCCTATCAACCTCTGGACATCAAGTTGAATAGAGCATACTGAGCATAGTTCTTTTCCTGTATCAAGCTCGTTAAAAAAATGAAACAGTACCCCGCGAGCACGGTTCTATTCCTATGTCAAGCTCGTTAAAAAATGAAACAATATCCTGAGCATAGTTCCCTTTCTATGTAAAGTTCGTTAAAAAATGAAATAGCTTCCCACGAGCATGGTTCTATTCTTGTGTCAAGCTCATTAAAAAATGAAACAATATCCTATGAGCATAGTGTTATTTCCTTTCAAGCTCGTTAAAAAATGAAATGGCCCTTTTTGGAGCATAATTTACCTCTGGTTTCAAGCTTGTGAAAAAATGAAACCAGCTCCCTATGAGCAGAGTTCCCTTTCTATGTCAAGCTCATTAAAAAATGAAATAGGTTCTCACAAGCATGGTTCTTTTCCTATGTCAAGCTCGTTAAAAAATGAAACAGTTCCTTTCCTTTTGAGTCAAGTCTTCTCGTAGACTTAGTACCTGAACCTTCTTTTCATCCGCCTATGCCTTAGGCGAATGAAATGAAGCTTGGGGGGCATGTCTTCAACCTCTAGATGTCATGTTGAAGTCAAATCGATGTCCTCTCCACATTATGTTGGATCCAAGTCACTTAATTCCAACAATCACGTTGGGGGCATGTACCAACCTCTAGATACCATGTTTGGAAAGAGTCCACCAATGGAAAGTTTTTCGAGCATACTTTTTTCTGGGTTTCAAGCTCGCTAAACCATGAAAATTATCCCGAGCATAGTTCATTTTCTGTTACAATCTCGTTAAAAAATGAAGCAGACATCATGAGCATTCTTCCAACCTATCTTCGAGCTCATTAAAAAAAGTAATATGGTATTTGAGCTGACTTTCACTTACTTCCAGCAATCATGTTGGGGGCATGTACCAACCTATGGATACCATGTTTGGAAAGAGTCCACCAATGGAAATTTTTTTGAGCATACTTTTTTCTGGGTTTCGAGCTCGCTAAACCATGAAAATTATCCCCAGCATAGTTCATTTTTCTGTTACAATCTCGTTAAAAAATGAAGCAGACATCATGAGCATTCTTCCAACCTCTCTTCAAGCTCGTTAAAAATAATAAGATGGTATTTGTGCTTACTTTTCACTTTTCTTTGTGCTCTGGTTAAAACATGAAAAGTGGTTTGAGCTTAGTTTTTACTTTTTCGTGCTCTGGTTCAAACATGAAAAAGATTCTAAGTGCTTTTGATACCATTATCGTGCTCATTAAATATTTGAGTAAAAAGGTGTCTAACGAGTATAGGTTTATCACTTTATTTGGCCTCGCTAGACTATTTACGGAAAAGGAACTGTGCCGAGTTTACTTTTTCCTTTGTCGTACTCGGTTATCAACCATGACAAAGTTGTTCATGGAGTCCTTTTTAAGCTCTTTTCAGACTCCCTAAATAGGAAAAGATCACTAAGCGAACTTGTCGTGTTCACGCTTGTTAAAATATTTGAACAATCATCTCCCTGGTGATAGTTTACCCATTTTTCGGACAAGGGGGCACTATTCACGAAAAAGGTATACTCTAGCCAATCATGATTGGAAGAGTCCTCTCTCGCGTTGTTTTACCCTTTTCCGTGTAAAGAGGATAACCTTACGAAAAAGGACCTTTGGAGTCTTCCTTAGTTCTTTTCAGACTCTCTAAACATGAAATGACGACCGAGTTTCCCTTCTATGGACTCATTAAAATTCAACATTGAAGGGCCCGCTATGGGATGAACCCCTCCTCTCCCAGGTTTGAAAAATATTTTGGATTGGACTCATCTATGAGATGAGCTATACTAAGCATCTGGTTACCCTCATCAAGCTCATAAAAAACACATGAGGCACTCATCATTCATGATGGGGAAAAAGTAAATCTTTTATGTTATACCCTTTATCAGTGGCAGTACCTAGTCGTTCTTGAACATGGCACTCATTTTCATTTGCATACAACACTTGGATCTTCTGTTTGTCCTCAATTTTTTCCCATTTCCTGAGTCTTGTTACTCCTTGAGTCATTCAAAAGAATGCTTCCATCATCAGTTCCATTGGGATTTGGCATCATACTCGTCATCTCAATACTGCCAAGTCATGCCATGCCCATGTTCAAGAATACTTTCACCACTCATTATCTGCAGTCAGTACAACTTCAATCATGTCGGTCTACCCTGAATCAGTCTTGCACATCACTCTATCATCTGATCTACTCCAAACATTTGTCATTGAGTTTCATGTCATTGATGGGGGATTCATTATGGCCCTCCTTCAACAGATTCATCCTTGTCGACTTCAACACATCATCCAAGGATTGAATCTAGAAACCAATCGAGTACCTTGGCCCTACATGCCTCAACGGAAGCTTACCTCGCTTTCGACATGAGTTTACATCATTGACTCTTGATTGAAATATTTCATCTGGCATTCGACTTCAACTCATTTATTCATGATTGATGATATGTACTGTGATACCTTGGGAATCATTGACATTAATGGTGATTTCCCTCATGCTTGTTAACGGTATACATCAATGACCGGTAATCAAGTGGTTTCTACCATGTTCGACATCAAGACATTTGTAATCACATGGATAGATTCGTATCACTACGGGTTCGGCTTGAAGACCCTTGGGAGTCATATTTTACCCAGGTTGCGATGGAGATTGTATTGAGTCATATTACACGGATCCACATTTGTATTGGTCGTGGTTGTGTTATCATCTCATCATGGATCTACGCTTGTGTCTAGTAGCCATGATTGTGTTCAGTCGGTCATTACTACCATGGATCTGCAATGTATTGGTCGGCATCCATGTTGTACGTCATATGAGACTGTGTACTCAGAGTCAATTGTATTGTAGCAGCATCCTTCATCCGATGAGCCATTGCCATTCATTCTGTCAAAGCATTTCACCTGTCCAATTTCAAAAGCTTCATGCTTTGGGGGGCATTCTGTTAAACCTAAATCTTACCATCATGAGACTCAGTGTAAACATCCCTAAAGTTTCCTTGACTAAGTCATTAACCTAGAAGAGATGCAAACCCATTTATACTAGGTTTTGAGAGGTTGTCACAGTTTGTCCTCATGCAACCTGCGACGTCGCAAGTTGTCCTCTTATAGACTGCAACGATGTCAGTTAATGGACTAAAATAGCGTCTTCGAGTCCATTCTCGAATCTAGCTTATGTGTATCCCTATCCCTAGCCTTTGGGGAAGCTGGCATTCGGTTCCTAACCTCTTGGAAGGATCCCCTATCTCTCTCCTACCATATCTCCACCTATCCTATCGACATAGTCCTATATAAGTGAAGCTCTCTCCCATCCTAAGGGGAGGAAGGTCTATGGTAACCTTATGCTGGTAGAATCCATATTGGTGATTGGGAAGCTTGTACCACCTTGGAAGCTTGGCTTGGACATGTTGGATGGAGGATGCGACGTTGAGGCTTTGGTTGTAGCTTCATCCTTTCTATGTATTCCCACCTTTTAATGCAGTTAATATAATCTCTTTCCATGAATGTTGTCTCATTGATGATTTTTAGAACTTTCTTCCTCAACTGTTAGTTTAGATCAGTTATTGTTTAGATATATTGTACTGCTTGTATTTTTTCCATATTGTCTTGACAGGTCTTGCAGCTGGAGATCCGATGACCGTGGGACTTGGAGCAACAACAAGGAGAAGGATCAGTGATCTGAAAGGTATGATATCTAAGTACTCGATCTGTAATTGATCTAGGGAAATAGATTCATATTCTATCCTATTTGTTCTAGACTTACGTTAAGCTAGGGAGATCAGGCCTCAAGTCCGCTCTTGGTAGATTGTCTGTCAAACATAGATGCTCAAACTTTACGAGGAGTTGACTTGGATAGGCTATCTCAGCCACTCGTCAAACACTTAAGTCTTTTATTATTATATACTTTAATGAAATAAGAATGTCTTCATACTTAAACTTGACAAGAGAACCCACAATAGTGTGCTTATAATTTTTATCTTAAAAATAATAAATGGATCCTTAACCCAATATAGATATATATGGTGTTTAAACCTAAGGATGTATAGACAACTTCTTAAATAAATGATTTGTCTTTTTGTCTTAAGCATGTCCTTGTTTAGAAAAGGGACTCTGTTATTGAAATAAGGGTTTATGTGTAAATAATAATATGTCTTTTAAAAATACTATTTTAATAATTCCCTCTCTTATCACATTGAAATATGTGCATTATGTTTCAATATAGTAACCTTTTAGCTATCATATTTGGAATGCACTTCCATAATTAAAATTACATTTATTATGTTTTATTAATATGACTTTTATATTATTGAGATTACACTCTTCATTATATACATGTATTGTGTGTCAATATAATGTCTTTCTAAATCTTTTGAGGATGATTTTTACACTATTGAATTAAATAGGCTATGTTCAATAGAGTGTAAGACATAGATATTGTGGATGTATTTTGAGGATAGATGACAAGTAATGACCATATATGAATTTAAGGGAGAAGTGCTTGGATAATTTTGAAGGGGGGTGTTTATGATTTACTATCATGAACTAATGAATTTATAGTGTTTAATAATGGGAGATTGTGCATTAGTTCTAGAGTCAAAAGGGATTATATAATATTACACCTCGAATGAAGACATTATAATAAAATATAGCTTAAATAATTTTATTCAATTAATTGTTTATATGTATGTGTAGTCCGATTGGTATGTGGGAAAAAAAAACTTTACGACCAAGGTCCCTACATTTGGGAGTTTTATAATTGTGTAGGTGCCAAATGATAGTCACGTAAGTGGTCAACAACATAGATGTTTAAATAACAAATTACCTTCTAGATGTCAATGTTATTAGGTGGAGGAACCACACCAAATTACACAATTTTCTAGAATGACAATGTTGTTAAGGAAAATGAAAAGTTACAACCTTGATTTGATCATGATATGATAATTGGGAACATAGAACTTAGAGAACTTACCTAGGGGTCAATTGAAGACGATCTTGTCAAATGAAATATGTAGACGATAATCACGATGAACTAAATGCAGTGATGCTAATCATATGAAATGATGAAGTCTAAATGAAAATACAAATAATTCCCATGATGTGACTTGATGTGAATATGAAAACCCACACATGACGAGATAGGGAAAATATGCTGAAGGAGTCACATGACAACGGGAATGCAAAAATGGGGTAAGGACATGATGAGTTCCTTGACCTGGACATTATGACACTAGCGAAATGACACGGAAGTTAGAAGTAAAACATTTAGGGCTTTGGAAGTAGTTTGTTGGGGATTGACTTTTAGAATTTTGGGTGACCAGTCTTGATTTGTTAAATTATGATTATAACTTACCGTAAATATTCCACTAAATATGGTATGGCATTGCCTTCTCATCTTGGAGGAAGGTATAACCAATGGATTTGGATCCTTGTTCAAATTTGTTATGCAAAAGATGATTGGATAACTATGGTGTGGCTTTTAATGCAATATAACTAGTAAATAAATTGGATACCATGGATCTTCACTAATGAATTGGAGATATAAGAAATCTAAGGTTGGGACTAACAATTATGAAGGTATTATTGGATTTACATTCCGCGAAATTATAATCAAGTTCCTAGGGAGGTATTGTAACCCTACTGATGAATAGAAAACTAATGAGTAGAACCACCAGCACTTATGGCCATGATTGTTTGAGAAAAGTATAGAGAAATACAATAAGATGAAAATGGAAAACTAAAGAAAATCCTAGCATCGAAAGTACGAGAACAAAGGTTAACTTCGGGACGAAGTTCTATTAAGAGGGGGTCTATGTAATGTCTGCCTCAGTGCATTGACTGACCATAGACTTGAGGACACTTGCCAAGTGACCCGAACGAATAAACTTTAGTAATTGGTCCCTTGAGCATTGAAAATGCTTGAATGACTGAAGAACGTATGATGATTTGCATGATGACTAATGATAAACAAAAACGACGCAATGAACGACAATTATAGAAATTGATACTTTACTTAATGAATGAATGCTCTGCTTAATGATTTCCGAATTTACAAAATGAGTGATGACTGAATGTTATATCTGCTCGACTGATTGAGATAGAATGACTGAATGTTAGATATGCTCAACTGATTGAGATAGAATGACCGAATGTTAGATATGCTCGACTGATTGAGATAGAATGACTGAATTTTAGATATGCTCAACTGATTGAGAAAGAATGACTGAATGTTAGATATGCTCGACTGATTGAGATAGAATGACTGAATGTTAGACATGCTCGACTGATTGAGATAGAATGACTGAATGGTAGATATGCTCGACTGATTGAAATAGAATGACTGAATGTTAGACATGCTCGACTAATTGAGATAGAATGACTAAAGGTTAGATATGCTCAACTGATTGAGATAGAATGACTAAATGTTAGATATGCTCGATTGATTGAGATATAATGATTGAATGTTAGATAAGCTCAACTGATTGAGATAGAATGACTGAATGGTAGATATGCTTGACTGATTGAGATAGAATCACTGAATGTTAGATATGCTCAATTGATTGAGATAAAATGACTAAATGTCAGATATGCTCGACTGATTGAGATAGGATGACTGGATGTTACATATGCTCGACTGATTGAGATAGAATGATGATAGATAGATATGATGTACTGATTAGAAAAGGGTGAATGAAATATATGCTCGACTGACTGAGATATTATGATGGATGATGAAATCATTTCATAGTGCAGCGTTACTAATGTGCGCTTGAGTGTGTGTGTGTGCAGTAGTAGGTAAGATGATTTACCGATTGAACCACAATGGAATTATAGGGGTCGTGAGAATGGAAAGAACACATAGGGGTACAACGACAGACTGCCGACCCTGAAATAACAATCCACGGACGGGTAGGAAGTCGTTTCATCTCACCCGGGGAAGCGTGTGCCGTACGGGCGAGGCCATAACCACTTGGTCGCGTACAATAAGTTGAGGGGCGCGCGATAAGGAGTTCTATATCCCTCAGCAGCCATTAGTCTCCAAGAAAGAGTAGTTGGAAGGTCGCGGTAAAGATTCTTGATCGCTACTTAGTACTCCCCATAAGAAGAAACAAACAAAATTGTCGGAAGGGCCCGCCAAAGAGGTACCTAGACAAGAACCAAAGGGAGAAATTAATGAAATGTATAAAGGAAAATTTCACATAAGATTTAAGCAATACTTTATTCCAATTTGTTTTATTTTACTAATTTGAAAAGAGGAAAAGAATTAGAAATAAAGTATAAAATAAATAATAGAACTATTTATGCAAATCTTTAACTCTATTTAACATTATTATCTTTGAAAAAGAATTAGAAATGAAGTGGAATAAAAGTACAAGAACTAATTATTCAAATCTTGATTTTTATTTAATATTATAAACTTTGAAAAAGAATTGGAATTAAAGTAGGATATTAATAAAAGAAATGTCTTTTATTTTCATTTTAATAAGTGGGAAGGAGTGAAAATAGAAAACATCTTGTGGTCTTTTAAAAGTTTTATTAAAAATATTTATTGAATAAAATTAGTCGGAAAACCACTACACCTACCTTGTACCAATTTAGGAAATTATGTGCACACTTAAGACAAGAAGAGACACTTGTAAATTGAGAATAAATATTAATAAAATATTAAAATAAATAAATTATGTGCATGTGAGGACACATGGCACACAGAATTTTGCTATAAAAGAAGGGAGGAGAAGGAGAAAAGAATATCTCTTGCTCCCTAGTGTTGGATGGGCACCGAAATCAAGAATTGATCTTATGGTTTTTGTGAGTTGGGCTTAGCTAGACTGGGGATTGGGAGATCCCAACGGGAAGCTTGCTAGTGTGTTATTAGACCCCAAAATGCTCAGGGGTTCGGGGTGAAGGAAAGTAACCCCGATATGGTAGGGTGGTCAACCGAGAGGTCTTCGGTGAATCGGGAGTTTGGATGGCTAAATCAAGCAGCAAGGGATGTCAGCTACAACCACCTTCAACCTTTGGAAATCGGGTATATAGTTCCATTTTATGTACAGTTTGAGTTTTAGCATTTTATTTACAGTTTCGCATTTGATTTTCAAGATTTAAAAATTATCATGTGATGTTAGTATGGTTTAGATAGTCCTTTTGGGAGACCCCAAAATGGGGGTCCCTAAATTTGGTATCAGATCCTGTCGAGCCTTGAGGGCACCAGACTCATATTTCTATCGAGGGGTTATCGGTAAATTTGTGGGAGAGATGGAGATGTACGGCAGTCATCCACTGTTCTGGTTTTTCTTTGGAAGGCCATGCTTAGAGAAGCCACAGGTTTGAGGGGCCGCTGTAAGTACAATGGAAAGGGCCTCGCAGCATTTCCCAGATCATGTATTTTTAATTATTATTGGAGTGCATTAGATAGAGGTAATCTGAAGGTGGACAGGCACAAGCTTCTGAACAAGAGAAATTGGTAAGCTATTGTTGTTTTTGTGCATGCATTTGTGTTGCCATCCATCTCATTATTTAAAAACACTTAGTTTCGCCTTTTTCCTAATGTCTACCCATGGAGAGGGTGGCCAGAAGTTTTAAAAAGAAACCATGCTCGATTAATAGAGCAGAGGAGGGGGGGGCCTTCTATCTTTTAGTGGACATCACTGGATCTGAATTTGGGAAGAAGATATGTGGAAAGTGGGACCAAAACCAAGATCTGTTTGTATGAATGGTTGGTAAATGCCCACAGTACGCATGTGGACGATAAATCAGTGATCTCGGCGCAAAGGGTCCGAATTTAATTAGTTCCTTGCACATTTAGTTATATTGTTGCATGATGGGCGATCTTAATCCCACACTCAGAGATGTAAGCCTGCAATATGCCGTGCAGTGATCTCGGCGTGGAAGGTAATCATAATTTCTACAATAGAAAAGTTTGCAATCTCTGTTTAGTACTAATTTTATTGTGGCCTATCAGAGTTCGGCTTTCTTGTTTTATTTGCACATTCGATCTGCTTGGCAGATCCGAATTTACATAGTTCCTTGCACATTTATTAATGAGGGGCAACACTCTCGATTGAAGAGATTGTCTATGCACTCATAATCTATTTATAATGATTAGGAAGGGACAAGATTGAGAGTGGACAATGTGCATATAATATGAATTGTTTTTGAAGGCTGAAGGTCATTTGTAAGATTGCGTAGATTGGGGGGAAGGATCCCTGCATTATAGAATTACAAAGCATACTATGCATTATCGATTTAATGTACATTATAGATTTAACTTCCATTATAGCTTTACAGAGCATACTATATAGATTTAAGGTATCGACTATATTGTTGCTGGTCCATGCGCATCACGATTTGCATTCTGAATGGATCCCTGTATCCGATTTGATGTAACACGCATTTTCCATTCTATAATATAATTGCAGGCTAGGTTATATTGTTCTTGGATAAATACGCAGAGAGGCGAGATAGATCCCTCTATTTCCATTTTATTATTTTATTTATTACATGCTGAATGTTCTTGGATAAAATGCGCAGGGAGTGTAACCCCTGTACATATACACTTCATAAATGATATGTGGATTAAATTGTTGATGCATTTGTCTTCTAATGCACATAGGTACTATGGGAGAGTAATCCCTTGCATTTATACATTCCATAAATTGTATACTTGACTGGATGTAATTTCCTATTGTGCAAGGATGGGAGAAAAGATCCCTTGTGTGCCTGTTATTACATGCTAATTTGTATGCTTGCATGGGGAGTGTCATTGGTAATGGCTGGTGCAAAGATTGGGGAAAATCCCTGTATGACTTTGATTTCATATTTTTGCATGTATCTGTGGAAAACTTAGTATTCATAGTTTAACTCTGCTTTATTTGGGTTTTTAAGCCTCTGTAAATCCCATGTCGAAAAAGCGAATGACGTTTCCAGAAATTGAATGATTGTAATCTAAATTCCAAAATTCTCTATTTTGTAGTTGAACTTGGTTAGCGACTCCAGAATCCAAACTTGTGACTGTGATTCTTAAAATTTTCCTGTAAGTTTCATTTTGTGGATGAATGACGCCCTCCAGAGTTTTGTTTTGTGATAGGTAGTATTTTCCTTCTAATATTTGCGGCTTGAAAACGTGTGAATCTTGTCTGAGTGTGGGAAGTCTGATCCCTGTGTCAGATCTTCGAGTTGCAGCTTGGATTCTTCACAATAAAGCTTGTGAAACCCTATTTGATTATATGAAGATTAAAATCTGTTTTAGGCCTCCAATTGAACGCGCTTTGTGTTGCCTAAACTAAACCCTTCTTAAATGTTGTTACATATATTGTTAAAATGAAGTATGCCCTGCTTAGACATTATCGATTTAGGTATTATTTAAACCTAAGCCTGATCATTGTTTAAATGTTGTTGCATATGTTATAAACTTGGAATGGATCTCTGCACATCTGTGAAACGTGAACAATAACATGAATGGCGATCTCTGATATAAGTGGGTTTTCAATTTGAGTTTTAAAAGTCCATTGTTACCATCACGCATGGAGATCTCAAAATTTTGTTATTGAATTTAATTTAAACTTCAAAAATGTATGAATTACCCGTTTCTCATGACGAACTCTATTTTCATTTGGGTTTTAATTTAAATATTTCAAATTTTTTCCTGTGTGTTTATCTTCATAACTTATGGCGTCTTCCCGATCATAATGTAAATTATAGTTGATTAATAATTGACTGTGTGCCTCTTCTTCAAAGAGAAATGGCGTTTTTCCCAAAACTCAGAATAGAAATGTATTTTAATCTCTAAATCTCTGTTTCTGATAAGCATTCGGTGAGATCCAAACGGATCCAGTCATTTCTTTCTCTATTGTATTCCACTTAGTTTTTCAAAATTGTTGTTTTTCGATTGGAGGTTAAATTTATTTTAAATTTTTTTTGCAATTCAGTTTGGGCGTTTCCATATCCCTTAAGATGATTTGTAAATTGCTTTGAGCAGAAAATCTCTGTGTTGATGTAGTTTGTTGAGCATTTCCAGAATTCTTTAAACTATCTTTACTTGACCTTAAATCTTTGAAATAATCTAATTTTTTCTAGAATCGTTTTAAAACGACTTGTAAGTATCGTAAAAAATCCGTGTTGATCTTAGAATATCTGTGCTCTATCTTGAATTCAGAATGGCAATTTTCCCTGGCTTCACAATTCCACTTGTAAATTGAAGATTGATTTTTAAATTTCTCTGTGTATTTAAATTGGATGGCAATTCAAGATTTTGAATTAATCTTATTTTGTTTTTAAAAACCTCAATACATTCTTTACGAAAACCGTTGGACGTTCTTCAGAATTCATGGTGTGATTGTAGTCTAATCTAAATCTCTGTATTGAAATGTTGAAGCTTCTAATTATTTCACTTAAAATATATATATAGAGAGAGAGAGAGAACAGAAACTAGATCGCACGCTGTCTGAGATGGCGTCGGTGTCCTATCTGCCTAGATTAAAGTTAAATTTCTAGATTTATATCTGCGTAGGACTTTTGTGTCATGTCACAAATTTTGCATTGGGTCACAATGACCTAAGCAAATTGGCCCTATTCATTAGAGTTTGTCAAATTGATTCTAAAGGTCAAATAATTGCCAAGGAGGAAAATTACTAGTTTCCTAGGTTTGGGGTGGAAGCTCTGGGATTTGGAATAATGGGGATAATAAATGATGTTGGAACATTAAGATGGCATAAATATTTAATAAAGGAGATAAATAAATATATACAAGTTAAAATCAAAGTGGCATTTGATCATGAAGACACATGGAGGAAGTGGAACCCACACAAGCTAGAATTTATGTGCCACGCGGCATCCTCTTCTTGCAATTTCGAATCCATGGGAAGCCTAATGTTCTTGGGATGAGTTATAAGGTCAATAATACTTGGCATGAGTCAATGAGGTCTAAATATAGAGTAAGAGTAACTCCCATGGAAGAGGAAGAGGCAATTTGGAGCTAGTGAGACACTTGGGCTAGATTCCCTAGCTCTATGACAACAATGATGAAGATGCTATGACACCTATGACACAAATCAGACCTGAAGGCTGACATATGACATATATGACATGTCAGGGCTAAACATAGACTCCAAGAGGGCGCTCAAGGGTGTTAGGGAAGCTAAGATGATTCCACATGTGATTTGGTGGAAGTGGGAGACTAGGAATTGTTGTACAAGTGGCGTTCTTTGGAATCTCTTCCCAACTTGAGTTGGCATGAGTCTCTTGGAAGGAATTCGACCCATGGAGGACATTAGAACTTTATAAATTTCAAGAACAAAGAATTTAACCAGATTTTGATCATTTGTAGAATTTGCAATTGCATTTGTGAAGAGGGAGAGCTAGTGGATTACTAGTTTCTTGCCTTAGCCAATTTCGAGGGTGAAAGATTCCCATCCAAGTTGGTAATTGGAAAGGCCGTTCAAACCTTTAATTTGGAGCTTTAATTGAGTCTTTATTTGTAGGTATAAGATACAGGGCAGCTCATGGTTTCTTCTATTGCAGATCACTCCTTCAACCATTTCTAGTTTTGATGGCATAATCTGGATCCTTGAGGGAGGGCGTTTTTGGTGAGCTATTGTACTCTTTGGGGGAAATTATAATGCCCCATTTATTTTGTAATATTAATTAAATACTCTTTTATTTATATCCCAAAATTTTTAAGGTCGAAATTCCATGTAGAAATGTATAAATCTCATTTTTAATGAAAGAACAGTGTCATTTCCCCACTACCTTGTTGTGAACCAATGTAATGTTGATGGATTCGAATGGATAAGTAAAATAATGATGGTTTATTAATGAATGGAATTTTATTGATGTATTATACAAGTTTTATGTTTAGTGCTCAAGAATTTGAAGTCATTTTACTTAGTTTATTTACATTTGGAGAAGAATTGGTGCTATTTCCCCTAGGGTCGAACTAGTGATTTTTGTTGTTGTTTGGGAGAGGTTTGGAACAGACTTAATAACTAATTAATGGTGCATTTGGGACCTTAATAACATCCTTGAGACATCCCCTACCTCTTTTCATAAATTTGAGTGGGTTTGGAGGCATTTGGGAAGCCATTTTTCAGTACTTACCCCAGAGGGATTTGAACCCCAAATTACTAGTAAAATTGCATACTTGGTCCAGAATCTTAAGAGAGTTTTAAAAGGTCTTTTGGTGGCCATATATCATCCCTTAACATCATATTCAAGTCCTAATATCATTCATACACCTTCCTTGAATATTTGAAGTCATTTGGAGTCAAATTGAGACCTAGAGACCAATACTAGTCAAAGGGAAATTACTAGTAAAGTTCCCTACATTGGCCAGAATTGAAAGAGGATTTTTAGAAGTATTTTAAAGGTCCAAAAGCATCCATGAAACACATATTTATGTTCTAACATCATCCATATACCTTCTCAGAATATTTGGGAGCAATTGGAGCAATTTGGGGACCTAGAGCTCAAAACTAGTCAAAGGTCAAACTAGGGAGAAAAGTGAAAATTTGTCATTTTAATAAATTTCCTAACAAGGGAAATTACATTTTGGACACCCAATGTTTGTGGTATTTAAAGTCCAAGGGAGTTCAAATCGAAATCCTAACTGATGTCAACCTGTGCGTTGAAACATTCTTTTTGTAAATAAAATTTTAAGGGTGGAACGTTGTCTACAACAGCATTGGCGTTTTAAATCCAATCTGAGATTTCATATCTCGATCCCTTATTATCGAGTGAATTCGAACCCACCTGTAACGATAGCAATGATGAGTCTTCAAAGAAAATGTTTTACTTCTTTTCCTATATGAGAAGATTGCTTAAATTATAATCTTTAACAAGTTATAATTTAAGCTAAAATCACCTAAACGATAGTGATGAAGAGTTAAGAATGTTAGTAAGTGCTGGTAAATATTATAGATGCTTAAACTTTAGGAGGAGTAGAATTGGACAGGCTACCTTAGCCACTCGTCAAACACTTAAGTCTTTTATTATTATATACTTTAATGAAATAAGAACGTCTTCTTACTTAAACTTGACAAGAGAACCCACAGTAGTGTGCTTATATTTTTATCTTAAAAATAATAAATGGATCCTTAACACAATATAGATATATATGTGTTTTAAACCTAAGGAGGTATAGACAACTTCTTAAATAAATGATTTGTCTTTTTGTCTTAAGCATGTCCTTGTTTAGAAAAGGGACTCTATTATTGAAATAAGGGTTTATGTGTAAATAATAATATGCCTTTTAAAAATACTATTTTAATAATGCCTCTCTTATCACATTGAAATATGCGAATTATGTTTCAATATAGTAACCTTTTAGCTATCATATTTGGAATGCACTTCCATAATTAAAATTACATTTATTATGTTTCATTAATATGACTTTTATATTGATTGAGATTACACTCTTCATTATATATATGTATTGTGTATCAATATAATGTCTTTCTAAATCTTTTGAGAATGATTCTTACACTATTGAATTAAATAGACTATGTTCAATAGAGTGTAAGACATAGATGTTATGGATGTATTTTGAGGATAGATGACAAGTAATGACCATATATGAATTTAAGGGAGAAGTGCTTAGATAATTTTGAAGGGGGATGTTTATGATTGATTTACTATCATGAGTAATGGATTTATAGTGTTTAATAATGGGAGATTGTGCATTAGTTCTAGAGTCGAAAGGGATTATATAATCTTACGCCTCGAATGAAGAAATTACAATAAAATATAGCTTAAATAATTTTATTCAATTAATTGTTTATATGTATGTGTAGTCTGATTGGTATGTGGAAAAAAAAAATCTTTACAACCAAAGTCCCTACATTTGGGATTTTTATAATTGTGTAGATGCCGAATGATAGACACGTAAGTGGTAAACAACATAGATGTTTAAATATCAAATCGCCTTCTAGATGTCAATGTTACTAGCTGGAGAAGCCACGCCCAATTACACAATTTTCTAGAATGACAATGTTGTTAAGGAAAATGAAAAGGTACAACCTTGATTTGATCATGATATGATAATTGGGAACATAGAACTTAGAGAACTTACTGAGGGGTCAATTGAAGACGATCTTGTCAAATGAAATATGTAGACGATAATCATGACGAACTAAACGTAGTGATGCTAATCATATGAAATGATGAAGTCTAAATGGAAATACAACTAATTCCCATGATGCGACTCGATGTGAATACAACAACCCACACATGACGAGATAGGAAAAATATGCCGAAGGACTCACATGACAACGGGAATGCAGAAATGGGGTAAGGACATGATGAGTTCCTTGACCTGGACATTATGACACTAGCAAAACAACACAGTAGTTAGAAGTAAAACATTTAGGGCTTTGGAAGTAGTTTGTTGGGGATTGACTTTTAGAATTTTGGGTGACCACTCTTGATTTGTTAAATTATGATTATAACTTACCATCAATATTCCACTGAATATGGTATGGCATTACCTTCTCATCTTGGAGGAAGGTATAACCAATGGATTTGGATCCTTGTTCAGATTTGTTATGCAAAAGATGATTGGATAACTATGGTGTGGCTTTTGATGCAATATAACTATTAAATAAATTGGATACCATGGATCTTCACTAATGAATTGGAGATATAAGAAATCTAAGGTTGGGACTAACAATTATGAAGGTATTATTGGATTTACATTGCGCAAAATTATGATCGAGTTCCCAGGGAGGTATTGTAACCATGTTGATGAATAGAAAACTAATGATTAGAACCACCAGAACTTATGGCCATGATTGTTTGAGAAACGTAGAGAGAAAAACAATAAGATGAAAATGGGAAACTAAAGAAAATCCTAGCATCGAAAGTACAAGGACAAAGGTTAACTTCGGGACGAAGTTCTATTAACAGGGGGTGTATGTAATGCCCGCCTCGGTGCATTGACTAACCATAGACTTGAGGACACTTGCCAAGTGACCCGACCGAATAAACTTTAGTAATTGGTCCCTTGAGTATTGAAAATGCTTGAACGACTGAAGAACGCATGATGATTTGCATGATGACTAATGATAAACGAAAACGACGCAATGAATGACAGTTATAGAAATTGATACTTTATTTAATGAATGAATGCTCTACTTAATGATTTGCGAATTTACGAAATGAATGGTAACTGAATGTTAGATATGCTCGACTGATTGAGATAGAATGATTGAATGGTAGATATGCTCGACTGATTGAGATAGAATGACTGAATGTTAGATATGCTCTACTGATTGAGATAGAATTATTGAATGTTAGATATGCTTGACTGATTGAGATAGAATGACTGAATGTTAGACATGCTCGACTGATTGAGATAGAATAACTGAATGGTAGATATGCTCGACTTATTGAGATAGAATGACTGAATGTTAGACATGCTCAACTAATTGAGATAGAATGATTAAATGTTCGATATGCTCGACCGATTGAGATAGAATGATTGAATGATAGATATGCTCGACTGATTGAGATAGAATGATTGAATGTTAGATATGCTCAACTGATTGAGATAGCATGATTGAATGGTAGATATGTTTGACTGATTGAGATAGAATGATTGAATGTTAGATATGCTTGATTGATTGAGATAGAATGACTAAATGTTAGATGTGCTCGACTGATTGAGATAGGATGACTGAATGTTACATATGCTCGACTGATTGAGATAGAATGATGAATGATAGATATGATGTACTGATTAGAAAAGGGTGAATGAAATATATGCTCGACTGACTAAGATATTATGATGGATGATGAAATATTTCATAGTGCAGCGCTACTAATGTGTGATTCATTGTGTCTGTGTGTGTGTGTGTGTGCAGTGGCAGGTAAGACGATTTACCGACTGACCCACAATGGAATTATAGGGGTCGTAAGAATGGAAAGAACACATAGGGGTACGACGACATACTGTCAACCCTGAAATAGAAATCCACGCACGGGTAGGATGTTGTTTCAGCTCACCCGGGGAAGCGTGTGTAGGACAGGCAAGGCCATAATGAATTGGTCGTGTACGATGAGTTGAGGGGCATGAGATAAGGAGGACCTTATCCCTCAACAGCCCTTAGTCTCCAATAAAGCATAGTTGGAAGCTCGTGGTAAATATTCTTGATCGCTACGCAGTACTCCCCATAAGAAGAAAGAAACAGAACTGTTGGAAGGGCCTGCCGAAGAGGTACCTAGACAAGAACCAAAGGGAGAAATTAATCAAAATCAAGTGTATAAATGGAAATTTCACATAAGATTTAAGAAATACTTTATTCCAATTTTTTTTATTTTGTTAATTTGAAAAGAGGAAAAGAATTAGAAATAAAGTAGAAAATAAATAATAGAACTATTTATTCAAATCTTTAATTCCATTTAACATTATTATCTTTGAAAAAGAATTAGAAATGAAGTGGAATAAAAATACAATAACTAATTATTCAAATCTTAATTTTTATTTCATATTATAAACTTTGAAAAAGAATTGGAATTAAGGTAGGATATTAATAAAAGAAATGTCTTTTATTTTCATTTTAATAATTGGGAAGGAGAGAAAATAGAGAACATCTTGTGATCTTTTAAAAAATTTATTAAAAAGATTTCTTAAATAAAATTTGTTGGCAAACCACTACATCTACCTTGCACCGATTTAGGAAATTAGGTGCACACTTAAGACAAGAAGAAACATTTGTAACTTGAGAATAAATAATATTAAAATATTAAAATAAATAAATTATATGCATGTGAGGACACATGGCACACAGACTTTTGCTATAAAAGAAGGGAGGAGAAGGAAAAAAGGATATCTCTTGCTCCCTAGTGATGGATGGGCACCGGAATCGAGAATTGATCTTATGGTTTTTGTGAGTTGGGCTTAGCTAGACCGGGGATTGGGAGATCCCAGTGGGAAGCTTGCTAGTGTGTTCTTACAACCCTAAAATGTTCGGGGGTTCGGGGTGAAGGAGAGTAACCCCAATATGGTAGGGTGGTCAACCGAGAGATATTCGGTGAATCGGGAGTTCGGATGGCTAGATCAAGAAGCAAGGGATGTCAGCTACAACCACTTTCAACCTTCGGAAATCAGGTATATGGTTCCATTTTATGTACAGTGTGAGTTTTATCATTTTATTTATGGTTCCGCATTTGATTTTCAAGATTTAAAAATTATCATGTGATGTTAGTATTGTTTAGATAGTCCTTTTGGGGGATCCCGAAATGGGGGTCCCTACATATAGAATCACTTAGGTCAGAAAATGGCAATTGGATATCACAAATTTCAGAACAATTAGTTGATTCAAGATTTATCAAAGGTTTAATAGAATAATAAATATCAGAATCTTGAAGCTCTTTAATTATGCTAGAAGAAGATTTTTCGATATTATCATCAAAACTATTCTCTTGTACTTTAGAAGAATCTTCTATAGAAAAATGATCTCCTTCATGATTAGTTAGACATTGAATTTCATTTGAAATAGACATGGGAATATCAACTTTTAATTCATCTGAATCATCATATTGATTATGATCCATATTTAAAAAAGAGAAGTAAGTCATCTCTACAATTGTTAAATCCTTAGATTCTTCATGTAAATCTAAACCAATAGGTGGATGATTATCAATGTATAATTCAAATTTATCATCTACTAATTGATCAGATTAATGTAAAACGGAATGAGTGTACTGTAACCATTCAAATATTATAGGACGATCAATTAAAGGGAATCTACAATAGATATTAAAATTTCTAATTGCAAAATCTTCTAATGATTCACACTTTTTAATAGTGAGTTGTTTCCATTCATCACATAATCTAATGAAGTCGTAGTGTCCAAAAGAAAGTATGAAAAGATCTGCAAAATGCTCAAAAGAATGGATAGAGGCAAAAGGTAAGGTTACAAACCATTCTTTGACTCGTCCTTCGAATGTGAAGGCTAACAATATGCACAAAACATCACGATCCAGAATTTTGTTAACAAGACAATTATAAGTAAATTAAAGAACATGTTCATGTGCTAAAATTTCTCCCTCACCATCGAATTTTACTTCTATCAATTGCTTCAGCAAATCTGTTTGAAAATGGCAACTAATTTGTCTAGAAAAACAAATAAATACAGATTCATGAGCAGAAAAGGAACTATATACAGATTTTTGGGTTGGAGTCATTTAAAATAATCTGATTAAAATAGCTCCAATGCCCTTACATGTCAGATGCCCTCCTTCTAGCGCCATTTGTTGATGCCTCAGTTGTGTATGTGATGGAATGGGGTCCAAGGCAAACAACATGGGATGAAAACCCAGCCAAAGGCTTCAGATAATCATATGCTATTGATGTATATGTAACTTCAGAATGTATTTCATCTATGTATTTCATATATATTTATTGTACCCTTATTAGAGATGTGTTATTCCTCTATAAGGAAGTGTCGTCATGTGTATTGACAAGTGTCGCAAGTGTGTGTACTTGGCAATGGGTTATTAGACCACCATGTGTGGGGTCGGCCCTAAAATATATATTATATTGTGAATGTATCTAGATAGACAAGTTGGCCCCATAGTGTAACTGGGCAAACAGGTTAAGTATAAATAGAGATCGGGAGATCTCTATTTGGATCATTTGGAAAGTCACACTTCTCTCACTTAGAAAGTGGTGCACTAGTGAGGAGGAGGATCATATGCTACTAGGAGACTATCTCAAGTGTATTTTGGTTGTACTTTGGTTGAGCCATTGCTCTCTCTATCTCTGAGGAAGTTGTGGAGTTTTTCACCTTAGGGTTTTCCCCAAGGAAACTCTGTGTCTCTTGTCTCTCATGCTTTTGATTCTTGTGATGCTTGTCATGCTTATTGTGATTGTTATGCATTGATATACTGTATATGTTATTCTCTCGGTAAATATCCAAGAGTATTGTGAATTAATGCTCAAAATTTAACATGGTATCAGAGCTAACTTGAGAAGAAGACATTTTGTAGTGACGAAAACTTGATTTTCTTGTTTATTGGGTTTCTCTCCACGGTTTTTGGAAAAGCAGTATAGTAGATTGACTCTACTCATCAAGGAGAATCTATCTGTCCAATCATAATTCAATTCTGAGCATTTTTAGATTTGGCCCTAAAAATTAGGGTTTCCACAAAAATAGGAATTTCTGGAATCTGAAGACACAGCTGGAAGATCCTTGCAAAAATAAAAGTTTAGAGCTTTGGATCGAGATTTTTGGCTGGGTAGATCTCCGGAAAACTCAAACCCTAATTCAGGGCTCTCCCAGTGAACTCGGGAGGACAAAAAGAAAAATCTGAAGGGTAAAGCTTTGTTAATCTCAAATTCTAAATGCACCAGGCTGATCAGCTCATCAAGGCGCATCATTCTCACCTTTCAGAAATTTGAAATTCACATTTTGAATTTTTAGGGTTTTTTCAACAAACCCTAAGCCGAGACCAGATCCAGTTTTCAACATTTCAGGTGGTAAGACCTAAATCTTTTCTATTTCCATTTGAAGTACTCTTTAAGATGTCTCACCACACCAAGATTGAGGATAAGCTTGAAGGGGCTAATAACTTTTGTGCTTGGAAGTATAGGATTGAGTTAATCCCGAAAGAGAATGAGTTGGACTCATATATAAAAGAAGACATCCCTATCCCAGAGGATGAAGAGGCCAAGGTATTGCATAAGAAGAACTTGGTCAAGGCAAAGAGAATCATTGTTGATTCTACCAAAGACCATCTCATACCCCATCTGTCTTCTCTAAAGACACCCAAGGAGATGTTTGACTCTTTGACCAAGCTATTTGAAGGGAAGAACATAAATCGGAAGATGACTTTGCGGAATCAATTGAAAGGGGTCAAGATGTTGAATGGAGAAACCATTCAATCTTACTTCTCCAAGGTCTCTCATATCAAGGAGCAACTTGAAGCTGTGGATGAAGTAGTGGACAATGGTGAAGTTGTTATGACCACTCTGAATGGCCTACCTAGGTCATGGGACTCCTTTATTCAAGGAATCTGTGCAAGAAAGAAATTGATCTCTTTCAGTAAACTATGGGAGGAATACTCTCAAGAAGAAGCTAGACTTGTAGCTCGTGAGGAAAATATGGGAGGTGAAGATCAAGCTCTCGCAACTCACACCAAAAGAAGAAATCCCAAGAAGGAGCACTCTCGCTACAAAAGATCCTATCAAAAGAATAAGAAGGATCTAAGATGCTTCACATGCAATGAGAAGGGTCACTTTGCTTCAGATTGTCCCAAGAATAAAAGGGATAATAACAACAACTCCAACAAGAAGAAGAAGGGCAACAAAAGAAAGTTCCATGCTCATGCTGCTGAGGATGATGAACCTCCAAAGAAGAAGGTTAGGGCAGAAAGTGATGATAGTGATGATGACTCATCAAGTGAAGAAGAGTATGTTCTAATCTCTGCTCTCATAGGTACTGTCTCCCATGGTTGTAATGATTGGTTGATTGATAGTGGGGCTTCCAAACATATGACTGGGTTTAAGGAATCTTTTGTGAATCTATCTAAACATGAATCACCCCATAAGGTGAAACTTGGGGATGATTATCAATACTCAATCAAAGGAAGTAGTGAAGCCTCCTACAACCTAGATGGTGGAAAATCTTTGAAGATGAAAGAAGTCCTTTATGTACCTGGGCTCAAGAAGAACTTACTCTCCATCTCTGCATTGGATGCAAAAGATATGAGGGTTGCATTTGTGGATGGCCAAGTTCTAATGTGGCCAAAGGGAAAGACCATAGATGATGCAGTAGTGATTGCAGAGCAAGAGGGAGGTTTGTATAAATTGAAGGGACAACCTGAACATGCCATGGTGCATGAATCCATGGATCCAAGTGAACTTTGGCATAGAAGAATTGCTCATATGCACTATAGGGCACTTCCAATTGCAAGTAAGGCTATAGAAGGTCTTCTTGAAATCAAGACCAAACATGAAGGTGTTTGCAAAGGATGTGCAAAAGGTAAGAACATTAAGAAGGATTTCCCAAGCAGTGAAAGCAAGGCAAAAGATATCCTGGAAATCATCCACTCAGATGTATGTGGTCCTATGTCATCCAGTTCTCTAAGTGGGTATGTTTACTATGTCTCATTTATTGATGACTTCTCCAGAAAGACTTGGGGTATACTTCTTGAAGAACAAAGATGAGGTGTTTGATAAGTTCAAGGAATTCAAAACCTTGATGGAGAATCAAACTAACAAGAAGATCAAAACATTCAGATCCAACAATGGTGGAGAATTCACCTCGGGTGACTTCAAGAAGCTTTGTAGTGATTCATGGATTAAGAGGGAGTTGACTACTCCTTATAATCCTCAACAGAATGGAGTTGCAGAAAGGAAGAACAGAACTATCATGGAAGCAGCAAGGGCAATGCTACATGACCAGGATCTACCTATGCATCTATGGGAAGAAGCAGCTAGAACAGTTGTATATGTGCAGAACAGAACACCCCACAAGATATTGGACAAAAAGAAACCAAAAGAGGTCTTTTCTGGTAAGAAACCTGAATTCAACCATCTCAGAATATTTGGTTGTCCAGTATACACTCATGTCCCAAAGGAAAAGAGGACTAAACTAGATCCTTCAGGAAAGAAGGGTATCTTTGTGGTTTACAGTGAAAGCTTGAAGGCTTACAGAATATACTTTTCAGGGTTCAAGAAGATTGATGTCAGCAGGGATGTAACATTTGATGAAAACTCAGCATTCATCAAATCAAGGAAGGCACCTGTCGAAGTTTATGAAGAACCTAAGGAAACTAGATTTCAAGACACTATGATGACAGAAGCAATTCCAGAAGTTGTTCGTGAGTTTGAAGATCTGCAAGGACCTGTAGAGCCACCTCGTGAGGATAACTCTCACAAGAGGAAACCTGCATGGGCTAGAGAGCTCATTCAAGATGCAGAAATATTTGGCATTCCAGAAGAAGAACACAGAGCAAAGAAGAGAACTAGATCACATACCAGCTATGTTGCTTTACTCTGTGACATTATGAACAAAGAGCCTTCCAGTTATGAAGAAGCAGCAGAAAAGATAGAATGGAAGGATGCCATGGTTGAGGAATACCAATCAATAATGAAGAATGATTTTTGGGATGTTGTCCCAAGACCTAAAGAGAAGTCTGTTGTGACTTCCAAATGGATCTACAAAATCAAGCATGCTGCAGATGGCAGTGTAGAGAAATACAAGGCAAGATTCGTAGCTCGTGGCTTCTCTCAGAAAGTGGGAATAGATTATGAAGAAACTTTTGCACCTGTAGCCAGGTATACTTCCATTAGAATAGTACTTTCCCTGGCTGCAGCAATGAAATGGAAAATACACCAGATGGATGTCAAGACTGCTTTCTTGAATGGTGTAGTTGAAGAGGAAGTATATGTGGAGCAGCCACTCAGTTTTGAAATACATGACAGGGAGTCATATGTGTGCAGATTGAAGAAAGCCTTGTATGGCTTGAAACAAGCTCCCAAAACCTGGTATGGTAGGATGGACAGTTTCCTATCTAGTTTGGGCTTTACCAAGAGTAAAGCGGATTCCAACCTTTACTACAAGGTTGAGGAAGGGAATCATGTGATTCTACTCATGTATGTGGATGACTTATTTGTAACAGGAGATGACAGAATGATTGCAGATACTAAGAGGAAGCTTTCTGCCGAGTTCAATATGAAAGATTTGGGAATGATGCATTATTTCCTAGGTATGGAGGTGTGGAAGAGTGCAGGTGGGATCTTCCTTGGTCAAGGAAAGTACACAGTAGATATCCTAAAGAGATTCGGGATGATGGATTGCAAGGCCATGGCCACACCTATGGCATCGAATCTAAAGCTTCTATGTGATGCTTCATCTGATCCGGTTGATGTCTCTATGTATCGTCAGATGATTGGGTCCTTGATGTACCTGACGAACACGAGACCAAATATTTGCTTTGCGGTGAACACATTGAGTCAATTCCTGACAGATCTGAGGAGTGTTCATCTGGTTGTTGTAAAGCATGTTCTGAGGTACCTGAAGGGTACAGTGGATTATGGGCTCAAGTATGAGGCGAATCAAAAGTTTAACCTGCAGGGTTGTGTTGATTCAGATTGGGCTGGCAATGCTATAGATAGGAAGAGCACATCTGGGTGCTACTTTAGTATGGGATCATGTGTGATCTCTTGGTTTAGCAGGAAGCAGTCCTGCGTAGCACTGAGTAAAGCTGAGGTAGAGTATGTTGCAGCCTGTTTAGCTAGTTGTGAGGCAGTATGGCTACGGAAGCTACTGTCCGAGTTATTTGATCTCCTGTTGGATGCTACTGGTATCTTCTGTGATAACCAGAGTTGTGTGAAGCTATCTGAGAACCCAGTGTTTCATGACAGGTTGAAACATATAGAGATCAAATATCACTATATTAGGGATATGGTGCAGAGAGGAGCTATGAAGCTCCTGTATGTTGCAACGGACGAGTAGATTGCAGATGTGCTGACGAAGCCACTAGCCAGGGTGAAGTTCGAGTACTTCAGAGAGAGGCTTGGTGTTCTTCGGATTGATGACACTTCGAGGAAGAAGTGATGGACACATTTGTTGAAGCCATTCCAAGCATGTTGGAAGGAGGATCCTTCACATGGCTATGGATGTAAGCGCTGGATGATGAGCATCAGGATGATGTTCTGGTTTCTACTTTGTATGATCAGTTGGATAATTTTTATATGTATGTATGCATCATGTTGGATGTTGGATATGATTAGTTGGATCATTTATATGTATATGTATGTACGCATCATGTTGGATGCTAGATATGATCAGTTGGATCATTTATATGTATGTATGCATCATGTTGGATGCTTGATATGATCAGTTGGATCATTTATATGTATGTATGCATCATGTTGGATGCTGGATATGATTAATAGGATCATTTGTATGTATTTTGTATATGCATCATGTTGGATGCTTGGACCATGTATCTGTATATGTATCAGGTGGATACATTATATGATCTGGTGGATCATGTATGGTGATATGTATCATGTATTTGTATTTGTATCAGGTGGATACACTGTATGATCAGGTGGATCATGTATGATGATATGTATCAAGAAGATACTTGGTATCAGGTAGATGCATTGTATGATCAGGATGATCATGGATGACGAGCTTCAGGATGTTGCTCCAGATGACATGCAGCAGGACGTTGCAGTGATTATGATCAGGATGATGTATGGTGAGTATCAGGTTGATACTCTATGGTCGTGGATCAGGTTGTGCAGATGAGCATATAATTTGGCCCTGGGAGATTTGCAGATAGTCTTTCGAGGTTTTACCTATGGCATATAATTTGGCCCTGGGATATCTGGCAAATTCTCTTTCGACGTTTTGCTCTGGGAGGACATATAATTTGGCCCTGGGAGATCTGCAGATAGTCTTTCGAGGTTTTTCCTATGGCATATAATCTGGCCCTAGGATATCTGGAAGATGCTCTTTCAAAGTTTTGTCCTATGGCATATAATATGTCCCTGGGAGATCCAATAGGTTGAGCTGTGTGCTTGTAATAAGTCCTGGGATGCTCTTGCGAGGTTTTGCCATGACCACATATAATCTATCCCTGGGAGATCCTATAGGTAGAGCTGTGTGCTCGTAACAGCCTGGGATTCTCTTGCGAGGTTTTGTGGTGACCACATATAATCTATCCCTGGGAGATCCTATAGGTAGAGCTATGTTCTTTTTAATAGCCTGGGATGCTCTTGCGAGGTTTTGTGGTGAGGTCACATATAATATGGCCCTGGGAGATCCTATAGGTAGAGTCGTGTGCTCGTAACATCCTGGGATGCTCTTTTGAGGTTTTGTGACACATGTAATAAGTCCTGAGGATTCCACAGTATGTCCAGTGATGATGAAGACCTACAGGTGGTGGGCCTACATCCAGTATGAAAAAGGACTGGCTCCATAGAACTTCCTATGACGAGTAGAGTCAGAGATTGGTTGAGATAGCAGTAGCAGTGACGATGATGATGACGATGATCCCGAGAAGAATACTTGTCTAGCATATCTGTGTCGAAAAATACCTTCCTAGTTAAGAGGGAGTGTTGATGTATATGTAACTTCAGAATGTATTTCATCTATGTATTTCATATATATTTATTGTACCCTTATTAGAGATATGTTATTCCTCTATAAGGAAGTGTCGTCATGTGTATTGACAAGTGTCGCAAGTGTGTGTACTTGGCGATGGGTTATTAGACCACCATGTGTGGGGTCGGCCCTAAAATATATATTATATTGTGGATGTATCTAGATAGACAAGTCAGCCCCATAGTGTAACTGGGAAAACAGGTTAAGTATAAATAGAGATCGAGAGATCTCTATTTGGATCATTCAGAAAGTCACACTTCTCTCACTCAGAAAGTGGCGCACTAATGAGGAGGAGTATCATCTGCTACTAGGAGACTATCTCAAGTGTATTTTGGTTGCACTTTGGTTGAGCCATTACTCTCTCTATCTCTGAGGAAGTTGTGGGGTTTTTCACCTTAGGGTTTTCCCCACGGAAACTCTGTGTCTCTTGTCTCTCATGCTTTTGATTCTTGTGATGCTTGTCATGCTTATTGTGATTGTTATGCATTGATATACTGTATATGTTATTCTCTCAGTAAAGATCCAAGAGTATTGTGAACTAATGCTCAAAATTTAACATACGCAAGTATTACCCTATCCTCAAGCTGTTTGGTATGGTTAACACCCACGAATATTCAGCCTCCGCTGGCACTCTTTGAGTCGATGAGTTTGCTCCTTAAAAGGGAGACTTTGAATTAAATCTAAAATTAATCCTAAATGTGATTTGAATGAAATATATAATTAATAATCCTGCAACTATTAGAAGAAATTCTACAGTTACAGAAATACGTATATGAACCAGAATACTAACCTATCCAAATGTTAATTAAATTAATAACCTATACCGGGAACAAAGTAATTTGAAATGGAGTAAATAATTAAATGCTCAAAAGGATAATTGGATCATCAATGATTTAAAAACATTTAAACATTGATGTCATAAGCACATCAATTCTAACATGAGAAGTAAAACATTATCTTCACTATGCTAAAATTGTTTGAACATAGAATAATTTATGCAATGATTAAACATAACCAGGTTAACATATAAACTATAAACATATAGAAAATTGCTTAAATCTGATTATGATCCGATCTATGCACAAAAAGAAAAATCTTATTAAATGCACATGAACAAATGGAAAATAATTGCAGAAAAGAAATTGTATTACCATCTCAGCTTGATAAAAACATTTACAAAGCTTCAAATTGATAATCAGCAACCACTTTAAGCAGATCCTACGATCTCCAATCTCTTAAAAACAAGACATTGATATCAAGATAATCATAGCAGATAAAGAAGAAATTCAGTTCTCTGTCATACATAAATCATCCACTCCCTCTGGTAGCAGCGTTCCTCCTTCATCCCTGTCAACAAAAACATTGCAAGAAGCATGCAGATATAGGAAGAATGAAAATCCTTCCATTCATTAGAGACCTCTTTCCCCTCCTTCTTTGAATGTTGAGGTCGAATTTCTAAAAGTAAAGAGCAGTAGGAAGGATAGCATCAAATCCCCAGATGTCTAGTTCGTTCAACTACGCAAAAACGGTCGTAATGAATTTCAGGAAAATTCACCTCTGTTCAATCACATTTTTCTCCCAAACTGTTGATAGATTTGCAAAACTATCTTCAATTGGGGGTAAATGAGCCCATTTGGGAAGTGGGTTTTCAGAAGTTCTATCTAATTCCTCACGGTTTGCTCACAATCCTCCACACAAAAACATGTCTTCTACAGGTGTGCAATTTGTTTTTAAACATCATCCTTCACGGCAACAACAAATTAGGGTTTAGTGAAATACTATGCATTAACATTGTAAATAGTATGATATCAAAAGCCAATTATATAAATAAATTATTAATATTGTCCTTTAAAATTATATCGAATATAATTTAAACAATAAGAATAATCTATCAACAAGCAAAGCTAATTATTCTTTGTAAAATATAATACTTTGCTTAATGAAAAATTATTGACTCTTTCCATTATTTGAAAGTATGTTCCTTTTAGGATTCAATTGGATTATACATAAAAAGGCCTTGAAAAATCTTTGTCACAAAATTATAGATTTCCCCAAAAGGACAAATTTTATCAAATATTCAAGGCTTAGTAAAATTCAGTAATCCTTTCAAAGTTGAGAATTAAATGCACGATTCCATTATTTGATATACACCCTTTCAAGTCACAAATCAAAATGATTAAAAATGAGTGTTCAATCAAATTATTCTAACCTTTCAAGATGCTCTTTAAACTTATTGATTCAATGAAGTTCAAACTTGTTTCCAAGATTACCGAAACATCATATTAATTTAATTAGTTAAAATTGAAGCATGTAAATGACTCAAACAAGTTCAAATAAGGATAAGAAATCATTACACACAATAGTTGGAATCAAATGACAAGATCTTTTGAAATCTCCAAAAACCAATAAAATGAATCAGCTTATGTAGTGAAGACCAAATCTAGGTAGGGAATATGAAAGATAACATGTTAAGTTAACCACCGAGATTATGGAACCAACTGAAATGATAAAAACCAACTCAAATGAATCAAAACAAATAAATAAAAATGAAAATAATGCGCATTCCGCAATCCGCAATGTGGGTTGTGGGTTACGGGGAGAACAAACTCAACAAGTGACCAGAACGTTCCGCAATCCGAAATCCGCAATTGTGGGTTGCAGGTTGTGGAAATTTATTCTTGCGAATATGTACATTCATCCTGCAATCTGTAATCCGCAATTGCGGTTTGCGGGATGTGGGATCGCAACCTTTAAAAGCAAATAAATCAATATTTCCGCAATCCGAAATCCGCATTGCGGGTTGCAGGTTGCGGAAATGCAAACAACTAAACTAAAAAAATAAACTTCCCGCAATCCGCATTTGCGGGTTGTGGGATCGCAAGACACGAAAATTTATTGAAATAGTTTCCACAATCCGCAATCCGCAATTGCGGGTTGTGGGTTGTGGAAACACAACATTCCAAAACTAAAAATAAGGGTCTCGCAATCCGCAATTTGCATAATTGCAGGTTTGCAGAAAGACTTTTTTTTTTGGGGGGGGGGAATGAGTGATTTCCGCAACTCATAAAAACACGCAAAAATCAAAGAAATTTTCAAAAAGAAAAAAAAACTAACTGAATCAAATCATCACAAGGTTATCAAAGCATGATAAGTAGGATGAAAAACCCCAAAATGACTAAGGAATTTAATCATTATCTTTGCATATAAAAAATTGGGGGCTCCCATGTTTTATTGAAAACATGGGATTTGTTGTACCTACAACAAATGGCAACACACTTGGATGAAGCAGTTATCTCTTCCTTGAAAATATAGAAGATTTGCATGTATGTGAAGACAAAAGATAAGGTTTCCAATGAAAAGGGAGTTTACCCTATAACATGGATACCACATTAACGAGTCAACCTTTTAAAGATATACCCAGCTACAAATGATTTTTAATTATAAATTTCTAACCATCATTGAAAATACAAAGACAAGCATTGATTGACTAGATTTCCAACAAAATATGTTCTTCATTAGACCACATTATAAAAGAATAATTCGTGATGACGAGAAGATGTTATCTTAATGATTAGCCTCTAATACCACAGGCACGGACCTGCTGCTAGCAAGCGTTTATAGCCTCGACAAGTTTACCTTTCAACCCAATAAGTTGCTTGTATCCCATCCATTAGATAAATATGCAAAGCTTGTCAATCCTTGTCAAAGTTTTGCATCTTTGGAAAGAAGTTGGAAACCACTATCCTGACTTGGTGATCAGATTGTGACAGTGTCATGCGCACCAACTTATAGATAATGAGTGGGTTGGCTCATGATGAGACCCACCATCTTGAAACCATTTTTTTGGCCACAAGCCAATATCCTGGCTTGGTGACCAGATATTGATAAAGTCATTCCATAAGACGGTATGATCATGAAAAGGTTGGCTTATAATAAGACATCCTTTTTCCCAACTCACTCCTAGAGATGTTAAAGAAGAGGATTGGACTATGTTTAATGTTAATCTCATAAGAGATTACTTAATGGATGGGGAAGCCACTATACTCCTTAAGAGAGCGGTATGGCGTTAATAGGTTTGAGATGATAACAATAGTAGCATTACTCATTTGCTCCTAAAGAAGGATCTAATTAGAACATAATCGCAGAATCTAGTTTAAAATAGCTTTGCATATTGATTTGTGATAATTAAAAGGAGAAAGATAATCAATGCAGCTAAATTTATGTATGAAGGTAAAACTTGGAAAGTGTTCCACCATGGAAAAAGGGATAGTCTCTTCTTGAAAATCACCTTGAAAAAATTTCTTCAGATACAAGACTTCAAAAGATGTAGGCTTGGAATGACTGACTTGCCCCAGAGTATCATTAACTAAGGATCAACAATCCCCTATCAATCAAATTTTTAGAAAAGGTTGATAAATAAAACATGATTCAAAATGTAAAATAATTGGAATCGATTTTTTGATAATTAACATTTCAAACTCCCGCCCTGTTAGCACCCAAATTAACCCCCTAGGCTGTGGGAGAGGGCAAGCTGGGGTAACAGCAAAACCACTTTAGACTTGTGCTACTGACCCAGCACAGTCAGAGAAGGATCTCTCATAAGACTACAAAGGGATGAAAATAATCAAATAAATTGTAGCCACGAATAATGCACAGAGAAGAGCGAAAATAATTAAAGATAAGCACAGTCTTCTTGTCAAAAATATTCAATCAACACGCTCAGAAGGTCATACTTCTGCAAGGGGAAAAGTCGTTTAAAGTTTGGCAGGATAATCATGAGAGAGACGTGGGCAATGGATTCAAGACACAACACACAAATCAAATAGCAGTGTCGTAGTGTGGGATACCAAAACGGAGGCAAGGTAGCCACCTACTTCCCATCGAAATGCTAATTTTAGGTGATAAAATAAGAAAGCAAGGACAGACCATCAATATGAGCATCCAGCATGGATGAATTCGATATCGACTTTAGTAGAACTATTGAGTGAACATCTGAAACAGTAGCTAGAGCCTGTTGCCAAGAATTCTATACTACTATACACTGATTTCAGATATGAAAGAGAACACATAATGGAAATGAATAACAGGAAGCACAATCACATTAGAGAAAGAGAATAAACAAACTGTAAGCAAAGCGACACATGAATCTCTGTTAGGACACCCATTACAAGTACTGCGATTCCATTAAGGATGATGTTTCAGAAATAAAAAACCAGGCTCTCCCAGGCCTTGACCAACAATGATTTTCCAACCCTTTTCTATTCTATTACATTGATATTTATAGGCTATCGGCCTTGGACTAAGCATCAAAAATAGTTACAAAACATGATATGACCATGCTGCCACCTATGCTATTCAGTTCGTTTCCCTTGACAGCGAATTACAAAATGATAATGACGGCTATCAGACAAGCTGTGACTGATGATACAGATGTCTTTTTGCAAGGTACAAACTGTCGTGGTTTCAAACAACAGATAGACCCAAATCTGGTCTTAAATGGAAGAAAAATATGCCCATATACTTAGCCAGAAATAGACCTACTGGGAAAAGAAAAGGGAATGCCACGGACAAGCTGCCACCTCATTCTGGAACCTTCAAGTTTCCCTGTGGGTCGATGAAATCCTCTATTTTCTAGGGGTCTTCAACTGGTGCCTTCTCGGACAAAAGGGGAGGTGTCACATCCTCTGTGGGTAGGATGTAATCATGGATGATATCCTTATCCTAATGAATGTCCTGCTTGTCTCCTCTAGTCCCTTTCTCTTTTAGCTGACGTTGAACCTACCTATCTCTTTGTTGGCCTGCGTGCTCTTCTGGTTCGCTGGATGAGCTTTCTTCCACATGGTCGAGAGCTATTGGAGATAGAGGAATCTGCTCTTCCTCCACTTCGGACCACACTCGTTCTGGCACAATAACCACCTCGGCTCTCTGTCCACCCTCCATAACTTGCTCTTCAATTGAAAATGCCTGACTAGTCAAGCTCACCACATTTCGGTATGGACGTGAGTCGTGCACCATGGGAGCCATGCCTATAAATACCGTGACAATGACGGAAGTCTTGAGCAATTATGTCACCATGATTCGCTGACTGGATCTCTCACGCAAGCAGCAATGATGTCTGAGACCTGAGCCAACATGAAACATGATTAAACCGGTTCTCGTGATAGGTGGGAAGATGCCCGACGGCACTGATGTGGCCTCCGTCCATCTAGTACTCATTAGTCTGTAGAGGAGATGCTTTTTATCTACCAACACTCGTGATCAGATCAGGACCGTAGATCTTGGCCATGCCTTCACCAGAACCGTCGAATGTCGCTTCCCCTACCACTTCGCAGATTTGGAACCTACCGATTTGTTGCACAAGTAACATCTGCGAAGTTAACCTCTGCCGTAGATCCACACCTCATGAGATCTGGGCCGTTGGAAGGTGCGGGGATTTAACCAAACATCGCAAATTTGAATCACGACCCCTTTTGCGCATGTTGATTCTACGAACATCACACGGATCGTCGATCTGGACCTCCTCACGCCTGCACCGTTGATCACTTTCATAGCTTCCCTACGTCTAGGGCCCCACCATGGATTAAAGGACCGACAACTCCTACTACGATGAACGTTCCCGACCATCGATCCTTTATCACCTTTGATCTCGGCTGTCTATATGTATCTACACATGTAGCAGGAGCAATCTTTCAATTTAATTCTCTAATCCCCACAAAAACCCTTAAGCTTTATCAGATTTTCTCTATCTCGGACCAGCTCCATCATACAGAACTTTGATCTTCTAGATTTTTGGACCACAAGATTCTAGAGCAGGGTCTTCTTCCATCACTTCTATGGGTTTGGACTCCTTCCGAACCCTTAGCACAAATTCGGTGTTAACACGCCCCAATGCAAATGATTATCAAACTAAGAAATCCAAGTCTAATCAAACAATTTGAAAATGAAACGAAATGTGATCTAATCAAAACAAAATCAAGGCAAATAAGGCTTTACAATTATGACTAACATCTTATGTGGAAAAAACATGCATTAAAGAGTTTTGAAGTGGAAAAGAATTTTTTATTATACAGGGGTGTTAAATAGTAAATTGATTGTATCAATTCATAAATTGTACATAATTATTTGAATTGATTACAGTAGGATTTGTATAAGAACCCCTTGAATATAATTACAGATTCTTTTACTTTAAAGATTCGATTAATAATATTATGAACCACATGAGATATTAAGCCAATTGAAGCCCTTTTATTTAGAAAACTAAATTAAAAGAAATGTAAAATAATTGTAAGAATAGGGCTTCACAAATTATCTTTTGCAAACAAAAAGTGGAATTTGTTGTCATGTTTGTAGAATCGAAGGAATTTGTTATTGTAAAGAGAGTAACTACATCAATTCATAAAATGAAAAATGTATTGAATCGATTAATTGAATTGATTATAATAGAACTCTTAAAATAAATTTATTCTCCTTTGATTGAAGAATTATGGTCAGCATTGTTATTTGTCACATAAAGTTGTTTAAGATATGAAGCCTTTCTTTATTAAAGATTATGTACAGAAATAAATAAAATGAAATAATACTAAACTAAATTATGTGCAATTTGCAACAAAAATATGTGAAAACCTCCTTTTTCAAGTGCATCTCTAGGAAAGATCAATATTCGTGTGACATGAAGATGTTATAATTTTAATTACTATGTCTCATGTCAAAAATGTTCTTGCTCTTAAAACTTGGAAGATAATTAATTCAAAACATTTCATGACAAGATCACTATGGTTTAAAACTAAATATATAATTCAATCATGAATGCCTTGAAAAAATAATATAAGAGAGCATAAATAATAGAAAGTGAAAAAGGATAAAAATACTTCCCTGAATGCATCTGAAGAAGCGTTGTTTCCAACTTTGACTTGGCTTGCCGTCACAAATACTTTATTGAAGAAAACCAAAACAGTAATCTAATTATTAAAGAAATTATCAAAACTAATATATTCTACACCTACTCCTATACTACTCTAAAAGAAAACAAAAACTAAGTATAATCGAATTTCCAATGTAACCATGAAAGCATATGGAATCCTGCAAAAAGGAAGAAGTGAATAATCAGAAGGCATGATATGAATGCTTGAGAATAAGAATGGAAAAAGAGTGCATTAAAGCAAATAAAATGATATTTATGTACAAATAAAGAGAATGGAGCCTTACCATCTTTATATACAAATAAGGAAAATAGAGCGTTACCAGAGTGATGAAATATCGTTGAGAAAGATCATAGATGATCCCTCCTGCACCTACCTCCCCTGTCAATTACAAAGAACTATAACACACAAAGAAGCAAAAGAATAAATCCCACCAAAAGTGTTTGTTGGATATGTCAAAAGTTTCCCACCTTTGATGTAAAGGGTGGTGTGGTAAATCATTTATTCACTATCGGTACACATTGGAAATGAAAAGGAGGATGAACCTGCCATAAATGGATTATATTCAAAGGTACCTTGTAGGATGCATGTGAAATTAAAGTGGTGCTAAAGAATGTAGGACCAACAAAAAATTGTCCACTGGGAGGACATTATCCAATAGTTCAAGGATGCATATGGATAACCAAACATGAAGATAAGATAATTTAACAAACTTTGTCTATCCCGCCAACTTACTCAAAGAGACTATCAACTGCGATGACCATCCACTGAAGGAATTGTTTGGGAATTTTTGGATATATATACAGCTCATGGAATAAATCTCATGGATAGGTTTGTTTCAAGAGTCTAGCCTAATATTTTTACATAGGATAGGAGCCACAAACCATAGTCATATCCAGAAGCCCTTGATCTTGTCTATATCCAAATTACTAAAGCAAGACAAAGAATAATGTTAGGAAATTGGCTCCAGAAGAAAGAAAATGAGGCAAAACTCATGAATCCAAATTGTTCAAATATTTAAAGCATCATGATGGTGAAATATCTCATAAAAACAATGAGAACCAAGGAAGTTGAACATGTTCCACTTCTACCAAATGTGCATCACCAACAAGCACAATTGCAACAATTCTCTATTCAACCCTAAGAACCCAGAACGATTCTTTGAACAAAGTGAGAATCATGGTAATCACAACATATTCCATTCATGCAACATATGTCAATATGATAGGGAATATTCAAATGTATATCAGGAACATACTCAAGGTGGGGCTTCTATTGTGGCAATCATGAAGAATGAATGAAAGGAATGTAATTGTTTTTGCAACATATCTTGGGAACATGCAATGGATCACTCCATTTTCAATGTCTCTATCCAATCATATTGCATCATGTGTGACCCTCACACCCATGACAAAAAATATTATCCAAAAATCAAAGGGACTATTAGAAAAACAGGATCGCGGAGCAATAACATAAAATAAAGGTATAAATAAAATACATAATAACACAATACAATAGAGACACCAATATATGTGGTTCACCCAATATGGGATACATCCATGGATAAATATCCAGTCATTTCTATTATACCATCCAACAAAATAAAGGGATACAACCCGCAACACATCAGATGCAACTTCCTCTTCACTCTCACAATCTCTCTCAATCAGGCACTGCTATTTTCACAATACACAAACACAATACAATGCATTCCTTTTAAAGAGGGATATCCATGGGAAAATACCACTGGCTACCTAAAACCATGGGCCCATAAACCACCGACTAAACCCATTATTGACCAAGTCAAGAACAGTCCAGATGATTACGAAATTACAACATTTTTCAAGGAATTTTAAAATTTCCACCAAGGGCAGCGACCCTTGGAACCTGCAACAATAGGGGTTGGTTGCATCAAGAAGATAATCGAGCTCCACAACCAAAAAGGGACCCCTCCAAAGAGTTTTCAAATGATACAAATAAAAAAAGGAAGAAAAAATGGACAATGATTTTCATTTCAAAATAAACAGTGGACAAGGTAAACAAATGTTATTTCCAATTTAATTGTATTAATAAAAAATGCAATAACAAAACAGAGAAGAATACATGGTGTCTTGATGGCTAGCCGAAGTTTGGTTGACACAATGGAGAAAATATTCCCACATGCTCCAATGTTGCTCCTCTCCAACCTACACTTCAACACATGATACTTTTCAAATGATCAAGCATTTTGATGATTAAATAAAATAACTAACTTAAAGAAATATTAAATAGTATTGATTAAAACATCATAACACGAGAGAAGAAAATGATTACCTTGAGGAAAATTCCTTTTGGATCGTGGAGGTGACCACCCTTGAAACTTGCATTTGCTAAAAAGAATAAAAGGCTATATTATAGAATAATAATTAAACATTTAACAACCAGGTATAAAAAGACTAAAGGGCAATACCTGAATGAGATTATCTTGGTTTCAAGAATAATATATTCTCAACTGAACATGATCAACCACATGAAGGTGGAATCTTGTATGGCCCCTCCCCCCCACATCACTCTCAATTCTCCATACCTAATATATCTACTAGAAAAAACTACAATGAAAGTAAATGAAATCAAAGACTAAGATATAACAAGTGGAAATCATTCATAACAAGTAGAAAAACAAACATTAAATTGTACCATAGATAGTCATTTCTATTAATAAATTATACAGTCACTTCTTTTCCTTCTTCTTATTAGTTTTCACGAAATCACAGATTAAATCATCATCGGAATTATGTCCACCCTCTTTAGCTATTGGGCCTTATTCTGGTGTTGCATGACTATGCAATGCCTCACACCATGCATTACTTCTAGTATTATGGCATGGAGGATGAGGCAGTACAGGGGAAACCACTGCAACAACAAAAATCATTTAAATGATATGGTTATTTAATATTCATAGGAGTATTTAATTAATACAAACATATTTACCATGTTTTTACCTAGATCAAAAGTAGTCGACATTGTTGATTTGGTTCTCATCGCTGCCTCTCCTCTCTAATAATCAACCTCATATGTCATTGAAACAATAGAAGTTATAAGTACATGATATACAAGCCGTTGGTAAATATATCATATTTTAAAGGAACACATATTGTGTTGGTGTTCCTCACCAATACTAGAATCACAGGGATGGTGTCCACTGCCTACAACTGGAGTGTTGTTACTTTCCTACTATATTAAAAATAGACACATTAATGTATGGGTTAAGTGAATGGTCAATATATTTTACAACTAATCAATGAGTATAGTCTTTTCATTTTATTTACCATATCCTCCAAAGAGGCAATTTGTGTTTTCCCTAAGCTCGTTCGGTGTGCCACCGCTGCATCGAAGTCGTACTTGAACCCGAGCTTCACATCTTCTTTGGTGTCCTCTTCATGGTACAGATCCCCTTGATTTTTCACATGCCTTGGTATTTGTCAATAATTATTAACCATTCTTTAGGTCAAGTTTCTCGTATCGAGTACACATAGCAATTTATATGGTCCAAACCCAAGAATGAAACAAACAAATTGGATCAAGTCTTGAAAACAATGGCACCCTAAATGTGAGCAAACAAGTTTGTACCAAAATTTTATGATGAGGTGAAGACTTTCTTTTTCTCCAAACGCCATATTGTTATTTGGCATTAATGAATATAGCATTGGTTGGTGTTAATGAACATGCTTTACTTGTTATTTTGTAGGAAGAGTACCCTCTATGAACATGATCAAAGTTTGAATTAGGGATTCATGGGAGCTTCATGATTGGTATATTAAGGGAATTTGAATCCTTCCTAAAGTTTTTTGTGTGTTTACCTTTAGGGGTTCCAAACCTATTCTTGAAATCCTTAAGCATAATGCTTGGGTACCTATTTTTTCTCACTAGGTTTATTTCAAAAGACATCAAATAAATAATATATCACAAGACAAGTTGGAAATAATTCAAGCCAACCTATGAAACATATCAACATTCCAAACATTTGTTTTAAGTGTTAATTCCTAGACATTAAATTAGGGGTTGTCCGTGTTGGCTAGAAATGCTTCAACCCCATTCCAACCCTAGATTCCATAGGCCCCTTAGGATTCTCATTCCCCCCAAGTGGATTAGGAATGTTAGACAATATTAACTAGGAGGAAGTCTCCAACTAACCAGACACTTCAAAATTAATAGTGTGCTAGCAATGAATATATATATATATATATATATATATATTCTCTTGGATTTTGAAGGCCATTTGCAAGCCTCTCAAGAGAACCCGTAACTACTAATAAAATCTCTCAAGGGAATGATCCTTGAAACAATAACAAAAATAAGCCTAGGTCGATGTTACCCATATGGAAATTAGAGGGTAAACCTCCACTGATGAGAGTGAGAATACCCCAAGGAACCCCAAATCTTGAATGTAAATTTTTTGAGAGTGCATTATCAAAATACATGCCACTTATTCAAGGCATCAGAGGACATGGAGGGAGTATATTTATATTTAAAACATGAAGAATCTCCCTTTACCTAGTTAACACATAAGTGTATTTTTGTAGAACATTCGAGAGCACACAAAACCTTGTGGAAGGATTAAAATTCATATCCATGATGTATATATGATATACTTGCAAGATATTAAAGTTGTGGGGTTTGCGTCAAGTATTTAGCATTGCCTGCAATTTTATTTGACTAGCTACCAAAAGTTCTAATGTAAATCATGAAGAAGGGAAAGGTGGCATGCCTATATTCTTCATTAGCCTTGTGTTTCTTACATTCTTGAGTATAGATTAACCCTTCAATATAATTTTTTGGATCCTTTTAATACTAGAGGACCACACCCTAGGAGTGGCCACCATTTTTTCTCAATTGACATCACAAATGTCAAAGTTGTGTTATATGTGGTCAAACTCTCATAAAAGTAGAAAAAGGCTCATGAAAACATTATAGAGATCTATACTTTTAGAGCAAAATATATTTATGTTTGAATTCAAGTGAGCCACATTGATCCAAGTATTGACAGAAGTAATCCTCTTGAATCACTAGTTAGTGGTTGAGATTACTTAGGGAGGTATCAAAACTTTCATGCCATGCTCCCATTATATACTTATTTTTTATCTACAAAGTATTAAGTTATATTAACCATATATGTAGTGCACAAAACTTAATTCTTAGGCCAAGGGATCATATGGGTAGATTGGATGGTGAAACAATTTGATAGATTGGGAAACCTCCTCCCCTTATGAATTTGGAAGATAAATTTCCATTGTGGGGAAGAGAAAGGAAAGAGTTGACATGAAGGAGCTTCAAATAACTAGCAAATTGTGGAAATTTAAACATATTTTTGTTGTAGTTCATATCGTTTCCTTTTCTTTTCTATCACCTCACTTCCTTTACTTGTCATTAACTCGCTTGATTAATTTTTTAGCACTAATCCCTTGATCGAATCTAAGATTATATTGTAGCAACTTGTGGAATAGCCTCATAGCTATCAACTTGTAGAATAGTCTCTCCAAATGAAAGCAATTATTAACAAGTGGGTTTTCATGTTGAAAACGAAGTGAATCGACTAGTCATACCTCTGCAAGCGACCAACAGAAGGATGCTCCGTTGTGGGTGCCGACCCAAAAAATGACCAGGCATAACTAGATTTTTGACCTCTACAAGCGAATGGACTAATCATACCTCTGCAAGCGACCTATAGTCTCTCCCATGACGTGATTTTCTATTGGTTTAGTGCTTTTTTGTTTTGGGCATTTTTCACTGGTTTTGGTTTGGTTGGTTTGGTATGAGTTACATGTGATATATTATATCATATATATAACTCATGTAAGAAGTTACATATGATATAATATATCACATTTTTTTTTTAATTTTAATATAATTTATTTTATAGATTATAGTTTATGGGTAGGGATTTGGATGCTAAAGGTTTAAGGGGTTTAGGGGGGAATAATATTGGGAGGTTTATAGAAATGGATGAATGTACCAAGACCAAAATCTAGAATTCAATTGCAAAAATATGTGTAGAAATTGATCTAAGGGATGGCCTTTAAGTTTAAGATATCTAGGGCATTGATCTAAGAGATTTGTCCTCTAAAAACACTAGGTATATTTTGAGGTGTTCTAAAAAGATGTGTCCAGATGATGATGAACTTAGGGTTGAAGGGGGAATGAGCCAAACTAGTTAGATATTGGGAGGTAGTGCATTAGGTAGAAAATCCTACATACATCATCCAAAGAAAAAGGAAAACAGGGATCTTCAGTAAGGAAAATGGAAGACAATAGAAGGGGCCTTTAGAGAAGGGTGTGCCTCAGGGAAATTTAACTAAATGATTGTAATGTCATTGAATGTAAGGGGTTTTGGTGATAATTCACTTTAAAAATCCCAATTCATGGGTTGGTTTCTCTTCATGATCAAGAGATTATCTTACTTTGGTATGTTTTAATATGAGTCCTTGTTGGATATATATTCCTTGGAGCTAGCTAAGAATATTTATGTTTTATGTGATCAACACATATGGTCCCCTGTCAAAATATAAATGCTTATTAGGATGGGTCTTGTGTTAGAAGCTATAATAACGGAATATGTAATAATAGGGGATCTAAATTTTATATAGAATTGTCAACCAAATGTCATGACCCAAATGTCAAAGGAAAGCAAAATTAAGGTAGTAAAACTAAGTATAAGAGTCTTTTTCAAGTTCTAATGTGTATTTCATTAAATTTGGAAATAACTTTTATGAAATATTTTTTTCTTTAAATGAATGATGAATTTTAAATTATTTTCTTATTCTATTTCATAATGGCATAGAAGTTAGATGGGAATTCTTAATTTTATAAAATTACAAGTTACTTATCCTATTTATAGGCCCGTATTTGTCCATATACAATGGTCATATAAAAAAAAGTACACAACTATGTGCATTGATGGCTTCTGTCAAATAATGCGATTATTACAAAACTATATGAATTTATTGGTGAAGGTTCTACCGAGCCTTGAGCTATTATGTGTATGCATCTACCCAAGATTAATTTCCCATACTATCCAATTAAGTTAGCATAATCTAGTATTGACTATGCACTGACTTGGGCACAATGTCTCAAGGAGCCTTGATTGACACCCCCTTTGTTGGATAGAGGATTTTTTGTTCCATTTTGGTAGCATAAAATTGTGATTGGTAGAAATGATGTTACCACCCAAAGCATCAAGGAAGTTCATTCCTTAGTATACCATGAGGAAATCATGACATTTGGAAAATACTCAATTGATATTACAATATATGAATATAAAAATGTGTGTGTCTTATTTAAAGAACAAACCATGTTACATCATAATTTGTGGATATGTTTCCTCCCAAATTTATGATTAGGAACTGAGTTAAAGAGGCCCTTAGAAATCTCATGTGTAGCATTACTCCATATCGATATCCTAACCAAAGGATTCTTCTAGTTATAATACATGAGATAGTTCATGTCCATGTAGTCACTACTTGTTGTTGTTGGGTATGCAAGAATACCCTACTAGTGATCCGCTAATGGGAGGGATTTGTAATTGATTAGATAATGAAAATGATAATGACAACGATGATGATGATGATGATGATGATGGCGACGACGACGTCGATGATGATGATGATGATGATGATGATGACGATGACGACAACGACGACGATGACGACGACGACGACGACGATGACGATGACGACGATGGCAATGATGATGATGATGATGAAGACAGTGATGATGACAATGAATACAATGATGATGATGAAGACAATGATGATGGCACATTTGTATCCTTTGGGTCTGGAAAATAAAACTGTTGTTGAAAAATACATTCATCATTGTTTCATAATGGATAACCCTTACACCTATCTTATAGATAGTACAAAAGAACTGCCTTCATTGGTATATCACAAACTTTTTTCTTTGTTGAATCTAACATACTTGTCATTCGTGACTCATGTGACATCTCCATCCAATTTTCAACATCCATCCTTGCAAACTGGGAATATATTCATTGTAATACATGTTGTTGGTAGTTCATATTTCACATTTGAACACTTCAAGCCCACTATCTTGTCTATTAATTATCAACTATGATGACGATGGTGAAGGTGATGATGATGACGATGATCATGATCATGATGACGATGATGATGACAACGACGATGACGATGATGATGATCATGACAATGACGACAACGACGATGATGATGATGATGGTGATGATGATGATGATGATAATCATGATGCTATCAATGATGATGATGACGACAACGATGATGAGGATGAGGATGAGGATGAGGATGAGGATGAGGATGAGGATGATGATGATGATGATGATGATGATGACGATGACGATGATGATGATGATGATGACAGTGATGGTGATGATGATGATGATGGCGGTGGTGGTGATGATGATGATGATGATGATGATGTCGATGATGATGACGATAAAGATAGTGATGGTGACAATGATGACGATGATGGTGCATATTTTATAGC